>CM060663.1:1751953-1834453 GCA_030686955.1 Odontamblyopus rebecca | reverse complement strand
AAATACTACAAATACTACTACAAATACTACAAATACTACAACAAATACTACTACAAATACTACTACAAATACTACAACAAATACTACTACAAATACTACAAATACTACTACAAATACTACAAATACTACTACAAATACTACAAATAATACAACAAATACTACTACAAATACTACTACAAATACTACAACAAATACTACAACAAATACTACAAATACTACTACAAATACTACAAATACTACAACAAATACTACAAATACTACTACAAATACTACAAATACTACTACAAATACTACAAATACTACTACAAATACTACAAATACTACTACAAACACTACAACAAATACTGCAAATACTACTACAAATACTACAACAAATACTAGTACAAATATTACTACAAATACTACAACAAATGCTACTACAAATACTGCAAATACTACTACAAATACTACAACAAATACTACAAATACTACTACAAATACGACTACAAATACTACAAATACTACTACAAATACTACAACAAATAGTACAAATACTACTACAAATAGTACAAATACTACAACAAATACTACAAATACTACTACAAATACTACTACAAATACTACTACAAATACCACAAATACTACTACAAATACTAGTACAAATACTGCAAATACTACTACAAATACTACAAATACTACAAATACTACTACAAATACTACTACAAATACTACAAATACTACAAATACTACTACAAATACTACTACAAATACTAGTACAAATACTACTACAAATAGTACAAATAGTACAAATAGTACAAATACTACATATACTACAACAACTACTACAAATACTACAACAAATACTACAAATACTACTACAAATACTACTACAAATACTACAAATACTACTACAAATACTACTACAAATACTACTACAAATACTACTACAAATACTACAAATACTACTACAAATACTGCAAATACTACTACAAATACTACAAATACTACTACAAACACTACAACAAATACTACAAATACTACAACAAATACTACAAATACTACTACAAATACTACAATACTACTACAAATACTACTACAAACACTACAACAAATACTACAAATACTACTACAAATACTACAAATACTACTACAAATACTACAACAAATACTACAAATACTACTACAAATACTACTACAAATACTACTACAAATACTACTACAAATACTACAATACTACTACAAATACTACGACAAATACTACTACAAATACTACAACAAATACTACAAATACTACAAATACTACTACAAATACTACTACAAATACTACTACAAATACTACTACAAATACTACAAATACTACAACAAATACTACAAATACTACTACAAATACTACAAATACTACTACAAATACTACTACAAATACTGCAAATACTACTACAAATACTACTACAAACACTACAACAAATACTACAAATACTACTACAAATACTACTACAAACACTACAAATACTACTACAAATACTACAAATACTACTACAAATACTACAACAAATACTACAAATACTACAACAAATACTGCAAATACTACTACAAATACTACTACAAACACTGCAACAAATACTACAAATACTACTACAAACACTACAAATACTACTACAAATACTACAAATACTACTACAAATACTACAACAAATACTACAAATACTACTACAAATACTACTACAAATACTACTACAAATACTACTACAAATACTACTACAAATACTACTACAAATACTACTACAAATACTACAAATACTACAAATACTACAAATACTACAACAAATACTACAAATACTACTACAAATACTACAATACTACTACAAATACTACAACAAATACTACAAATACTACTACAAATACTACTACAAATAGTACAAATATTACTACAAATACTACTACAAATATTACTACAAACACTACTACAAATACTACTACAAATACTACAACAAATACTACAAATACTACTACAAATACTACAAATACTACTACAAATACTACTACAAATACTACTACAAATACTGCAAATACTACTACAAATACTACTACAAACACTACAACAAATACTACAAATACTACAAATACTACTACAAATACTACAAATACTACAACAAATACTACAAATACTACTACAAATACTACAAATACTACTACAAATACTGCAAATACTACTACAAATACTACAAATACTACTACAAACACTACAACAAATACTACAAATACTACAACAAATACTACAAATACTACAACAAATACTACAAATACTACTACAAATACTACAATACTACTACAAATACTACTACAAACACTACAACAAATACTACAAATACTACAAATACTACTACAAATACTACAAATACTACTACAAATACTACAAATACTACTACAAATACTACTACAAATACTACAATACTACTACAAATACTACTACAAATACTACTACAAATACTACTACAAATACTACAAATACTACTATAAATACTACAACAAATACTACAACAAATACTACAAATACTATTACAAATACTACTACAAATACTACTACAAATACTACAATACTACTACAAATACTACTACAAATACTACTACAAATACTGCAAATACTACTACAAATAGTACAAATATTACTACAAATACTACAAATACTACTACAAATACTACTACAAATACTACTACAAACACTACAACAAATACTACAAATACTACTACAAATACTACTACAAATACTACAATACTACTACAAATACTACTACAAATACTACAAATACTACAACAAATACTACAAATACTACTACAAATACTACTACAAATACTGCAAATACTACTACAAATACTACTACAAACACTACAACAAATACTACAAATACTACTACAAATACTACAACAAATACTACAAATACTACTACAAATACTACAAATACTACAACAAATACTACAAATACTACTACAAATACTACTACAAATACTACAAATACTACTACAAATACTACAAATACTACAACAAATACTACAAATACTACTACAAATACTACTACAAATACTACAACAAATACTACAAATACTACTACAAATACTACTACAAATACTACTACAAATACTACTACAAACACTACAACAAATACTACAAATACTACAAATACTACAACAAATACTACAACAAATACTACAACAAATACTACTACAAATACTACTACAAACACTACAACAAATACTATAAATACTACAAATACTACTACAAATACTACAAATACTTCTACAAATACTGCAAATACTACTACTACTGCTGCTACTCCAAATCCTTCTGCTGCTCAGACTACAGCTCTCAGGCCCTACGCGATTAAACCTTTGATAAATCTGTGATAAATTCGTTCCTGTTTTGGCAGATTGGTGCTGGTGCATTTTTCAAACTTGTTTTGAGGAAACGCGCGGCCCCTCCCCCCTGCACGCGCTGCCGTGGTGAAAACACGAGCACGTGAGCGCGCAGATGCTACGGCCAGCGGCGCCCTCTGCTGGACGAAAGAGGAACTGCACACTTCAAACTTTTATTACATTTATTACACCACAAATATTTCACTTTACAATATTTTACACCGTGTGTGGACCAACATTCAGTCCTGGTCTACTCCTGGTCTAGTCCTGGTCTAGTCCTGGTCTAGTCCTGGTCTAGTCCTGGTCTAGTCCTTGTTCAGCCATGGTTCAGCCCTGGTCTAGTCCTGGTCTAGTCCTGGTCCACTCTTGGTTTAGTTGTAGTTAGGTCTCTCTGTAGTCCTAGTTTAGTCCCGGTCCAGTCTTGGTTTGAACCTGCTTTAGTCCTGGTTCAGTCCCGACTCAGTCCCGACTCAGTCCCGGCTCAGTCCCGGCTCAGTCCCGGCTCAGTCCCGGCTCAGTCCTGGTTGAGTTCCAGCTCCAGTTCCTCTTGTTCTTTGGCGTCTGCCTCTCGGAGTTTCTGCTCCACCTCCTCTGGGATCGGGACCTCCAGGAGATTGTCCATCCCGGTCTGAGGCTCGTCTCCGATCAGGACCTGGACACACGAGGACAGAAGCTCCTGAAGAACCCCAACTCTGACCCCGAACCCCAACTCTGAACCCTGAACCCCAACTGAGCCCCAACTCTGACCCCGAACCCCAACTCTGAACCCTGAACCCTAACTCTGACCCCGAACCCCAACTCTGAACCCTGATCCCCAACTCTGAACCCTGAACCCCAACTCTGAACCCTGATCCCCAACTCTGACCCCGAACCCCAACTCTGAACCCTGAACCCCAACTCTGAACCCTGAACCCTGAACCCCAACTGAGCCCCAACTCTGAACCCTGAACCCCAACTCTGAACCCCGAACCCCAACTCTGAACCCTGAACCCCAACTGAGCCCCAACTCTGAACCCTGAACCCCAACTCTGAACCCTGAACCGCAACTCTGAACCCTGAAACCAAACTGATCCCCAACTCTGAACCCTGAACCCCAACTCTGAACCCTGAACCCCAACTCTGAACCCTGATCCCCAACTCTGAACCCTGAACCCCAACTCTGAACTCTGAACCCCAACTGAACCCCAACTCTGAATCCTGAACCCCAACTGAGCCCCAACTCTGAACCCTGAACCCCAACTCTGAACCCTGAACCCCAACTCTGAACCCTGAACCCCAACTCTGAACCTTGAACCCCAACTGAGCCCCAACTCTGAACCCTGAACCCCAACTCTGAACCCTGAACCCCAACTCTGAACCCTGAACCCCAACTGAACCCCAACTCTGAACCCCAACTGAGCCCCAACTTTGACCCCGAACCCCAACTCTGAACCCTGAACCCCAACTTAACCCCAACTGAGCCCCAACTCTGAACCCTGAACCCCAACTACCCTGAACCCTGAACCCCAACTGAGCCCCAACTCTGAACCCCAACTGAGCCCCAACTCTGAACCCTGAACCCCAACTCTGAACCCTGAACCCCAACTCTGAACCCTGAACCCTGAACCCCAACTGAGCCCCAACTCTGAACCCTGAACCCCAACTCTGAACCCTGAACCCCAACTCTGAACCCTGAACCCCAACTGAGCCCCAACTCTGAACCCTGAACCCCAACTCTGAACCCTGAACCCCAACTGAGCCCCAACTCTGAACCCCAACTGAGCCCCAACTCTGAACCCTGAACCCCAACTCTGAACCCTGAACCCCAACTGAGCCCCAACTCTGAACCCCAACTGAGCCCCAACTCTGAACCCTGAACCCCAACTCTGAACCCTGAACCCCAACTGAGCCCCAACTCTGAACCCTGAACCCCAACTCTGAACCCCGAACCCCAACTCTGAACCCTGAACCCCAACTGAGCCCCAACTCTGAACCCTGAACCCCAACTCTGAACCCTGAACCGCAACTCTGAACCCTGAAAAGCAACTCTGAACCCTGAACCCCAACTGAGCCCCAACTCTGAACCCTGAACCCCAACTCTGAACCCTAACTCTGAACCCTGAACCCCAACTGAACCCCAACTCTGAATCCTGAACCCCAACTGAGCCCCAACTCTGAACCCTGAACCCCAACTCTGAACCCTGAACCCCAACTCTGAACCCTGAACCCCAACTCTGAACCTTGAACCCCAACTGAGCCCCAACTCTGAACCCTGAACCCCAACTCTGAACCCTGAACCCCAACTCTGAACCCTGAACCCCAACTCTGAACCCCAACTCTGAGCCCTGAACCCCAACTCTGAACCCCAACTCTGAACCCTGAACCCCAACTCTGAGCCCTGAACCCCAACTCTGAGCCCTGAACCCCAACTCTGAGCCCTGAACCCCAACTCTGAACCCTGAGCCCCAACTGAGCCCCAACTCTGAACCCTGAACCCCAACTCTGAACCCTGAACCCCAACTCTGAACCCTGAACCCCAACTCTGAACCCCAACTCTGAGCCCTGAACCCCAACTCTGAACCCCAACTCTGAACCCTGAACCCCAACTCTGAACCCTGAACCCCAACTCTGAACCCTGAACCCCAACTCTGAACCCTGAACCCCAACTCTGAGCTTCAGCAATGTTCTGAAGTTCTGATGTTCTCGTGAAGCTGTGTGGAGTTTAAAAACACAGTGGAGCACTTCCTGTGTCACCACATGGACTAAAACCAGAACTATATCAGGATTAAACCGGGTCTAAACCAGGTCTAAACCAGGTCTAAACCAGGACTAAACCAGGACTAAACCAGGACTAAACCAAGTCTAAACCAGGTCTAAACCAGGTCTAAACCAGGACTAAACCAGAACTAAACCAGGTCTAAACCAGGACAAAACCAGGACTAAACCAGGTCTAAACCAGGTCTAAACCAGGACTAAACCAGGACTAAACCAGGTCTAAACCAAGTCTAAACCAGGTCTAAACCAGGACTAAACCAGGACTAAACCAGGTCTAAACCAAGTCTAAACCAGGTCTAAACCAGGACTAAACCAGGACTAAACCAGGTCTAAACCAGGACTAAACCAGGACTAAACCAGAACTAAACCAGGTCTAAACCAGGACAAAACCAGGACTAAACCAGGTCTAAACCAGGTCTAAACCAGGACTAAACCAGGACTAAACCAGGTCTAAACCAAGTCTAAACCAGGTCTAAACCAGGACTAAACCAGGACTAAACCAGGTCTAAACCAAGTCTAAACCAGGTCTAAACCAGGTCTAAACCAGGACTAAACCAGGTCTAAACCAGGTCTAAACCAGGACTAAACCAGGTCTAAACCAGGACTAAACGAGGACTAAACGAGGACTAAACCAGGTCTAAACGAGGACTAAACGAGGACTAAACCAAGTCTAAACCAGGTCTAAACCAAGTCTAAACCAGGTCTAAACCAGGTCTAAACCAGGCCTAAACCAGGACTAAACCAAGTCTCAACCAGGTCTAAACCAGGACTAAACCAAGTCTAAACCAGGACTAAACCAGGACTAAACCAGGACTAAACCAGGACTAAACCAGGTCAATTTATTATATTGTTGTGATTGTGTCGCTGTCCGTGGTCCTGACCTGGATGAGCTTCTCGGCGGCGCTGAGTGCCCACGGCTCGCTCTCCCAGGTGTGGTACTCCCTCATGAGGGCGTACACCTGTCGGCCCTTCAGCACGCGGCGCCCCCTGGAGGTGGCACACAGCAGCAGCAGCGTCTCCAGCAGCATCCGCCTCAGGTCCGAGTCCGGCTCCCGGCGCTTGTCCTCCGGAAGGTACTGCAGGTCCACGGGCAGGCCTGGGCACACGTGCGACAGATGCCCTCCCATGAGCGACACATGCCCTCCCGTGAGTGACACATGCCCTCCCGTGAGCAACGGATGCCCTCCCGTGAGCGACACATGCCCTCCCGTGAGCGACAGATGCCCTCCCATGAGCGACACATGCCCTCCCGTGAGTGACACATGCCCTCCCGTGAGCAACGGATGCCCTCCCGTGAGCGACACATGCCCTCCCGTGAGCGACACATGCCCTCCCGTGAGCGACACATGCCCTCCCGTGAGTGTTTTTAGCCCGGATGTGTGTTTTTAACCCGGATGTGTGTTTTTAGCCCGGATGTGTGTGTTTTTAGCCCGGATGTGTGTGTTTTTAGCCCGGATGTGCGTGTTTTTAGCCCGGATGTGTGTTTTTAGCCTGTATGTGAGTGTTTTTAGCCTGTATGTGTGTGTTTAACCCGGATGTGTGTGTTTAACCCGGATGTGTGTTTTTAACCCGGATGTGTGTTTTTAGCCCGGATGTGCGTGTTTTTAGCCCGGATGTGCGTGTTTTTAGCCTGTATGTGCGTGTTTTTAGCCTGTATGTGAGTGTTTTTAGCCTGTATGTGTGTTTTTAGCCTTTATGTGAGTGTTTTTAGCCTGTATGTGTGTTTTAGCCTGTATGTGTGTTTTTAGCCTGTATGTGTGTTTTTAGCCTTTATGTGTGTGTTTTTAGCCTGTATAAGTGTTTTTAGCCTATATGTGTGTGTTTCTAGTCCGGATGTGTGTTTTTAGCCCGGATGTGTGTGTTTTTAGCCCGGATGTGTGTGTTTTTAGCCCGGTTGTGTGTTTTTAGCCCTGATGTGTGTTTTTAGCCCGTATGTGTGTGTTTTTAGCCCGGATGTGTCTATTTTTAGCCCGGATGTGTGTTTTTAGCCTGTATGTGTGTGTTTTTAGCCTGTATGTGTGTGTTTTTAGCCTGTATGTGAGTGTTTTTAGCCCGTATGTGAGTGTTTTTAGCCCGGATGTGTTTTTAGCCTGTATGTGAGTGTTTTTAGCATGTATGCGAGTGTTTTTAGCCTGTATGCGAGTGTTTTTAGCCTGTATGCGAGTGTTTTTAGCCTGTATGTGCGTGTTTTTAGCCTGTATGTGAGTGTTTTTAGCCTGTATGTGTGTTTTTAGCCTTTATGTGAGTGTTTTTAGCCTGTATGTGTGTTTTAGCCTGTATGTGTGTTTTTAGCCTGTATGTGTGTGTTTTTAGCCTTTATGTGAGTGTTTTTAGCCTGTATGTGTGTTTTTAGCCTGTATGTGTGAGTTTTTAGCCTGTATGTGAGTGTTTTTAGCCTGTATGAGTGTTTTTAGCCTGTATGTGTGTTTTAGCCTGTATGTGTGTTTTTAGCCTGTATGTGTGTGTTTTTAGCCTGTATAAGTGTTTTTAGCCTATATGTGTGTGTTTCTAGTCCGGATGTGTGTTTTTAGCCCGGATGTGTGTGTTTTTAGCCCGGATGTGTGTTTTTAGCCCTGATGTGTGTTTTTAGCCCGTATGTGTGTGTTTTTAGCCCGGATGTGTCTATTTTTAGCCCGGATGTGTGTTTTTAGCCTGTATGTGTGTGTTTTTAGCCTGTATGTGTGTGTTTTTAGCCTGTATGTGAGTGTTTTTAGCCCGTATGTGAGTGTTTTTAGCCCGGATGTGTTTTTAGCCTGTATGTGAGTGTTTTTAGCATGTATGCGAGTGTTTTTAGCCTGTATGCGAGTGTTTTTAGCCTGTATGCGAGTGTTTTTAGCCTGTATGCGAGTGTTTTTAGCCTGTATGTGTGTTTTTAGCCTGTATGTGAGTGTTTTTAGCCTGTATGTGAGTGTTTTTAGCCTGTATGTGAGTGTTTTTAGCCTGTATGTGAGTCTTTTTAGCCTGTATGTGAGTGTTTTTAGCCTATATGTGTGTGTTTTTAGCCTATGTGTGTGTGTTTTTAGCCCGGATGTGTGTGTTTTTAGCCCGGATGTGTGTTTTTAGCCCGGATGTGTCTGTTTTTAGCCTGTATGTGTGTTTTTAGCCCGGATGTGTGTTTTTAGCCTGTATGTGTGTGTTTTTAGCCTGTATGTGTGTTTTTAGACTGTATGAGTGTTTTTAGCCTGTATGTGAGTGTTTTTAGCCTGTATGTGAGTGTTTTTAGCCTGTATGTGTGTGTTTTTAGCCCAGATGTGTGTGTTTTTAGCCTGTATGTGTGTTTTTAGCCCGGATGTGTGTTTTTAGCCTGTATGTGTGTGTTTTTAGCCTGTATGTGTTTTTAGCCTGTATGTGAGTGTTTTTAGCCTGTATGCGAGTGTTTTTAGCCTGTATGTGTGTGTTTTTAGCCTGTATAAGTGTTTTTAGCCTGTATGTGTGTGTTTTTAGCCTGTATGTGTGTTTTTAGCCTGTATGTGTGCGTTTTTAGCCCGGATGTGTGTTTTTAGCCTGTATGTGTGTGTTTTTAGCATGTATGTGTGTGTTTTTAGCCCGGATGTGTGTGTTTTTAGCCCGGATGTGTTTTTAGCCTGTATGTGTTTTTAGCCTGTATGTGTTTTTAGCCTGTATGTGAGTGTTTTTAGCCTGTATGTGTGTGTTTTTAGCCTGTATGTGTGTGTTTTTAGCCTGTATAAGTGTTTTTAGCCTGTATGTGTGTGTTTTTAGCCTGTATGTGTGTGTTTTTAGCCTGTATAAGTGTTTTTAGCCTGTATGTGTGTGTTTTTAGCCTGTATATGTGTGTTTTTAGCCTGTATGTGTGTGTTTTTAGCATGTATGTGTGTGTTTTTAGCCCGGATGTGTGTGTTTTTAGCCCGGATGTGTGTTTTTAGCCTGTATGTGTGTGTTTTTAGCCTGTATGTGTGTGTTTTTAGCCCGGATGTGTTTTTAGCCTGTATGTGTGTGTTTTTAGCCTGTATGTGTGTGTTTTTAGCATGTATGTGTGTGTTTTTAGCCTGTATGTGTGTGTTTTTAGCATGTATGTGTGTGTTTTTAGCCTGTATGTGTGCGTTTTTAGCCCGGATGCCCTCCCGTGTGCGTTCCTAACCTTCGTTCTCCTCCTCGCTCAGCTCCTCTGGTCCGGCTAAAGGCAGCAGCAGAAACGGCAGCAGGTCCACGTCATCGCTCAGTAACCACTCGTGACGAGCTGCACCAATAAATAAAAACACTTAAAAAACAAACAAAAGCACATATAAAAACACAAATAATACAAACACACAAAAACAAAAATAATACAAAAACATATAAAAACACAGAAACACAAAAATATAAAAATTTAGAAACACAAAAATATGAAAACACAGAAACACAAAAATATAAAATATAAAAATACTAAAACACAAAAATATAAAAAGACAAAAATATAAAAAGACAAAGATATAAAAATACAAAAACAAAAATATAAAAATACAAAATCACAAAAATATATAAATACAAAACAAAAATATAAAAATACAAAAACACAAGAATAAAGAAATAGAAAAATCATAAAAATAGAGAAACATAAAAACAAAAAATAGAGCAAACGCACAAAAATATAAAAAGAAAAAATATAAAAAGACAAAGATATAAAAATACAAAAACAAAAATATAAAAATACAAAAAAACTAAAATATATAAATACAAAAAACAAAGATATAAAAATACAAAAACACAAAAATATAAAAATACAAAAACACATAAATATAAAAATACAAAACCACAGAAATGAAAATACAAAAAAACTAAAATATATAAATACAAAAAACAAAGATATAAAAATACAAAAACACAAAAATATAAAAATACAAAAACACATAAATATAAAAATACAAAACCACAGAAATGAAAATACAAAAACACATAAATATAAAAATACAAAAACACATAAATATAAAAATACAAAAATACATAGAAATAAAAATACAAAAACACATAAATATAAAAATACAAAAATACATAGAAATAAAAATACAAAAACAGAAAAATCTAAAAATACAAAAACACAAAATTATTTTTAAAAAACACACAAAAATATAAAAATACAGAAACAAAAATATAAAAATACAGAAACACAAAAATATAAATATCCTCGTTACACAGAGAGCTGGAGTCGTGTTTGAGGAACTCTTTATTATTCGTCTGTCCACATCTCCAAACGCGCTGTTCCACCTCGTGATGTCATGAAGTGGTATTTTACAGGTGAACAGCTCCTTTTCCCTTTAGTTCAGTCGAGATCGGCGACTCCAGGACTGAAAAAACGATCCAGATGATTCTAGTGAAGGTGTGTGGAGTTTAAAAACGCAGCGGAGCACTTCCTGTATGACCACACGATGACATCACGAGGTGGAGCGAAGCGTTTTCAGGTTGTGAGCAGGTCTGCAGGGGTTGTAATAATAACATGTTCTCACAGTGGTCGAAGCAGCAGTTCCTCAGAGTCCCGATGACTCCGCCCCTCCTCATGGCCGACGCCTCAAACTGAGTAAAGGGGAGGAGCCTCTGCAGCACACACCTGCACACAGGAAGTCCTGGTTTAGTCTTGGTTTAGTCCTGGTTTAGTTCTGGTTTAGTCCTGCTTTAGTCCTGGTTTAGTCCTGGTTTAGTCCTGGTTTAGTCCTGGTTTAGTCCTGGTTTAGTCCTGCTTTAGTCCTGCTTTAGTCCTGGTCCAGTCCTGCTTTAGTCCTGGTTTAGTCCTAGTCCAGTACCGGTCTGGGTCCAGGATCTGGTCCCGGGCCTCCCGGATCTGGCTCAGGTTGGACAGCAGGGGCCCGATGTGGTGGAATGAGGCTTTCGGGTTGAACTGTTCACAGCAGAAGATTTCCACCAGTTTGGACAGTCCCACTTTGTCCTGCAGCACCTGAACGCACCACAAACACACCTGAACACACCTGAACGCACCACAAACACACCTGAACACACCTGAACACACCTGAACACACACCTGAACGCACCACAAACACACCTGAACGCACCACAAACACACCTGAACGCACCACAAACACACCTGAACGCACCACAAACACACCTGAACACACCTGAACGCACCTGAACACACCACAAACACTCCACAAACACACCTGAACGCACCACAAACGCACCTGAACGTGCCACAAACACACCTGAACACACCTGAACGCACCACAAACACACCTGAACACACCTGAACGCACCACAAACACACCTGAACACACCACAAACACACCTGAACGCACCTGAACGCACCACAAACACACCTGAACACACCTGAACGCACCACAAACACACCTGAACACACCACAAACACACCTGAACGCACCTGAACGCACCTGAACGCACCACAAACACACCTGAATGCACCACAAACACACCACAAACACACCTGAATGCACCTGAACACACCTGAACGCACCACAAACACACCTGAACGCACCACAAACACACCTGAACACACCTGAACGCACTTGAACACACCACAAACACACCTGAACGCACCACAAACACACCTGAACACACCACAAACACACCTGAATGCACCTGAACACACCACAAACACACCTGAACGCACCACAAACACACCTGAATGCACCTGAACGCACCACAAACACACCTGAATGCACCTGAACGCACCACAAACACACCGGAACGCACCACAAACATACCTGAACACACCTGAACACACCACAAACACACCTGAACGCACCACAAACACACCTGAATGCACCTGAACACACCACAAACACACCTGAACGCACCTGAACACACCACAAACACACCTGAACACACCACAAACACACCTGAACGCACCACAAACACACCTGAACACACTACAAACACACCTGAACGCACCTGAACGCACCACAAACACACCTGAATGCACCTGAACACACCACGAACACACCTGAACGCACCTGAACACACCACAAACACACCTGAACACACCACAAACACACCTGAACGCACCACAAACACACCTGAACACACTACAAACACACCTGAACGCACCTGAACGCACCACAAACACACCTGAATGCACCTGAACGCACCACAAACACACCTGAACGCACCACAAACACACCTGAATGCACCTGAACGCACCACAAACACACCTGAACGCACCTGAACACACTACAAACACACCTGAACGCACCTGAATGCACCACAAACACACCTGAATGCACCTGAACGCACCACAAACACACCTGAACGCACCACAAACACACCTGAACGCACCACAAACACACCTGAACGCACCTGAACGCACCACAAACACACCTGAACGCACCACAAACACACCTGAACGCACCACGATCGCACCACAAACACACCTAAACGCACCACAAACACACCTGAATGCACCACAAACACACCTGAACGCACCTGAAGGCACCACAAACACACCTGAACGCACCTGAACGCACCACAAACACACCTAAACGCACCTCAAGGCACCACAAACACACCTGAACGCACCTCAACGCACCACAAACACACCTGAACGCACCACAAACACACCTGAACGCACCACAAACACACCTGAACACACCTGAACGCACCTCAATGCACCACAAACACACCTGAACACACCTGAACGCACCACAAACACACCTGAACACACCTGAACGCACCTGAACACACCACAAACACACCTGAACACACCACAAACACACCTGAACGCACCTGAACGCACCAAACACACCTGAACGCACCTGAACACACTACAAACACACCTGAACGCACCACAAACACACCTGAACGCACCACAAACACACCTGAATGCACCACAAACACACCTGAATGCACCACAAACACACCTGAACGCACCACAAACACACCTGAATGCACCTGAACGCACCACAAACACACCTGAACGCACCACGAACGCACCTGAACGCACCACAAACACACCTAAACGCACCACAAACACACCTGAATGCACCTGAACGCACCACAAACACACCTGAACGCACCTGAACGCACCACAAACACACCTGAACGCACCTGAAGGCACCACAAACACACCTGAACGCACCTGAACGCACCACAAACACACCTGAACGCACCTCAATGCACCACAAACACACCTGAACACACCTGAACGCACCTCAACGCACCACAAACACACCTGAACACACCTGAACGCACCTCAACGCACCACAAACACACCTGAACACACCTGAACGCACCGCAATGCACCACAAACACACCTGAACACACCTGAACACACCTGAACGCCTCTCCACAGATCTGACCTGAAACTTGGTCAGGTTTGGTCTCCATGGAGATAGAAAGGTTTAACGCCGTACTGTGGAACATTCCAGACAAAGCAATAACATCTCCATGGAGAAGAGCGTTTGGCAGAGCCTCCAGCAGGAAAGTTCCACAATGCAGCTTTAGCTCAGTGTGACCGGCAGGGTCTCACCTGGTACACCTGTCGGCAGGTGCGGTCGCTCCGGCTCAGGTTGGACAGGATGGAGCAGATTTGGTCTGAAAACGGAAACGAAGGATCCAGCAGGTTTGAACAGAGCAGAGGCAGAAGATCCAAGTCCGACACCAGCACCTAAACGCAACACAGTCCTGGTTCAGTCCTGGTTCAGTCCTGGTTCAGTCCTGGTTCAGTCCTGGTTCAGTCCTGGTTCAGTCCTGGTTTAGACCCGGTTCAGACCCGGTTCAGACCTGTTTTAGCCCTGTTTTAGTTCTGTTTTAGTCCTGTTATAAACCCGGTTTAGACCCGGTTCAGACCTCGTTTAGACCTGTGTAAATCCTCTTTTAGTCCAGTTTTAGTCCCGGTTCAGACCCGGTTCAGACCTGGTGCAGCGTCTCTTCTGCCGACAGGTTTATGAAGATGAAATAAACGTCTTTAACGATGGCGATGGAGGGGTCGGAGGTCAGCCGCAGCAGCGCCCGCAGGAGGTCGGGTTTGGAGCCAAGGAGGAGGCATCCGTCCCTGAGGAGACACCACACACCCGAGAATAAAATGCTTTTATTCTTTCATTCCTTTGTGTAAATCCAGCTTTTTGCACCTCGTTCCACTTTTCAAAACACCTCAAAAGTGAAATAAACCCACGGAGAATGCACAAAAAGGGCAAATTTTACAGGTAAAGGTTAGGTTCTTGTTTTAGACCCGTTTTAGACCTGTTTTAGTCCTGTTTCAGACCTGTTTTAGACCGGGTTTAGTCTTGTTTTAGTCCCGGTTGTCCTGTTTTAGACCAAAAACGGCAAATTTTACAAGTAAAGAGCAAGAGGAGGTCAAAAAAACAGTTTTACGGAGGTATTTTGGGTTAAATAAGGAGCCATAGATGCAAAAATAAACATTATTGAGGTAAACTTATGCATAAAAGTGATGGTTTCCGAGCTAAAGGGTTAGGGTGACTCTGTTTTCTGCTCCTTTTCATTCATTTCTTTTATGTTTAATGCCTTTTTATACTTTATGAATGAAATAAACAAACAAAAAAAGTTTTAAAAAATACATTAGCAATAGTTAACTGAAAGAAAAATGTAAATAAAAGGAAATTATGACCAAATAATGATGTTATCCATAAAGAATGAGCGAAAATCCTGCATTTTACGCAAATATTAAATCAATAAATTATGTGAAAAATGAAAGTATCAGGAGGATGAGGCGTAAACATGAAGAGCAGGAGTCTCACGTGTTTGCGGAGAGCCCCAGGACGCACTCCGTGGCTCCAGCTTTCACGTCCGGTCTGGTCTCAGGTCTGAGGAACGATAACAGCTCCTGCGACTCCGACTCGCTCAGCATCTTTGGGTCTGCGGACGAAAACGAACCAGAACACTGTTTAAACTCAGCATCTTTGGGTCTGCGGATGAAAAACGAACCAGAACACTGTTTAAACTCAGCATCTTTGGGTCTGCGGACGAAAAACGAACCAGAACACTGTTTAAACTCTGCATCTTTGGGTCTGCGGATGAAAAACGAACCAGAACACTGTTTAAACTCAGCATCTTTGGATCTGCGGACGAAAAACGAACCAGAACACTGTTTAAACTCTGCATCTTTGGGTCTGCGGACGAAAACGAACCAGAACACTGTTTAAACTCAGCATCTTTGGGTCTGCGGATGAAAAACGAACCAGAACACTGTTTAAACTCAGCATCTTTGGGTCTGCGGACGAAAACGAACCAGAACACTGTTTAAACTCAGCATCTTTGGGTCTGCGGACGAAAACGAACCAGAACACTGTTTAAACTCAGCATCTTTGGGTCTGCGGACGAAAAACGAACCAGAACACTGTTTAAACTAAGCACATTTGGGTCTGCGGTCTCAAAACGAACCAGACAACTGTTTAAACTCAGCATCTTTGGGTCTGCGGATGAAAAACGAACCAGAACACTGTTTAAACTCAGCATCTTTGGATCTGCGGACGAAAAACGAACCAGAACACTGTTTAAACTCTGCATCTTTGGGTCTGCGGATGAAAAACAAACCAGAACACTGTTTAAACTCTGCATCTTTGGGTCTGCGGACGAAAACGAACCAGAACACTGTTTAAACTCAGCATCTTTGGGTCTGCGGATGAAAAACAAACCAGAACACTGTTTAAACTCAGCATCTTTGGGTCTGCGGACGAAAACGAACCAGAACACTGTTTAAACTCAGCATCTTTGGGTCTGCGGACGAAAACGAACCAGAACACTGTTTAAACTCAGCATCTTTGGGTCTGCGGAGGAAAACGAACCAGAACACTGTTTAAACTCTGCATCTTTGGGTCTGCGGACGAAAACGAACCAGAACACTGTTTAAACTCAGCATCTTTGGGTCTGCGGATGAAAAACGAACCAGAACACTGTTTAAACTCAGCATCTTTGGGTCTGCGGACGAAAACGAACCAGAACACTGTTTAAACTCAGCATCTTTGGGTCTGCGGACGAAAACGAACCAGAACACTGTTTAAACTCAGCATCTTTGGGTCTGCGGACGAAAAACGAACCAGAACACTGTTTAAACTCTGCATCTTTGGGTCTGCGGATGAAAAACGAACCAGAACACTGTTTAAACTCAGCATCTTTGGGTCTGCGGACGAAAAACGAACCAGAACACTGTTTAAACTCTGCATCTTTGGGTCTGCGGATGAAAAACGAACCAGAACACTGTTTAAACTCAGCATCTTTGGATCTGCGGACGAAAAACGAACCAGAACACTGTTTAAACTCAGCATCTTTGGATCTGCGGACGAAAAACGAACCAGAACACTGTTTAAACTCTGCATCTTTGGGTCTGCGGACGAAAACGAACCAGAACACTGTTTAAACTCAGCATCTTTGGGTCTGCGGACGAAAAACGAACCAGAACACTGTTTAAACTCTGAATCTTTGGATCTGCGGACGAAAAACGAACCAGAACACTGTTTAAACTCAGCATCTTTGGATCTGCGGACGAAAAACGAACCAGAACACTGTTTAAACTCTGCATCTTTGGGTCTGCGGACGAAAGAAAACACAAAATGACAACAAAAAACTCTGTTTAATCATCTGGACACAAAGAAAATCATAATTCTGGTTTCGTCCTAGTTTAGACCTGATTTAGGCCTGGATTAGGCCTAGATTAGACCTGGATTAGACCTGGATTAGACCTGGATTAGACCTGGATTAGACCTGGATTAGTCCCCGGTTTAGTCCTTGTTTAGACCAGATTTAGTCCTGGTTTAGTCCTGGTTTAGACCTGGTTTAGTCCTGGTTTAGTCCTGGTTTAGACCTGGTTTAGTCCTGGTTTAGTCCTGGTTTAGACCTGGTTTAGACCTGGTTTAGACCTGGTTTAGTCCTGGTTTAGTCCTGGTTTAGTCCTGGTTTAGACCAGATTTAGTCCTGGTTTAGACCTGGTTTAGACCTGGTTTAGACCAGATTTAGCCCTGGTTTAGTCCTGGTTTAGCCCTGGTTTAGTCCTGGTTTAGACCTGGTTTAGACCTGGTTTAGTCCTGGTTTAGACCTGGTTTAGACCTGGTTTAGACCTGGTTTAGTCCTGGTTTTTATCTGAAGGTTTTCCTCAGGTTTTCTTCCGCTAAATGAAAGATCCGAGCACATTTCAGCGCAGACTCGAGCCGGACTCTGTTTCTGTGACTTATTTCAGAGACAAAACTGAACTAAACTGAACTAAACTGAACTCACCTTGAGCCGCTTCTGTCCCGGTCCGATCCCGCGAGTTTCACCGCAGAAAACACCGCAAAAGTCCAGATTTAAGAGGAGAATGTGCGGCGAAAACAAACCCCCCGAAAACATGTGCAAAACACGACCGCGGCGCTTCCGGGTGCGTCACTTCCGGTTTGGACGAAGTCTTCAAAAGAATAAAACAAAATCTGAATTTACATTTTCACGTTTACATTTATTCTGAGAGTTTTCAAACTTAAATTCATGCCTGAATATGTAAATAATAATAATAATAATAATAATAATAATAATAATAATAATAATAATAATAATAATAATAATAATAATAATAATAATAATAATTTTAAATTTGAGACATGATAAAAGAGCAGGTCAGGAAAGAGAAGAAGAAGAAGAAGAAGAAGAATTTTGTTATTATTGTTTGTTTTTGTGAACTGGACTAACTGTAATAAAGTTATATAATATATATATAAAATTGTTATTGATTTTTGTGTAATATTTTTGCAGCTGAAAACGTGACACGGATGAAACCGCAGCCATTTATTCAAATAAAACTCTAATTCTCGACTTAAACTGGTGTCAAACTAAGTCAGACTAAACTAAGTGTTTATAATGTGTTTTTGTGTGTGTGGTGTTGGCTTTAATATGACTAATATTAGTAATACTGGTCTGAGGTCCAGCAAACAAATGTAAATGGTAAAGAGAACCCAAGTAAACTCTGTGCTTCTTATTTTATTTAAGAGAAAAATACAGCAGACACAGAAATGAAAGGCTCGTTTGCAGTTAAGTTTAGGGGCAATTACTTTAAAGTGTGAGCAGAAAAAGACAAACCTGGGACAGCCCCGGTTTTTTGGTGGTAATAATAAAAAGAAGTTAAAAAAAAAACTTTTAAGGAGGTATTTGAGGTCAAATAAGGAGCCAGAGTCACGAAATAACACAAAAAACAAACATTACTGAGGCCAACGTATGAAATGTGCTGATTTAAAATGTTTTACAGTCGGGAAGAGGCGGCAGAGAACAGAAGACGAGTTTTCTGCTCCTTTTCATTCATTTCTTTTAAGGTTAATCACTTTTTATACTTTCAAAAAACAAACAAACAAAACATTGAAAATAAATTGAAAGTAAAACGTAAAGAGAAGGAAATTCTCACCAAATGATGTTAACCATAAAGAATGAGCGAAAACCCAACATTATTATATTTGTTTTACTTGCTGTGCTCACAGTTCTGTAGTTCATTTACACCAGTCTCTCTGCTGCTTATTTACACATTTATCACCATTTCTTACTCCGTTATTGTCATTCGAGGTGAGCGCTGTACTTCTGTTTTTCCCGTATCCAAACAGCGTCGAGATCTGAGTAATAATTAAAAGAATCGAAAATCAGATCCTAACGATACTAAAACTAGTATCGAAACTATAGCTCCTCGTTTTGGGCAGGTATCGAGTTTGTTCCCAAGTGTCGATAAAGTTTGACACAAACAAGAGTTCCTTTTGTAGTTTTTGTTTGATTTTTATTTTTTTCTTGACATAAACTTTCACAGATGAAATCGTTGCATTGAGTCGCTCAGTTTGCACAGATCACACACAAATAAAAGACAGAAAAGAAACGCCTCTCACACCCGGACATGTTTGTAGTTTTTGTGGAGCGGTCGGCCATGTTTGTTTGTAGTTCAGAGTCTTTAGACCGTAGCAGTTTTTCTTCTACGGTTTTGAATCCAGCATTCGTCCTCCAGCTTCAATAAAACATTTACTCACTTTCGAGAGTCGCCGAAACTTTCAGTCCCGGTCTAGTCCTGGTCTAGTCCTGGTCTAGTCCTGGTCTAGTCCTGGTTTAGTCCTGGTTTAGTCCTGAAGAGAGGAGAAACCAGGTCTAAATGCAGAACTAAACCTGGACTAAAATTATTACTCTAGTCCGGTTAATGTGGGGATTTTTCTGATTTGCATTTACAGAAGGCACTAGTTTAGACCTGGCTTAGGCCTGGCTTAGGCCTGGCTCAGGCCTGGCTCAGGCCTGGCTCAGGCCTGGTTTACGCCTGGTTTACTCCTGGTTTAGGTCGGGTTTACGCCTGGTTTACGCCTGGTTTAGGCCTGGTTTTGGGCCTGGCTTAGGCCTGGCTCAGGCCTGGCTCAGGCCTGGCTCAGGCCTGGCTCAGGCCTGGCTCAGGCCTGGCTCAGACCTGGCTCAGGCCTGGCTCAGACCTGGCTCAGACCTGGCTCAGACCTGGTTTAGGCCTGGTTCAGTTCTGGTTTAGGCCTGGTTCAGTTCTGGTTTAGGCCTGGTTCAGGCCTGGTTCAGGCCTGGTTCAGGCCTGGTTCAGGCCTGGTTCAGGCCTGGTTCAGGCCTGGTTCAGGCCTGGTTCAGGCCTGGTTCAGGCCTGGTTCAGGCCTGGTTCAGGCCTGGTTTAGGCCTGGTTCAGGCCTGGTTCAGGCCTGGTTCAGGCCTGGTTTAGGCCTGGTTTAGGCCTGGTTCAGTTCTGGTTTAGACCTGGTTTAGGACTGGTCTAGGCCTGGTTTAGGCCTGGCTTAGGCCTGGTTTAGTCCTGGTTCAGTTCTAGTTTAGTCCTGGTTTAGGCCTGGTTCAGTTCTGGTTTAGACCTGGTTTAGGACTGGTCTAGGCCTGGTTTAGTCCTGGTTCAGTTCTGGTTTAGTCCTGGTTTAGTCCTGGTTCAGTTCTAGTTTAGTCCTGGTTTAGGCCTGGTTCAGTTCTGGTTTAGACCTGGTTTAGGACTGGTCTAGGCCTGGTTTAGTCCTGGTTCAGTTCTGGTTTAGTCCTGGTTCAGTTCTGGTTTAGACCTGGTTTAGGACTGGTCTAGGCCTGGTTTAGTCCTGGTTCAGTTCTGGTTTAGTCCTGGTTTAGTTCCTAGCCCCACAGAGTCCTTGTAAACTAACCAGGTTGAGTTTAGGTCCGGCTTTAGTCCTGGTTTCATCTCATTTTAGTCTTGGTTCAGTCTGGACTCGTTTTTGGTCCCTTAGAGTCCGCATATAGACCCGGTCCAGACCCGGTCCAGACCCGGTCCAGACCCGGTCCAGACCCGGTCTCACTCGGCCTTGTCTTTACGTTTCCCGGTGAACGGGACTTTGGCGGCGACCGTAGATCCCACGGAGGCCACGCCCCCGGCCACCGCGGACACGCCCCCTTTCACCAGCCCCGCCCCCACCGCCGGCACCGAGGAAACAGTCGCCTTGGTGATCTCCAGGCTCCGCCCGCCGACCCAGGCCACGCCCCCCGCCGCCGCGCCGATCACGCTCCTGGTGGCGCTGAAGAGGCCCCCGGTCACTCGCCAGACCATCCCCGGACTCTGGACCGCGTGGTCCTTACCCGGACCTGAGGAGGAGAGCGGGGTCAGGACCAGACCGGGACCAGACCGGGACCAGACCGGGACCAGACCGGGACCAGACCGGGGTCAGGACCAGACCGGGACCAGACCGGGACCAGACCAGGACCAGACCGGGGTCAGGACCAGACCGGAGTCAGACCGGGACCAGACCGGGGTCAGGACCAGACCGGGGTCAGACCGGGACCAGACCGGGGTCAGGACCAGACCGGGGTCAGACCGGGGTCAGGACCAGACCGGGGTCAGACCGGGGTCGGGACCAGACCGGGGTCAGGACCAGACCGGGACCAGACCGGGACCAGACCGGGACCAGACCGGGACCAGACCGGGGTCAGACCGGGGTCGGGACCAGACCGGGACCAGACCGGGACCAGACCGGGACCAGACCGGGGTCGGGACCAGACCGGGGTCAGGACCAGACCGGGGTCAGGACCAGACCGGGGTCGGGACCAGACCGGGGTCGGGACCAGACCGGGGTCGGGACCAGACCGGGACCAGACCGGGACCAGACCGGGACCAGACCGGGGTCAGGACCAGACCGGGACCAGACCGGGACCAGACCGGGGTCAGGACCAGACCGGGGTCAGACCGGGGTCAGGACCAGACCGGGGTCAGACCGGGGTCGGGACCAGACCGGGGTCAGACCGGGGTCGGGACCAGACCGGGGTCAGGACCAGACCGGGACCAGACCAGGACCAGACCGGGACCAGACCGGGACCAGACCGGGACCAGGGTCTCCTCTCCTCTCCTCGTCTCCTCGTCTCCTCTCTTCTCTCCTCGTCTCCTCTCTCCTCGTCTCCTCTCCTCTCGTCTCCTCTCCTCTCCTCTCGTCTCCTCTCTCCTCGTCTCCTCTCTCCTCGTCTCCTCTCTCCTCTCTTCGTCTCCTCGTCTCCTCTCTCCTCGTCTCCTCGTCTCCTCGTCTCCTCTCTCCTCGTCTCCTCGTCTCCTCGTCTCCTCTCCTCCTCATCTCCTGTCTCCTCTCTCCTCGTCTCCTGTCTCCTCGTCTCCTCATCTCCTCATCTCCTCTCTTCTCTCTCCTTGTCTCCAGGGAGTTTCCTCATTTAGGTCCGAGTTTCTCCTTTGAGACGTTTCAGAAAAAAACAGAAACGACGAAAGAACAAAACCCGAGACAAACAGAGACAAACAGAGACACACAGAGACACACAGAGACACACAGAGACACACAGAGACACACAGAGACACACAGAGACAAACAGAGACAAACAGAGACACAGAGACAAACAGAGACAAACAGAGACACAGAGACAAACAGAGACACAGAGACAAACAGAGACACAGAGACAAACAGAGACAAACAGAGACAGAGACAGTAGTAGTAGTAGTATTTGCAGTAGTAGTTGCAGTAGTAGTTGCAGTAGTATTTGCAGTAGTAGTTGCAGTAGTATTTGCAGTAGTAGTTGCAGTAGTATTTGCAGTAGCAGTAGTAGTTGCAGTAGTATTTGCAGTAGCAGTAGCAGTAGTACTTGCAGTAGCATTTGCAGTAGCAGTAGTAGTTGCAGTAGTATTTGCAGTAGCAGTAGCAGTAGTACTTGCAGTAGTATTTGCAGTAGCAGTAGCACTTGCAGTAGTATTTGCAGTAGCAGTAGTACTTGCAGTAGTATTTGCAGTAGCAGTAGCACTTGCAGTAGTATTTGCAGTAGCAGTAGTACTTGCAGTAGTATTTGCAGTATTCGCAGTAGTACTTGCAGTAGTATTCGCAGTAGTATTCGCAGTACTTGAGTATCTCACCCTGGCTCTGCTCCGGTTCTGTGGGACTCGGGTTTTCTCGGTTTTCTTCCTCTGGACACAAACTCGTGGACGGACGAGGCTCCGACACAAAACTGTTCACATCCTGCAAAACCAGACCGGGGTTAGACCGGGGTTAGACCGGGGTTAGACCGGGGTTAGACCGGGGTTAGACCGGGGTTAGACCGGGGTTAGACCGGGGTTAGACCGGGGTTAGACTGGGTTCAGACCGCGTTTAGACCGCGTTTAGACCGGGTTCAGACCGGGTTCAGACCGGGTTCAGACCGGGTTCAGACCGGGGTTAGACCGGGGTTAGACCGGGTTTAGACCGGGTTCAGACCGGGTTCAGACCGCGTTTAGACCGCGTTTAGACCGGGTTCAGACCGGGTTCAGACCGGGTTCAGACCGGGTTCAGACCGGGGTTAGACCGGGGTTAGACCGGGTTTAGACCGGGTTCAGACCGGGTTTAGACCGGGTTCAGACCGGGTTCAGACCGGGTTCAGACCGGGTTCAGACCGGGTTCAGACCGGGTTCAGACCGGGTTCAGACCGGGGTCAGGCCGGGGTCAGACCGGGTTCAGACCGGGTTCAGACCGGGTTCAGACCGGGGTTAGACCGGGTTCAGACCGGGTTTAGACCGGGTTCAGACCGGGTTTAGACCGGGTTCAGACCGGGTTCAGACCGGGTTCAGACCGGGTTCAGACCTGGGTTAGACCGGGTTTAGACCGGGTTCAGACCGGGTTCAGACCTGGGTTAGACCGGGTTCAGACCGGGTTCAGACCTGGGTTTAGACCCGGTTTAGACCCGGTTTAGACCCGGTTTAGACCCGGTTTAGACCGGGTTTAGACCGGGTTTAGACCCGGTTTAGACCCGGTTTAGATCTGGGTTAGACCGGGTTTAGACCTGGCTTTAGACCTGGGTTTAGACCTGGGTTTAGACCTGGGTTTAGACCGGGTTCAGACCGGGTTCAGACCGGGTTCAGACCTGGGTTCAGACCGGGTTCAGACCTGGGTTCAGACCGGGTTCAGACTGGGTTCAGACCTGGTTTAGACCCGGTTTAGATCTAGTTTAGACCCGGTTCAGTCCTGGTTCAGTTCCTGGTCTAGTTCTGGTTTAATTCTTGTCTAGTCCCGGTCTCAGGTCTAGTCCTGGTCTAGTCCCGGTCTCAAATTTAGTCCTGGTCTCAGGTTTAGTCCCGGTCTCAGGTCTAGTTCCGGTCTCAGGTCTAGTTCCGGTCTCAGGTCTAGTTCCGGTCTCAGGTCTAGTCCTGGTCTAGTCCCGGTCTAGTCCTGGTCTAGTCCTGGTCTAGTCCCGGTCTCAGGTCTAGTCCTGGTCTAGTCCCGGTCTCAGGTCTAGTCCTGGTCTCAGGTCTGGTCCCGGTCTCAGGTCTAGTCCTGGTCTCAGGTCTGGTCCCGGTCTCAGGTCTAGTCCTGGTCTCAGGTCTGGTCCCGGTCTCAGGTCTGGTCCTGGTCTAGTCCCGGTCTCAGTTCTAGTCCCGGTGTCAGTTCTAGTCCCGGTGTCAGTTCTAGTCTCAGTCTCGGGTCTAGTCCTGGTCTAGTCCCGGTCTCAGGTCTAGTCCCGGTCTCAGGTCTAGTCCCGGTCTCAGGTCTAGTCCCGGTCTCAGGTCTAGTCCCGGTCTCAGGTCTGGTCCCGGGTCTGGTCCCGGTCTCAGGTCTACTCCCGGTCTCAGGTCTACTCCCGGTCTCAGGTCTACTCCCGGTCTCAGGTCTGGTCCCGGTCTCAGGTCTGGTCCCAGGTCTAGTCCCGGTCTCAGGTCTGGTCCCAGGTCTGGTCCCGGTCTCAGTTCTAGTCTCGGTCTCAGGTCTAGTCCTGGTCTCAGGTCTCTTCGGTGCGTCTGGAGGAGATAAGACTCGGAACTCGGACCAGGACCAGGACCAGGACCAGGACCAGGACTCGGAACTTGCGTCTCTGCGTCGCGTTTTTTTCCGCAGAAAATAAGAAAATGTCGCTTTGAGCTCGAGAAAAAGTCTCGAGCAGCTTCGAGTCGAGACTTCAGACCGTTACGTCGCGTTTTTAGTCGATTCTCCGCTCCGAAAACCAGATTTAACCGACTTCTTTAACGTGCAAACGAGAAAACGCACAGACGCGACTTTTATACACTTTTCACTACTTTTCTGCCACTTTCACCAAGAAAAAAAAAGCCGTTTGCGTGATTTTCGGTCTGCGCCTGGTGCGGTGCGCGGATGTTTGGCGCAGATGTGGTGCCGCTTTTGCGTGATTCGTGCGTGTTTGGGTGCAGGCGCGCGGGGTCCTCACCTTCACCATGGTTCCGCCGCTCGTGCTCCTCCGCGCTGGACTCGAACCCGCGACTCTTCGGAGGTTTTCTCGGATTTTTGATGGTCCGAGATTCTGGAACTCGGGAGACGTGTCCGCGCTACACGCAGTCACGCACAGGCACAGGCACGCACTCACGGGGGTCCACGCGCACAGCTCCACGCGCGCTATCTGAGGGGGGTCCACGCGCGGCCACGTCCTGCGTTAGTTTGTGCCGACGTGGCGTCTCCGGTGCGTCAAGTTTACGCAGCGCACGGACGCAAACGCGCACCGCATTTCCGCTCAGCGACTTCACAATAAAAGCACAAAAAAAAAAAAAAAAAACCGGAAAATTAAAAATATGACCAAAAGAGATTTAAATGAAGGATCTGAAACGGAACTTTAACCTTCCACAGTTTTTATTTATTTATTTTGTATTTATTCATTTTTACAGAAACGCGCAGCTGTTTTCAATGATAAAATAGTTTTATATTAAATGTTTGTTTTTTTAGTACTGCCTTTATTCATTGATTTTATTTTTTTTTATTTTTTTTTTACAGAAACACGCTGCTGTTTTCAATAAAATCTCTGTCCTTTATTTAATAAATTTTTATTGTTTTTATCAATTTATTTTTTAGTACTGCCTTCATTTATTCATTTGAGTTTTTCTTTTTACAGAAACGTGCAGCTTTTCTCAATGATAAAATCTGGCTTTAATTAAATTACATTTTTATCGTTTTATGTATTTTTTAGTACTTGCCTTTATTTATTTATTTTTTTTATTTTTATTTTTTTAAGGCGGCACAGCAAGAAGGTTGTGGGGTCACCCGGGCCTTTCTGTGTGGAGTTTGCATGTTCTCCCCGTGTCTGGATGGGTTTCCTCCGGGTGCTCCGGTTTCCCCATCAACCCAAAACATGCAGCACCTGAACTAACATCAAGGACCATGTTGTCCACCCTCCTGTGGGTTCACCACCTGCAGAGGGGTTCATAGGGGGGGTCAGAGGGGTTCATAGGGGGGGTCAGAGGGGTTCATAGGGGGGGTCAGGTGCTGTGAGTATTGGGCAGTAAACTGCCCCCGTGACCCAGCCGGATTAAGCGGGAGAAGATGGATGGATTTTTTTTTTTTACAGAAATGCACAAATGCGGGGAGCATCGGGTCGAGTGCGAGTGCCATTCGATGCCGCTTTTAATTATTTATTTTTTTCTCACCCCCCCGAACACAGTTCGCCAACTTCCCGCCGACAAAAACTCATGAAATTTTGCACAAAATACAAAAACGCCAAAGTAGGAATTTACAAATACTCCACATCCAAAAACTCTAAAAGATGACGCGACAGCGCCCCCTGCAAATCAGAATACATTGCGCCTATCGATATATATATAGACAAACGAAATTCGGGTGGTGGATAAGTCTTGTCGTTCCAAACAAAAAAATATATTACGCGGTTGCTAGGCAGCCAACAGGAAGTCGGCCATATTGGAACGATCGTGCGATGTGGCGCTGAAGGCGCATTTTCCTGTCGTTGTACTTTAACAAACTCGTCCTAGGGTTTTTGACGTAGCCTCACCAGAATCATCTGTGTCATCTCGACAAGTGGAACATTAAAAGTTGTTAAGAGCTTTTTAAAAGATCAAACGGTGTTGCCGTGGGAACGGCTCAAATTTCGGGTTTGTTTTTGCGGATCGCCATCAAACTTTGACAAGTGATAATTCGTACAAACTTTGGGCGATTTCACTCAAACTTTAATCGTTGGTGGACGCCCCGACCCTGAACAGATTTATATAAGAAAATCTCAAATTGGCACCATAGCGCCCCCTAGGGAATTTGTATGGAAGAATAACATTTTACTTTGTCGTAGACATATAAAATTTGAGACACACATTTGTGACAGGGTCTTGATGAAAAAAGTCAATGACGCCCCCAGGCCATTTCTCATCGTGTTGCCATGGCAACAGGCCAAATATCTGCCATTGCCAGTGTGACGTCCTGAGAAAAGTTAGGGTTTAGGGGGCTGTGGCCACACCGGCTCATCACAGCCTGATCCCTCAGATCTCAGGAGCTCAGGGCCTGGTCAGGACTTGGATGGAGACACTGGGGGGCGCCAGTGGCAAAAACTGCCGTAGTGTCCTTAGGCAAGACCCTTCACCCACATTTCCTAGTATGAAAGTGGTGTGAGTGAGTGATGGTGGTGGTCAGAGGTGCCGATGGTGCAGATAGGAGCCTCGCTTCTGTCAGTCTGCCCCAGGGCAGCTGTGGCTACAACAGTAGTTTACACCACCGGGTCTGAGCGAGTGAATAATGCTGTAAAGAGTCTTTGAGTGTCCTGAAAAAAGCGCTGTATAAAACTGATGCATTATTATTATTATTAAAAACTTTGACGAAGCCAAACCAAGTTTGGTACACAGATGCATCATGGGAATAGGAACAAAAAAGTATATTGTGGCAACGCCCCCTCCCAAACTGCCAGTCCGCCATCTTGGATTTGAAAAAAAAATCAACACATACAAAAAATGAAAAAATGGCAGGTTTAAGGTTAAGGTGGTGTTAGGATTAGAGTTAGGGTGGGGTTAAGTGCTAGAGGCTGGGGTCAGGGTTAATATTATGTTAGAGTGAGGATTAGAGTTAGGGTGGGGTTAAGTGCTAGAGGCTGGGGTCAGGGTTAATATTATGTTAGGGTGAGGATTAGAGTTAGGGTGGGGTTAAGTGCGAGAGGCTGGTGTAGGGTTAATATTATGTTCGGGTGAGGATTAGAGTTAGGGTGGGGTTAAGTGCTAGAGGCTGGGGTCAGGGTTAATATTATGTTCGGGTGAGGATTAGAGTTAGGGTGGGGTTAAGTGCTAGAGGCTGGGGTCAGGGTTAATATTATGTTAGGGTGAGGATTAGAGTTAGGGTGGGGTTAAGTGCTAGAGGCTGGTGTAGGGTTAATATTATGTTAGGGTGAGGATTAGAGTTAGGGTGGGGTTAAGTGCTAGAGGCTGGGGTCAGGGTTAATATTATGTTAGGGTGAGGATTAGAGTTAGGGTGGGGTTAAGTGCTAGAGGCTGGGGTCAGGGTTAATATTATGTTCGGGTGAGGATTAGAGTTAGGGTGGGGTTAAGTGCGAGAGGCTGGTGTAGGGTTAATATTATGTTCGGGTGAGGATTAGAGTTAGGGTGGGGTTAAGTGCTAGAGGCTGGGGTCAGGGTTAATATTATGTTCGGGTGAGGATTAGAGTTAGGGTGGGGTTAAGTGCTAGAGGCTGGGGTCAGGGTTAATATTATGTTCGGGTGAGGATTAGAGTTAGGGTGGGGTTAAGTGCTAGAGGCTGGGGTCAGGGTTAATATTATGTTCGGGTGAGGATTAGAGTTAGGGTGGGGTTAAGTGCTAGAGGCTGGGGTCAGGGTTAATATTATGTTCGGGTGAGGATTAGAGTTAGGGTGGGGTTAAGTGCTAGAGGCTGGGGTCAGGGTTAATATTATGTTCGGGTGAGGATTAGAGTTAGGGTGGGGTTAAGTGCTAGAGGCTGGGGTCAGGGTTAATATTATGTTCGGTGAGGATTAGAGTTAGGGTGGGGTTAAGTGCTAGAGGCTGGGGTCAGGGTTAATATTATGTTCGGGTGAGGATTAGAGTTAGGGTGGGGTTAAGTGCTAGAGGCTGGGGTCAGGGTTAATATTATGTTCGGGTGAGGATTAGAGTTAGGGTGGGGTTAAGTGCTAGAGGCTGGGGTCAGGGTTAATATTATGTTAGGGTGAGGATTAGAGTTAGGGTGGGGTTAAGTGCTAGAGGCTGGGGTTAGGGTTAATATTATGTTCGGGTGAGGATTAGAGTTAGGGTGGGGTTAAGTGCTAGAGGCTGGGGTCAGGGTTAATATTATGTTCGGGTGAGGATTAGAGTTAGGGTGGGGTTAAGTGCTAGAGGCTGGGGTCAGGGTTAATATTATGTTAGGGTGAGGATTAGAGTTAGGGTGGGGTTAAGTGCGAGAGGCTGGGGTCAGGGTTAATATTATGTTCGGGTGAGGATTAGAGTTAGGGTGGGGTTAAGTGCTAGAGGCTGGGGTCAGGGTTAATATTATGTTCGGGTGAGGATTAGAGTTAGGGTGGGGTTAAGTGCGAGAGGCTGGTGTAGGGTTAATATTATGTTAGGGTGAGGATTAGAGTTAGGGTGGGGTTAAGTGCTAGAGGCTGGGGTCAGGGTTAATATTATGTTAGGGTGAGGATTAGAGTTAGGGTGGGGTTAAGTGCTAGAGGCTGGGGTCAGGGTTAATATTATGTTAGGGTGAGGATTAGAGTTAGGGTGGGGTTAAGTGCGAGAGGCTGGGGTCAGGGTTAATATTATGTTAGGGTGAGGATTAGAGTTAGGGTGGGGTTAAGTGCGAGAGGCTGGGGTCAGGGTTAATATTATGTTAGGGTGAGGATTAGAGTTAGGGTGGGGTTAAGTGCTAGAGGCTGGGGTCAGGGTTAATATTATGTTAGTGTGAGGATTAGAGTTAGGGTGGGGTTAAGTGCTAGAGGCTGGGGTCAGGGTTAATATTATGTTAGGGTGAGGATTAGAGTTAGGGTGGGGTTAAGTGCTAGAGGCTGGGGTCAGGGTTAATATTATGTTAGGGTGAGGATTAGAGTTAGGGTGGGGTTAAGTGCTAGAGGCTGGGGTCAGGGTTAATATTATGTTAGGGTGAGGATTAGAGTTAGGGTGGGGTTAAGTGCTAGAGGCTGGGGTCAGGGTTAATATTATGTTAGGGTGAGGATTAGAGTTAGGGTGGGGTTAAGTGCTAGAGGCTGTCAGGGTTAATATTATGTTAGGTGAGGATTAGAGTTAGGGTGGGGTTAAGTGCGAGAGGCTGGGGTCAGGAGTTAATATTATGTTTAGGATTAGAGTTAGGGTGGGGTTAAGTGCTAGAGGCTGGGGTCAGGGTTAATATTATGTTAGTGAGGATTAGAGTTAGGTTTAAGTGCTAGAGGCTGGGGTCAGGGTTAATATTATGTTCGGGTGAGGATTAGAGTTAGGGTGGGGTTAAGTGCTAGAGGCTGGGGTAGGGTTAATATTATGTTTAGGATTAGAGTTAGGGTTTAAGTGCTAGAGGCTGGTTAGGTTAATATTAGTTTAGGTTAGGTTAGGTTAAGTTAGAATTTAGGTTAGGGTTAATTTAGGTTAGATTTAAGTTAGGAGTTAGGGTTAATTAAAGGGTTAGGGTTAGGATTAGGGTTTAGGAAGTTAGAGTTTAGGAGTTAGGGTTTAGGAATTAGGAATTTAGGAATTAGGGTTTAAATTAGGGTTTATTTAGGAATTAGGTTTAGGAAATTATTTAGAATTAGGAATTAGGAATTAGGGTTTAGAAATTAGGTTTAGAATTAGGAGGTTAGGTTTAGGTTAGATTAGTTTAGGAAAGTTAGGATTTAGGGTTAGGAGTTTAATTAGGTTTAGGAAATTAGGGTTTAGGGGTTAGGGTTTAGGAGTTAGGGTTTAGGGTTTAGGAGTTAGGGTTTAGGAGTTAGAGTTTAGGAGTTAGGGTTTAGGAGTTAGGGTTTAGGAGTTAGGGTTTAGGAGTTAGGGTTTAGGAGTTAGGGTTTAGGAGTTAGGGTTTAGGAGTTAGGGTTTAGGGGTTAGGGTTTAGGAGTTAGGTGTGTTTGTGGGGCAGGTGCAGAGGGCCGATCATCGCTGCTTGCGGCTATATTTTGTTGCTTATTTATTTATTTTATTTTATGTGTTAATTTATGTGCAAAACAAAGAAACACCAAACCAGGACTAAACCAGGACTAAACCAGGACTAAACCAGGACTAAACAAGGACTAAACCAGGACTAAACCAGGACTAAACCAGGACTAAACCAGGACTAAACCAGGACTAAACAAGGACTAAACCAGGACTAAACCAGGACTAAATCAGGACTGAACCAGGACTAAACCAGGACTAAACAAGGACTAAACCAGGACTGAACCAGGACTAAACCAGGACTAAACCAGGACTGAACCAGGACTAAACCAGGACTAAACCAGGACTAAACCAGGACTAAACCAGGACTAAACCAGGACTAAATCAGGACTGAACCAGGACTAAACCAGGACTAAACAAGGAGTAAACCAGGACTAAACCAGGACTAAACCAGGACTAAACCATGATTAGACCAGGACAAAACCAGGGACTAAATCAGAACTGAACCAGGACTAAACCAGGACTAAACAAGGACTAAACCAGGACTGAACCAGGACTAAACCAGGACTAAACCAGGACTGAACCAGGACTAAACCAGGACTAAACCAGGACTAAACCAGGACTGAACCAGGACTAAACCAGGACTATACCAGGACTGAAACCAGGACTAAACCAGGACTACACCAGGACTAAACCAGGACTGAACCAGGATTGAACCAGGACTGAACCAGGACTAAACCAGGACTAAACCAGGACTAAACCAGGACTGAACCAGGACTAAACCAGGACTAAACCAGGACTGAACCAGGACTAAACCAGGACTAAACCAGGACTAAACCAGGACTGAACCAGGATTAAACCAGGACTAAACCAGGACTAAACCAGGACTAAATCAGGACTGAACCAGGACTAAACCAGGACTAAACAAGGACTAAACCAGGACTGAACCAGGACTAAACCAGGACTGAACCAGGACTAAACCAGGACTAAACCAGGACTGAACCAGGACTAAACCAGGACTAAACCAGGACTAAACCAGGACTAAACCAGGACTGAACCAGGATTAAACCAGGACTAAACCAGGACTAAACCAGGACTGAACCAGGACTAAACCAGGACTAAACCAGGACTAAACCAGGACTGAACCAGGACTAAACCAGGACTGAACCAGGACTAAACCAGGACTAAACCAGGACTAAACCAGAACTGAACCAGGACTAAACCAGGACTGAAACCAGGACTGAAACCAGGACTGACCCAGGACTACACCAGGACTAAACCAGGACTAAACCAGGACTAAACCAGGACTAAACCAGGACTGACCCAGGACTAAACCAGGACTAAACCAGGACTAAACCAGGACTAAACCAGGACTAAACCAGGACTAAATCAGGACTGAACCAGGACTAAACCAGGACTAAACAAGGACTAAACCAGGACTGAACCAGGACTAAACCAGGACTAAACCAGGACTGAACCAGGATTAAACCAGGACTAAACCAGGACTAAACCAGGACTAAACCAGGACTAAACCAGGACTAAACAAGGACTAAACCAGGACTAAACCAGGACTAAACCAGGACTGAACCAGGACTAAACCAGGACTAAACAAGGACTAAACCAGGACTAAACCAGGACTAAACCAGGACTAAACCAGGACTAAACCAGGACTAAACCAGGACTAAACAAGGACTAAACCAGGACTAAACCAGGACTAAATCAGGACTGAACCAGGACTAAACCAGGACTAAACAAGGACTAAACCAGGACTGAACCAGGACTAAACCAGGACTAAACCAGGACTGAACCAGGACTAAACCAGGACTAAACCAGGACTAAACCAGGACTAAACCAGGACTAAACCAGGACTAAACCAGGACTAAACCAGGACTAAACCAGGACTAAATCAGGACTGAACCAGGACTAAACCAGGACTAAACAAGGACTAAACCAGGACTGAACCAGGACTAAACCAGGACTAAACCAGGACTGAACCAGGACTAAACCAGGACTAAACCAGGACTAAACCAGGACTAAACCAGGACTAAACCAGGACTAAATCAGGACTGAACCAGGACTAAACCAGGACTAAACAAGGAGTAAACCAGGACTAAACCAGGACTAAACCAGGACTAAACCAGGACTAAACCAGGACAAAATCCAAGACAAAATCCAGGACTGAACCAGGACTAAACCAGGACTAAAACAGGACTCAAACAGGACTGAACCAGGACGAAACCAGGACTAAACCAGGACTGAACCAGGACTAAACCAGGACTAAACCAGGACTAAACCAGGACTGAACCAGGACTAAACCAGGACTATACCAGGACTGAAACCAGGACTAAACCAGGACTACACCAGGACTAAACCAGGACTGAACCAGGATTGAACCAGGACTGAACCAGGACTAAACCAGGACTAAACCAGGACTAAACCAGGACTGAACCAAGACGAAACCAGGACTAAACCAGGACTGAACCAGGACTAAACCAGGACTAAACCAGGACTAAACCAGGACTGAACCAGGATTAAACCAGGACTAAACCAGGACTAAACCAGGACTAAATCAGGACTGAACCAGGACTAAACCAGGACTAAACAAGGACTAAACCAGGACTGAACCAGGACTAAACCAGGACTGAACCAGGACTAAACCAGGACTAAACCAGGACTGAACCAGGACTAAACCAGGACTAAACCAGGACTAAACCAGGACTAAACCAGGACTGAACCAGGATTAAACCAGGACTAAACCAGGACTAAACCAGGACTGAACCAGGACTAAACCAGGACTAAACCAGGACTAAACCAGGACTGAACCAGGACTAAACCAGGACAAAACCAGGACTAAACCAGGACTAAACCAGGACTAAACCAGAACTGAACCAGGACTAAACCAGGACTAAACCGGGACTAAACCAGGACTAAACCAGGACTAAACCAGGACTAAACCAGGACTGAACCAGGATTAAACCAGGACTAAACCAGGACTGACCCAGGACTAAACCAGGACTGAACCAGGATTAAACCAGGACTAAACCAGGACTAAACCAGGACTAAATCAGGACTGAACCAGGACTAAACCAGGACTAAACAAGGACTAAACCAGGACTGAACCAGGACTAAACCAGGACTAAACCAGGACTGAACCAGGACTAAACCAGGACTAAACCAGGACTAAACCAGGACTAAACCAGGATTAAACCAGGACTAAACCAGGACTAAACCAGGACTAAATCAGGACTGAACCAGGACTAAACCAGGACTAAACAAGGAGTAAACCAGGACTAAACCAGGACTAAACCAGGACTAAACCAGGACTAAACCAGGACTAAACCAGGACTAAATCAGGACTGAACCAGGACTAAACCAGGACTAAACCAGGACTAAACCAGGACTGAACCAGGACTAAACCAGGACTGAAACCAGGACTAAACCAGGACTGACCCAGGACTACACCAGGACTAAACCAGGACTAAACCAGGACTAAACCAGGACTAAACCAGGACTGACCCAGGACTAAACCAGGACTAAACCAGGACTAAACCAGGACTGAACCAGGACTAAACCAGGACTAAACCAGGACTGAACCAGGACTAAACCAGGACTAAACCAGGACTAAACCAGGACTGAACCAGGACTAAACCAGGACTAAACCAGGACTAAACCAGGACTAAACCAGGACTGAACCAGGACTAAACCAGGACTAAACCAGGACTAAACCAGGACTGAACCAGGACTAAACCAGGACTAAACCAGGACTAAACCAGGACTAAACCAGGAGTAAACCAGGACTAAACCAGGACTAAACCAGAACTAAAACAGAGCTAAACCAGGACTAAACCAGGATTAAAACAGAGCTAAACCAGGACTAAACCAGGACTAAACCAGAACTAAAACAGAGCTAAACCAGGACTAAACCAGGATTAAAACAGAGCTAAACCAGGACTAAACCAGGACTAAACCAGGACTAAACCAGGACTAAACCAGGACTGAAACAGGACTAAACCAGGACTAAACAAGGACTAAACCAGGACTAAACCAGGACTAAATCAGGACTGAACCAGGACTAAACCAGGACTAAACAAGGAATAAACCAGGACTGAACCAGGACTAAACCAGGACTAAACCAGGACTGAACCAGGACTAAACCAGGACTAAACCAGGACTAAACCAGGACTGAACCAGGATTAAACCAGGACTAAACCAGGACTAAACCAGGACTAAATCAGGACTGAACCAGGACTAAACCAGGACTAAACAAGGACTAAACCAGGACTGAACCAGGACTAAACAAGGACTAAACCAGGACTGAACCAGGACTAAACCAGGACTAAACCAGGACTAAACCAGGACTGAACCAGGACTAAACCAGGACTAAACCAGGACTAAACCAGGACTAAACCAGGACTGAACCAGGACTAAACCAGGACTAAACCAGGACTAAACCAGGACTAAACCAGGACTGAACCAGGACTGAACCAGGACTAAACCAGGACTGAACCAGGACTAAACCAGGAATAAACCAGGACTGAACCAGGATTAAACCAGGTCCAAACCAGGTCTAAACCAGGACTGGACCAGGACTGAACCAGGACTAAACCAGGACTAAACCAGGACTAAACCAGGACTGAACCAGGACTAAACCAGGACTAAACAAGGACTAAACCAGGACTAAACCAGGACTAAATCAGGACTGAACCAGGACTAAACCAGGACTAAACAAGGACTAAACCAGGACTGAACCAGGACTAAACCAGGACTAAACCAGGACTGAACCAGGATTAAACCAGGACTAAACCAGGACTAAACCAGGACTAAACCAGGACTAAACCAGGACTAAATCAGGACTGAACCAGGACTAAACCAGGACTAAACAAGGAGTAAACCAGGACTAAACCAGGACTAAACCAGGACTAAACCAGGACTAAACCAGGACTAAACCAGGACTAAATCAGGACTGAACCAGGACTAAACCAGGACTAAACAAGGACTAAACCAGGACTGAACCAGGACTAAACCAGGACTAAACCAGGACTGAACCAGGACTAAACCAGGACTAAACCAGGACTAAACCAGGACTAAACCAGGATTAAACCAGGACTAAACCAGGACTAAACCAGGACTAAATCAGGACTGAACCAGGACTAAACCAGGACTAAACAAGGAGTAAACCAGGACTAAACCAGGACTAAACCAGGACTAAACCAGGACTAAACCAGGACTAAACCAGGACTAAACAAGGACTAAACCAGGACTAAACCAGGACTAAACCAGGACTGAACCAGGACTAAACCAGGACTAAACAAGGACTAAACCAGGACTAAACCAGGACTAAATCAGGACTAAACAAGGACTAAACCAGGACTAAACCAGGACTAAACCAGGACTAAACCAGGACTGAACCAGGACTAAACCAGGACTAAACAAGGACTAAACCAGGACTGAACCAGGACGAAACCAGGACTGAACCAGGATTAAACCAGGACTAAACCAGGACTTACCCAGGACTTAACGAGGACTGAACCAGGATTTATCCAGGACTAAACCAGGACTAAACCAGGACTAAATCAGGACTGAACCAGGACTAAACCAGGACTAAACAAGGACTAAACCAGGACTGAACCAGGACTAAACCAGGACTGAACCAGGACTAAACCAGGACTAAACCAGGACTGAACCAGGACTAAACCAGGACTAAACCAGGACTAAACCAGGACTAAACCAGGACTGAACCAGGATTAAACCAGGACTAAACCAGGACTAAACCAGGACTGAACCAGGACTAAACCAGGACTAAACCAGGACTGAACCAGGACTAAACCAGGACTAAACCAGGACTAAACCAGGACTAAACCAGGACTGAACCAGGACTGAACCAGGACTAAACCAGGACTAAACCAGGACTAAACCAGGACTAAACCAGGACTGAACCAGGACTAAACCAGGACTGAAACCAGGACTGAAACCAGGACTGACCCAGGACTACACCAGGACTAAACCAGGACTAAACCAGGACTAAACCAGGACTAAACCAGGACTGACCCAGGACTAAACCAGGACTAAACCAGGACTAAACCAGGACTAAACCAGGACTGAACCAGGACTAAACCAGGACTAAACAAGGAGTAAACCAGGACTAAACCAGGACTAAACCAGGACTAAACCAGGACTAAACCAGGACTAAACAAGGACTAAACCAGGACTAAACCAGGACTAAACCAGGACTGAACCAGGACTAAACCAGGACTAAACAAGGACTAAACCAGGACTAAACCAGGACTAAATCAGGACTGAACCAGGACTAAACCAGGACTGACCCAGGACTAAACCAGGACTAAACCAGGACTGAACCAGGACTAAACCAGGACTAAACAAGGACTAAACCAGGACTGAACCAGGACTAAACCAGGACTAAACCAGGACTGAACCAGGACTAAACCAGGACTAAAACAGGACTAAACCAGGACTGAACCAGGATTAAACCAGGACTAAACCAGGACTAAACCAGGACTAAATCAGGACTGAACCAGGACTAAACCAGGACTAAACAAGGACTAAACCAGGACTGAACCAGGACTAAACCAGGACTGAACCAGGACTAAACCAGGACTAAACCAGGACTGAACCAGGACTAAACCAGGACTAAACCAGGACTAAACCAGGACTAAACCAGGACTGAACCAGGATTAAACCAGGACTAAACCAGGACTAAACCAGGACTGAACCAGGACTAAACCAGGACTAAACCAGGACTGAACCAGGACTAAACCAGGACTAAACCAGGACTAAACCAGGACTAAACCAGGACTGAACCAGGACTAAACCAGGACTAAACCAGGACTAAACCAGGACTAAACCAGGACTGAACCAGGACTAAACCAGGACTGAAACCAGGACTGAAACCAGGACTGACCCAGGACTACACCAGGACTAAACCAGGACTAAACCAGGACTAAACCAGGACTAAACCAGGACTAAACCAGGACTAAACAATGACTAAACCAGGACTAAACCAGGACTAAACCAGGACTGAACCAGGACTAAACCAGGACTAAACAAGGACTAAACCAGGACTAAACCAGGACTAAACCAGGACTAAACCAGGACTAAACCAGGACTAAACCAGGACTAAATCAGGACTGAACCAGGACTAAACCAGGACTAAACAAGGACTAAACCAGGACTGAACCAGGACTAAACCAGGACTAAACCAGGACTGAACCAGGACTAAACCAGGACTAAACCAGGACTAAACCAGGACTAAACCAGAACTAAACCAGGACTAAACCAGGACTAAATCAGGACTGAACCAGGACTAAACCAGGACTAAACAAGGAGTAAACCAGGACTAAACCAGGACTAAACCAGGACTAAACCAGGACTAAACCAGGACTAAACCAGGACTAAACAAGGACTAAACCAGGACTAAACCAGGACTAAACCAGGACTGAACCAGGACTAAACCAGGACTAAACAAGGACTAAACCAGGACTAAACCAGGACTAAATCAGGACTGAACGAGGACTAAACCAGGACTAAACAAGGACTAAACCAGGACTGAACCAGGACTAAACCAGGACTAAACCAGGACTGAACCAGGACTAAACCAGGACTAAACCAGGACTAAACCAGGACTGAACCAGGATTAAACCAGGACTAAACCAGGACTAAACCAGGACTAAATCAGGACTGAACCAGGACTAAACCAGGACTAAACAAGGACTAAACCAGGACTGAACCAGGACTAAACCAGGACTGAACCAGGACTAAACCAGGACTAAACCAGGACTGAACCAGGACTAAACCAGGACTGAACCAGGACTAAACCAGGACTAAACCAGGACTGAACCAGGACTAAACCAGGACTAAACCAGGACTAAACCAGGACTAAACCAGGACTGAACCAGGATTAAACCAGGACTAAACCAGGACTAAACCAGGACTAAACCAGGACTAAATCAGGACTGAACCAGGACTAAACCAGGACTAAACAAGGACTAAACCAGGACTGAACCAGGACTAAACCAGGACTAAACCAGGACTGAACCAGGACTAAACCAGGACTAAACCAGGACTGAACCAGGACTAAACCAGGACTAAACCAGGACTAAACCAGGACTAAACCAGGACTGAACCAGGATTAAACCAGGACTAAACCAGGACTAAACCAGGACTAAACCAGGACTAAACCAGGACTGAACCAGGACTAAACCAGGACTGAAACCAGGACTGACCCAGGACTACACCAGGACTAAACCAGGACTAAACCAGGACTAAACCAGGACTAAACCAGGACTGACCCAGGACTAAACCAGGACTAAACCAGGACTAAACCAGGACTAAACCAGGACTGAACCAGGACTAAACCAGGACTAAACCAGGACTGAACCAGGACTAAACCAGGACTAAACCAGGACTAAACCAGGACTGAACCAGGACTAAACAAGGAGTAAACCAGGACTAAACCAGGACTAAACCAGGACTAAACCAGGACTAAACCAGGACTAAACCAGGACTAAACAAGGACTAAACCAGGACTAAACCAGGACTAAACCAGGACTGAACCAGGACTAAACCAGGACTAAACAAGGACTAAACCAGGACTAAACCAGGACTAAATCAGGACTGAACCAGGACTAAACCAGGACTAAACAAGGACTAAACCAGGACTGAACCAGGACTAAACCAGGACTAAACCAGGACTGAACCAGGACTAAACCAGGACTAAACCAGGACTAAACCAGGACTGAACCAGGATTAAACCAGGACTAAACCAGGACTAAACCAGGACTAAATCAGGACTGAACCAGGACTAAACCAGGACTAAACAAGGACTAAACCAGGACTGAACCAGGACTAAACCAGGACTGAACCAGGACTAAACCAGGACTAAACCAGGACTGAACCAGGACTAAACCAGGACTAAACCAGGACTAAACCAGGACTAAACCAGGACTGAACCAGGATTAAACCAGGACTAAACCAGGACTAAACCAGGACTAAACCAGGACTAAACCAGGACTAAACCAGGACTAAACCAGGACTAAACCAGGACTGACCCAGGACTAAACCAGGACTAAACCAGGACTAAACCAGGACTAAACCAGGACTAAACCAGGACTGACCCAGGACTAAACCAGGACTAAACCAGGACTAAACCAGGACTAAACCAGGACTGACCCAGGACTAAACCAGGACTAAACCAGGACTAAACCAGGACTAAACCAGGACTAAACCAGAACTAAACCAGGACTAAACCAGGACTAAACCAGGACTAAACAAGGACTAAACCAGGACTAAACAAGGACTAAACCAGGACTAAACCAGGACTAAACCAGGACTAAACCAGGACTAAACCAGGACTAAACAAGGACTAAACCAGGACTAAACCAGGACTAAACAAGGACTAAACCAGGACTAAACCAGGACTAAACCAGGACTAAACAAGGACTAAACCAGGACTAAACCAGGACTAAACCAGGACTAAACCAGGACTGAACCAGGACTAAACCAGGACTGAACCAGGACTAAACCAGGACTAAACCAGGACTGAACCAGGACTAAACCAGGACTAAACCAGGACTAAACCAGGACTGAACCAGGACTAAACCAGGACTAAACCAGGACTAAACCAGGACTGAACCAGGATTAAACCAGGACTAAACCAGGACTAAACCAGGACTGAACCAGGACTAAACCAGGACTAAACCAGGACTAAACCAGGACTGAACCAGGACTAAACCAGGACTAAACCAGGACTAAACCAGGACTAAACCAGGACTGAACCAGGACTGAACCAGGACTAAACCAGGACTAAACCAGGACTAAACCAGGACTGAACCAGGACTAAACCAGGACTAAACCAGGACTAAACCAGGACTAAACCAGGACTGACCCAGGACTAAACCAGGACTAAACCAGGACTAAACCAGGACTAAACCAGGACTGAACCAGGACTAAACCAGGACTAAACCAGGACTAAACCAGGACTGAACCAGGACTAAACCAGGACTAAACCAGGACTAAACCAGGACTAAACCAGGACTGAACCAGGACTAAACCAGGACTAAACCAGGACTAAACCAGGACTGAACCAGGACTAAACCAGGACTAAACCAGGACTGAACCAGGACTAAACCAGGACTAAACCAGGACTGAACCAGGACTAAACCAGGACTAAACCAGGACTAAACCAGGACTAAACCAGGACTAAACCAGGACTGAACCAGGACTAAACCAGGACTAAACCAGGACTAAACCAGGACTGAACCAGGACTAAACCAGGACTAAACCAGGACTAAACCAGGACTAAACCAGGACTAAACCAGGACTAAACCAGGACTAAACCAGGACTAAACCAGGACTAAACCAGGACTAAACCAGGACTAAACCAGGACTAAACCAGGACTAAACCAGGACTAAACCAGGACTAAACCAGGACTAAACCAGGACTAAACCAGGACTAAACCAGGACTAAACAAGGACTAAACCAGGACTAAACCAGGACTAAACCAGGACTGAACCAGGACTAAACCAGGACTAAACCAGGACTAAACCAGGACTAAACCAGGACTAAACCAGGACTAAACCAGGACTGAACCAGGACTAAACCAGGACTAAACCAGGACTGAACCAGGACTAAACCAGGACTAAACAAGGACTAAACCAGGACTGAACCAGGACTAAACCAGGACTAAACCAGGACTGAACCAGGACTAAACCAGGACTAAACCAGGACTAAACCAGGACTGAACCAGGACTAAACCAGGACTAAACCAGGACTAAACCAGGACTAAACCAGGACTGAACCAGGACTAAACCAGGACTAAACCAGGACTAAACCAGGACTGAACCAGGACTAAACCAGGACTAAACCAGGACTAAACCAGGACTAAACCAGGACTGAACCAGGACTAAACCAGGACTAAACCAGGACTAAACCAGGACTAAACCAGGACTGAACCAGGACTAAACCAGGACTAAACCAGGACTAAACCAGGACTGAACCAGGACTAAACCAGGACTAAACCAGGACTGAACCAGGACTAAACCAGGACTAAACCAGGACTAAACCAGGACTAAACCAGGACTGAACCAGGACTAAACCAGGACTAAACCAGGACTAAACCAGGACTAAACCAGGACTGAACCAGGACTAAACCAGGACTGAAACCAGGACTGAAACCAGGACTGACCCAGGACTACACCAGGACTAAACCAGGACTAAACCAGGACTAAACCAGGACTAAACCAGGACTGACCCAGGACTAAACCAGGACTAAACCAGGACTAAACCAGGACTAAACCAGGACTAAACCAGGACTAAACCAGGACTAAACAAGGACTAAACCAGGACTAAACCAGGACTAAACCAGGACTAAACCAGGACTAAACCAGGACTAAACCAGGACTAAATCAGGACTGAACCAGGACTAAACCAGGACTAAACAAGGACTAAACCAGGACTGAACCAGGACTAAACCAGGACTAAACCAGGACTGAACCAGGACTAAACCAGGACTAAACCAGGACTAAACCAGGATTAAACCAGGACTAAACCAGGACTAAACCAGGACTAAATCAGGACTGAACCAGGACTAAACCAGGACTAAACAAGGAGTAAACCAGGACTAAACCAGGACTGAAACCAGGACTGAAACCAGGACTGACCCAGGACTAAACCAGGACTAAACCAGGACTAAACCAGGACTAAACCAGGACTAAACCAGGACTGACCCAGGACTAAACCAGGACTAAACCAGGACTAAACCAGGACTAAATCAGGACTGAACCAGGACTAAACCAGGACTAAACCAGGACTAAACCAGGACTGACCCAGGACTAAACCAGGACTAAACCAGGACTAAACCAGGACTAAACCAGGACTAAACCAGGACTAAACCAGGACTAAACCAGGACTAAACCAGGACTAAACAAGGACTAAACCAGGACTAAACAAGGACTAAACCAGGACTAAACCAGGACTAAACCAGGACTAAACCAGGACTAAACCAGGACTAAACCAGGACTAAACAAGGACTAAACCAGGACTAAACCAGGACTAAACAAGGACTAAACCAGGACTAAACCAGGACTAAACCAGGACTAAACAAGGACTAAACCAGGACTAAACCAGGACTAAACAAGGACTAAACCAGGACTGAACCAGGACTAAACCAGGACTGAACCAGGACTAAACCAGGACTAAACCAGGACTGAACCAGGACTAAACCAGGACTAAACCAGGACTAAACCAGGACTGAACCAGGACTAAACCAGGACTAAACCAGGACTAAACCAGGACTGAACCAGGATTAAACCAGGACTAAACCAGGACTAAACCAGGACTGAACCAGGACTAAACCAGGACTAAACCAGGACTAAACCAGGACTGAACCAGGACTAAACCAGGACTAAACCAGGACTAAACCAGGACTAAACCAGGACTGAACCAGGACTGAACCAGGACTAAACCAGGACTAAACCAGGACTAAACCAGGACTGAACCAGGACTAAACCAGGACTGAAACCAGGACTAAACCAGGACTGAACCAGGACTTACCAGGACTAAACCAGGACTAGACCAGGACTAAACCAGGACTGACCAAGGACTAAACCAGGACTAAACCAGGACTAAACCAGGACTGAACCAGGACTAAACCAGGACTAAACCAGGACTGAACCAGGACTAAACCAGGACTAAACCAGGACTGAACCAGGACTAAACCAGGACTAAACCAGGACTAAACCAGGACTAAACCAGGACTAAACCAGGACTGAACCAGGACTAAACCAGGACTAAACCAGGACTAAACCAGGACTGAACCAGGACTAAACCAGGACTAAACCAGGACTAAACCAGGACTAAACCAGGACTAAACCAGAACTAAATAAGGACAAAACCAGGACTAAACCAGGACTAAACCAGGACTAAACCAGGACTAAACCAGGACAAAACCAGGACTAAACAAGGACTAAACCAGGACTAAACCAGGACTAAACCAGGACTGAACCAGGACTAAACCAGGACTAAACAAGGACTAAACCAGGACTAAACCAGGACTAAATCAGGACTGAACCAGGACTAAACCAGGACTAAACAAGGAATAAACCAGGACTGAACCAGGACTAAACCAGGACTAAACCAGGACTGAACCAGGACTAAACCAGGACTAAACCAGGACTAAACCAGGACTGAACCAGGATTAAACCAGGACTAAACCAGGACTAAACCAGGACTGAACCAGGACTAAACCAGGACTAAACCAGGACTGAACCAGGACTAAACCAGGACTAAACCAGGACTAAACCAGGACTGAACCAGGACTAAACCAGGACTAAACCAGGACTAAACCAGGACTAAACCAGGACTGAACCAGGACTAAACCAGGACTAAACCAGGACTAAACCAGGACTAAACCAGGACTAAACAAGGACTAAACCAGGACTAAACCAGGACTAAACAAGGACTAAACCAGGACTGAACCAGGACTAAACCAGGACTGAACCAGGACTAAACCAGGACTAAACCAGGACTGAACCAGGACTAAACCAGGACTAAACCAGGACTAAACCAGGACTGAACCAGGACTAAACCAGGACTAAACCAGGACTAAACCAGGACTGAACCAGGATTAAACCAGGACTAAACCAGGACTAAACCAGGACTGAACCAGGACTAAACCAGGACTAAACCAGGACTGAACCAGGACTAAACCAGGACTAAACCAGGACTAAACCAGGACTAAACCAGGACTGAACCAGGACTGAACCAGGACTAAACCAGGACTAAACCAGGACTAAACCAGGACTGAACCAGGACTAAACCAGGACTGAAACCAGGACTAAACCAGGACTGACCCAGGACTACACCAGGACTTAACCAGGACTGAACCAGGACTTAACCAGGACTGAACCAGGACTAAACCAGGACTGAACCAGGACTAAACCAGGACTAAACCAGGACTGAACCAGGACTAAACCAGGACTAAACCAGGTCTAAACCATTACTGAAACCAGGACTGAACCAGGACTAAACCAGGACTAAACCAGGACTAAACCAGGACTGAACCAGGACTAAACCAGGACTAAACCAGGACTAAACCAGGACTGAAACCAGGACTGAACCAGGACTAAACCAGGACTGAACCAGGACTAAACCAGGACTAAACCAGGTCTAAATCAGGACTGAAACCAGGACTGAACCAGGACTAAACCAGGACTAAACCAGGACTGAACCAGGACTAAACCAGGACTAAACCAGGTCTAAACCATTACTGAAACCAGGACTGAACCAGGACTAAACCAGGACTAAACCAGGACTGAACCAGGACTAAACCAGGACTGACCCAGGACTAAACCAGGACTACACCAGGACTAAACCAGAACTGACCCAGGACTAAACCAGGACTAAACCAGGACTGAACCAGGACTAAACCAGGACTGAAACCAGGACTAAACCAGGACTGACCCAGGACTAAACCAGGACTACACCAGGACTAAACCAGGACTAAACCAGGACGGACCCAGGACTAAACCAGGACTAAACCAGGACTAAACCAGGACTAAACCAGGACTAAACCAGGACTGACGCAGGATTAAACCAGGACTAAACCAGGACTGACCCAGGACTAAACCAGGACTAAACCAGGACTGAAACCAGGACTAAACCAGGACTGACCCAGGACTAAACCAGGACTAAACCAGGACTGAAACCAGGACTGACCCAGGACTAAACCAGGACTACACCAGGACTAAACCAGGACTAAACCAGGACTGACCCAGGACTAAACCAGGACTAAACCAGGACTAAACCAGGACTAAACCAGGACTGACCCAGGACTAAACCAGGACTGACCCAGGACTAAACCAGGACTGACCCAGGACTAAACCAGGACTAAACCAGGACTGACCCAGGACTAAACCAGGACTATACCAGGACTGAAACCAGGACTAAACCAGGACTATACCAGGACTGAAACCAGGACTAAACCAGGACTACACCAGGACTAAACCAGGACTGAACCAGGATTGAACCAGGACTGAACCAGGACTAAACCAGGACTAAACCAGGACTAAACCAGGACTGAACCAGGACTAACCCAGGACTAAACCAGGACTGAAACCAGGCCTGAACCAGGACTGAACCAGGACTAAACCAGGACTAACCCAGGACTAAACCAGGACTAAACCAGGACTGAACCAGGACTAAACCAGGACTAAACCAGGACTAAACCAGGACTGAACCAGGACTAAACCAGGACTAAACCAGGACTAAACCAGGACTAAACCAGGACTAAACCAGGACTAAACCAGGACTAAACCAGGACTAAACCAGGACTGACCCAGGACTAAACCAGGACTGAACCAGGACTGAACCAGGACTACACCAGGACTAAACCAGGACTGAACCAGGACTGAACCAGGACTGAACCAGGACTAAACCAGGACTAACCCAGGACTAAATCAGGACTAAACCAGTACTGAACCAGGACTGAACCAGGACTAAACCAGGACTAACCCAGGACTAAACCAGGACTAAACCAGGACTAAACCAGGACTAAACCAGGACTAAACCAGGACTGAACCAGGACTAACCCAGGACTAAACCAGGACTGAAACCAGGACTAAACCAGGACTGAACCAGGACTGAACCAGGACTGAAGCAGGCCCTGAACCAGGACTGAACCAGGACTAAACCAGGACTAAACCAGGACTGAACCAGGACTAAACCAGGACTAAACCAGGACTAAACCAGGACTGAACCAGGACTAAACCAGGACTAAACCAGGACTAAACCAGGACTAAACCAGGACTGAACCAGGACTAAACCAGGACTGAAACCAGGACTGAAACCAGGACTGACCCAGGACTACACCAGGACTAAACCAGGACTAAACCAGGACTAAACCAGGACTAAACCAGGACTGAACCAGGACTAAACAAGGACTAAACCAGGACTAAACCAGGACTAAACCAGGACTGAACCAGGACTAAACCAGGACTAAACAAGGACTAAACCAGGACTAAACCAGGACTAAACCAGGACTAAACCAGGACTAAACCAGGACTAAACCAGGACTAAATCAGGACTGAACCAGGACTAAACCAGGACTAAACAAGGACTAAACCAGGACTGAACCAGGACTAAACCAGGACTAAACCAGGACTGAACCAGGACTAAACCAGGACTAAACCAGGACTAAACCAGGATTAAACCAGGACTAAACCAGGACTAAACCAGGACTAAATCAGGACTGAACCAGGACTAAACCAGGACTAAACAAGGAGTAAACCAGGACTAAACCAGGACTAAACCAGGACTAAACCAGGACTAAACCAGGACTAAACCAGGACTAAACAAGGACTAAACCAGGACTAAACCAGGACTAAACCAGGACTGAACCAGGACTAAACCAGGACTAAACAAGGACTAAACCAGGACTAAACCAGGACTAAATCAGGACTGAACGAGGACTAAACCAGGACTAAACAAGGACTAAACCAGGACTGAACCAGGACTAAACCAGGACTAAACCAGGACTGAACCAGGACTAAACCAGGACTAAACCAGGACTAAACCAGGACTGAACCAGGATTAAACCAGGACTAAACCAGGACTAAACCAGGACTAAATCAGGACTGAACCAGGACTAAACCAGGACTAAACAAGGACTAAACCAGGACTGAACCAGGACTAAACCAGGACTGAACCAGGACTAAACCAGGACTAAACCAGGACTGAACCAGGACTAAACCAGGACTAAACCAGGACTAAACCAGGACTAAACCAGGACTGAACCAGGATTAAACCAGGACTAAACCAGGACTAAACCAGGACTAAACCAGGACTAAACCAGGACTGAACCAGGACTAAACCAGGACTAAACCAGGACTGACCCAGGACTACACCAGGACTAAACCAGGACTAAACCAGGACTAAACCAGGACTAAACCAGGACTGACCCAGGACTAAACCAGGACTAAACCAGGACTAAACCAGGACTAAACCAGGACTGACCCAGGACTAAACCAGGACTAAACCAGGACTAAACCAGGACTAAACCAGGACTAAACCAGGACTAAACCAGGACTAAACCAGGACTAAACAAGGACTAAACCAGGACTAAACAAGGACTAAACCAGGACTAAACCAGGACTAAACCAGGACTAAACCAGGACTAAACCAGGACTAAACAAGGACTAAACCAGGACTAAACCAGGACTAAACAAGGACTAAACCAGGACTAAACCAGGACTAAACCAGGACTAAACAAGGACTAAACCAGGACTAAACCAGGACTAAACAAGGACTAAACCAGGACTGAACCAGGACTAAACCAGGACTGAACCAGGACTAAACCAGGACTAAACCAGGACTGAACCAGGACTAAACCAGGACTAAACCAGGACTAAACCAGGACTGAACCAGGACTAAACCAGGACTAAACCAGGACTAAACCAGGACTGAACCAGGATTAAACCAGGACTAAACCAGGACTAAACCAGGACTGAACCAGGACTAAACCAGGACTAAACCAGGACTAAACCAGGACTGAACCAGGACTAAACCAGGACTAAACCAGGACTAAACCAGGACTAAACCAGGACTGAACCAGGACTGAACCAGGACTAAACCAGGACTAAACCAGGACTAAACCAGGACTGAACCAGGACTAAACCAGGACTGAAACCAGGACTAAACCAGGACTGACCCAGGACTACACCAGGACTAAACCAGGACTAAACCAGGACTAAACCAGGACTGACCCAGGACTAAACCAGGACTAAACCAGGACTAAACCAGGACTGAACCAGGACTAAAGCAGGACTAAACCAGGACTGAACCAGGACTAAACCAGGACTAAACCAGGACTAAACCAGGACTAAACCAGGACTAAACCAGGACTGAACCAGGACTAAACCAGGACTAAACCAGGACTAAACCAGGACTGAACCAGGACTAAACCAGGACTAAACCAGGACTAAACCAGGAGTAAACCAGGACTAAACCAGGACTAAACCAGAACTAAAACAGGAGTAAACCAGGACTAAACCAGGACTAAACCAGGAGTAAACCAGGACTAAACCAGGACTAAACCAGAACTAAAACAGAAGTAAACCAGGACTAAACCAGGACTAAACCAGGACTAAACCAGGACTAAACAAGGACTAAACCAGGACTAAACCAGGACTGAAACAGGACTAAACCAGGACTAAACAAGGACTAAACCAGGACTAAACCAGGACTAAATCAGGACTGAACCAGGACTAAACCAGGACTAAACAAGGAATAAACCAGGACTGAACCAGGACTAAACCAGGACTAAACCAGGACTAAACCAGGACTAAACCAGGACTAAACCAGGACTAAACCAGGACTGAACCAGGATTAAACCAGGACTAAACCAGGACTAAACCAGGACTAAATCAGGACTGAACCAGGACTAAACCAGGACTAAACAAGGACTAAACCAGGACTGAACCAGGACTAAACAAGGACTAAACCAGGACTGAACCAGGACTAAACCAGGACTAAACCAGGACTAAACCAGGACTGAACCAGGACTAAACCAGGACTAAACCAGGACTAAACCAGGACTAAACCAGGACTGAACCAGGACTAAACCAGGACTAAACCAGGACTAAACCAGGACTAAACCAGGACTGAACCAGGACTGAACCAGGACTAAACCAGGACTGAACCAGGACTAAACCAGGACTAAACCAGGACTGAACCAGGACTAAACCAGGACTAAACCAGGTCTAAACCAGGACTGAAACCAGGACTGAACCAGGACTAAACCAGGACTAAACCAGGACTAAACCAGGACTGAACCAGGACTAAACCAGGACTAAACCAGGACTAAACCAGGACTAAACAAGGACTAAACCAGGACTAAACCAGGACTAAATCAGGACTGAACCAGGACTAAACCAGGACTAAACAAGGACTAAACCAGGACTGAACCAGGACTAAACCAGGACTAAACCAGGACTGAACCAGGATTAAACCAGGACTAAACCAGGACTAAACCAGGACTAAACCAGGACTAAACCAGGACTAAATCAGGACTGAACCAGGACTAAACCAGGACTAAACAAGGAGTAAACCAGGACTAAACCAGGACTAAACCAGGACTAAACCAGGACTAAACCAGGACTAAACCAGGACTAAATCAGGACTGAACCAGGACTAAACCAGGACTAAACAAGGACTAAACCAGGACTGAACCAGGACTAAACCAGGACTAAACCAGGACTGAACCAGGACTAAACCAGGACTAAACCAGGACTAAATCAGGACCAAACCAGGATTAAACCAGGACTAAACCAGGACTAAACCAGGACTAAATCAGGACTGAACCAGGACTAAACCAGGACTAAACAAGGAGTAAACCAGGACTAAACCAGGACTAAACCAGGACTAAACCAGGACTAAACCAGGACTAAACAAGGACTAAACCAGGACTAAACCAGGACTAAACCAGGACTGAACCAGGACTAAACCAGGACTAAACAAGGACTAAACCAGGACTAAACCAGGACTAAATCAGGACTGAACCAGGACTAAACCAGGACTAAACCAGGACTAAACCAGGACTAAACAGGACTAAACCAGGATTAAACCAGGATTAAACCAGGACTATACGAGGACTAAACAAGGACAGGACTAAACCAGGACTAAACCAGGACTAAACCAGGACTAAACCAGGACTGAACCAGGATTAAACCAGGACTAAACCAGGACTAAACCAGGACTAAATCAGGACTGAACCAGGACTAAACCAGGACTAAACAAGGACTAAACCAGGACTGAACCAGGACTAAACCAGGACTGAACCAGGACTAAACCAGGACTAAACCAGGACTGAACCAGGACTAAACCAGGACTAAACCAGGACTAAACCAGGACTAAACCAGGACTGAACCAGGATTAAACCAGGACTAAACCAGGACTAAACCAGGACTGAACCAGGACTAAACCAGGACTAAACCAGGACTGAACCAGGACTAAACCAGGACTAAACCAGGACTAAACCAGGACTAAACCAGGACTGAACCAGGACTGAACCAGGACTAAACCAGGACTAAACCAGGACTAAACCAGGACTAAACCAGGACTGAACCAGGACTAAACCAGGACTGAAACCAGGACTGAAACCAGGACTGACCCAGGACTACACCAGGACTAAACCAGGACTAAACCAGGACTAAACCAGGACTAAACCAGGACTGAACCAGGACTAAACCAGGACTAAACCAGGACTAAACCAGGACTAAATCAGGACTGAACCAGGACTAAACCAGGACTAAACAAGGAGTAAACCAGGACTAAACCAGGACTAAACCAGGACTAAACCAGGACTAAACCAGGACTAAACAAGGACTAAACCAGGACTAAACCAGGACTAAACCAGGACTGAACCAGGACTAAACCAGGACTAAACAAGGACTAAACCAGGACTAAACCAGGACTAAATCATGACTGAACGAGGACTAAACCAGGACAATTGCTTGACTATTCCAGGACTTATCCCGGACTAAACCAGGACTAAACCAGGACTAAACCAGGACTAAACAAGGACTAAACCAGGACTGAACCAGGACTAAACCAGGACTAAACCAGGACTGAACCAGGACTAAACCAGGACTAAAACAGGACTAAACAAGGACTGAACCAGGACTAAACCAGGACTAAACCAGGACTAAACCAGGACTAAATCAGGACTGAACCAGGACTAAACCAGGACTAAACAAGGACTAAACCAGGACTGAACCAGGACTAAACCAGGACTAAACCAGGACTGAACCAGGACTAAACCAGGACTAAACCAGGACTAAACCAGGACTAAACCAGGACTGAACCAGGATTAAACCAGGACTAAACCAGGACTAAACCAGGACTGAACCAGGACTAAACCAGGACTAAACCAGGACTGAACCAGGACTAAACCAGGACTAAACCAGGACTAAACCAGGACTAAACCAGGACTCAACCAGGACTCAACCAGGACTAAACCAGGACTAAACCAGGACTAAACCAGGACTAAACCAGGACTGAACCAGGACTAAACCACGACTGAAACCAGGACTGAAACCAGGACTGACCCAGGACTACACCAGGACTAAACCAGGACTAAACCAGGACTAAACCAGGACTAAACCAGGACTAAACCAGGACTAAACCAGGACTAAACCAGGACTAAACCAGAACTAAACAAGGACTGAACCAGGACTAAACCAGGACTAAACAAGGAGTAAACCAGAACTAAACCAGGACTAAAACAAGACTGAACCAGGACTAAACCAGGACTAAACAAGGACTAAACGAAGACTAAACCAGGACTAAACCAGGACTAAACCAGGACTAAACCAGGACTAAACAAGGACTAAACCAGGACTAAACCAGGACTAAATCAGGACTAAACAAGGACTAAACCAGGACTGACCCAGGACTAAACCAGGACTAAACCAGGACTGAACCAGGACTAAACCAGGACTAAACAAGGACTAAACCAGGACTGAACCAGGACGAAACCAGGACTAAACCAGGACTGAACCAGGACTAAACCAGGTCTAAAACAGGACTAAATAAGGACTGAACCAGGATTAAACCAGGACTAAACCAGGACTAAACCAGGACTAAATCAGGACTGAACCAGGACTAAACCAGGACTAAACAAGGACTAAACCAGGACTGAACCAGGACTAAACCAGGACTGAACCAGGACTAAACCAGGACTAAACCAGGACTGAACCAGGACTAAACCAGGACTAAACCAGGACTAAACCAGGACTAAACCAGGACTGAACCAGGATTAAACCAGGACTAAACCAGGACTAAACCAGGACTGAACCAGGACTAAACCAGGACTAAACCAGGACTGAACCAGGACTAAACCAGGACTAAACCAGGACTAAACCAGGACTAAACCAGGACTGAACCAGGACTAAACCAGGACTAAACCAGGACTAAACCAGGACTAAACCAGGACTGAACCAGGACTAAACCAGGACTGAAACCAGGACTAAACCAGGACTGACCCAGGACTACACCAGGACTAAACCAGGACTAAACCAGGACTAAACCAGGACTAAACCAGGACTGACCCAGGACTAAACAAGGACTAAACCAGGACTAAACCAGGACTAAACCAGGACTGAACCAGGACTAAACCAGGACTAAACCAGGACTAAACCAGGACTAACCCAGGACTAAACCAGGACTAAACCAGGACTAAACCAGGACTAAACCAGGACTAAATCAGGACTGAACCAGGACTAAACCAGGACTAAACAAGGACTAAACCAGGACTGAACCAGGACTAAACCAGGACTAAACCAGGACTGAACCAGGACTAAACCAGGACTAAACCAGGACAAAACCAGGACAAAACCATAACAAAACCAGGACTCAACCAGGACTGAACCAGGACTGAACCAGGACTAAACCAGGACTAAACCAGGACTAAACCAGGACTAAACCAGGACTGAAACCAGGACTGAAACCAGGACTGACCCAGGACTACACCAGGACTAAACCAGGACTAAACCAGGACTAAACCAGGACTAAACCAGGACTAAACCAGGACTAAACCAGGACTAAACCAGGACTAAAACAGGACTAAATAAGGACTGGACCAGGACTAAACCAGGACTAAACCAGGACTAAACCAGGACTGACCCAGGACTAAACCAGGACTAAACCAAGGCTAAACCAGGACTAAACCAGGACTAAACCAGAACTAAACCAGGACTGAACCAGGACTAAACCAGGACTAAACAAGGACTAAACCAGGACTAAACAAGGACTAAACCAGGACTAAACCAGGACTAAACCAGGACTAAACCAGGACTAAACCAGGACTAAACCAGGACTAAACAAGGACTAAACCAGGACTAAACCAGGACTAAACAAGGACTAAACCAGGACTAAACCAGGACTAAACCAGGACTAAACAAGGACTAAACCAGGACTAAACCAGGACTAAACAAGGACTAAACCAGGACTGAACCAGGACTAAACCAGGACTGAACCAGGACTAAACCAGGACTAAACCAGGACTGAACCAGGACTAAACCAGGACTAAACCAGGACTAAACCAGGACTGAACCAGGACTAAACCAGGACTAAACCAGGACTAAACCAGGACTGAACCAGGATTAAACCAGGACTAAACCAGGACTAAACCAGGACTGAACCAGGACTAAACCAGGACTAAACCAGGACTAAACCAGGACTGAACCAGGACTAAACCAGGACTAAACCAGGACTAAACCAGGACTAAACCAGGACTGAACCAGGACTGAACCAGGACTAAACCAGGACTAAACCAGGACTAAACCAGGACTGAACCAGGACTAAACCAGGACTGAAACCAGGACTAAACCAGGACTGACCCAGGACTACACCAGGACTAAACCAGGACTAAACCAGGACTAAACCAGGACTGACCCAGGACTAAACCAGGACTAAACCAGGACTAAACCAGGACTGAACCAGGACTAAACCAGGACTAAACCAGGACTGAACCAGGACTAAACCAGGACTAAACCAGGACTGAACCAGGACTAAACCAGGACTAAACCAGGACTAAACCAGGACTAAACCAGGACTAAACCAGGACTGAACCAGGACTAAACCAGGACTAAACCAGGACTAAACCAGGACTGAACCAGGACTAAACCAGGACTAAACCAGGAGTAAACCAGGACTAAACCAGGACTAAACCAGAACTAAAACAGGAGTAAACCAGGACTAAACCAGGACTAAACCAGGACTAAACCAGGAGTAAACCAGGACTAAACCAGGACTAAACCAGAACTAAAACAGAAGTAAACCAGGACTAAACCAGGACTAAACCAGGACTAAACCAGGACTAAACAAGGACTAAACCAGGACTAAACCAGGACTAAACCAGGACTGAACCAGGACTAAACCAGGACTAAACAAGGACTAAACCAGGACTAAACCAGGACTAAATCAGGACTGAACCAGGACTAAACCAGGACTAAACAAGGACTAAACCAGGACTGAACCAGGACTAAACCAGGACTAAACCAGGACTGAACCAGGACTAAACCAGGACTAAACCAGGACTAAACCAGGACTGAACCAGGATTAAACCAGGACTAAACCAGGACTAAACCAGGACTGAACCAGGACTAAACCAGGACTAAACCAGGACTGAACCAGGACTAAACCAGGACTAAACCAGGACTAAACCAGGACTGAACCAGGACTAAACCAGGACTAAACCAGGACTAAACCAGGACTGAACCAGGACTAAACCAGGACTAAACCAGGACTAAACCAGGACTAAACCAGGACTAAACAAGGACTAAACCAGGACTAAACCAGGACTAAACAAGGACTAAACCAGGACTGAACCAGGACTAAACCAGGACTGAACCAGGACTAAACCAGGACTAAACCAGGACTGAACCAGGACTAAACCAGGACTAAACCAGGACTAAACCAGGACTGAACCAGGACTAAACCAGGACTAAACCAGGACTAAACCAGGACTGAACCAGGATTAAACCAGGACTAAACCAGGACTAAACCAGGACTGAACCAGGACTAAACCAGGACTAAACCAGGACTGAACCAGGACTAAACCAGGACTAAACCAGGACTAAACCAGGACTAAACCAGGACTGAACCAGGACTGAACCAGGACTGACCCAGGACTAAACCAGGACTAAACCAGGACTGAAACCAGGACTAAACCAGGACTAAACCAGGACTAAACCAGGACTACACCAGGACTAAAACAGGACTGAACCAGGACTGAACCAGGACTGAACCAGGACTGAACCAGGACTAAACCAGGACTGAACCAGGACTAAACCAGGACTAAACCAGGACTGAACCAGGACTAAACCAGGACTAAATCAGGTCTAAACCAGGACTGAAACCAGGACTGAACCAGGACTAAACCAGGACTAAACCAGGACTAAACCAGGACTGAACCAGGACTAAACCAGGACTAAACCAGGACTAAACCAGGACTGAAACCAGGACTGAACCAGGACTAAACCAGGACTGAACCAGGACTAAACCAGGACTAAACCAGGTCTAAATCAGGACTGAAACCAGGACTGAACCAGGACTAAACCAGGACTAAACCAGGACTGAACCAGGACTAAACCAGGACTAAACCAGGTCTAAACCATTACTGAAACCAGGACTGAACCAGGACTAAACCAGGACTAAACCAGGACTGAACCAGGACTAAACCAGGACTGACCCAGGACTAAACCAGGACTACACCAGGACTAAACCAGAACTGACCCAGGACTAAACCAGGACTAAACCAGGACTGAACCAGGACTAAACCAGGACTGAAACCAGGACTAAACCAGGACTGACCCAGGACTAAACCAGGACTACACCAGGACTAAACCAGGACTAAACCAGGACGGACCCAGGACTAAACCAGGACTAAACCAGGACTAAACCAGGACTAAACCAGGACTAAACCAGGACTGACGCAGGATTAAACCAGGACTAAACCAGGACTGACCCAGGACTAAACCAGGACTAAACCAGGACTGAAACCAGGACTAAACCAGGACTGACCCAGGACTAAACCAGGACTAAACCAGGACTGAAACCAGGACTAAACCAGGACTGACCCAGGACTAAACCAGGACTACACCAGGACTAAACCAGGACTAAACCAGGACTGACCCAGGACTAAACCAGGACTAAACCAGGACTAAACCAGGACTAAACCAGGACTGACCCAGGACTAAACCAGGACTGACCCAGGACTAAACCAGGACTGACCCAGGACTAAACCAGGACTAAACCAGGACTGACCCAGGACTAAACCAGGACTAAACCAGGACTGACCCAGGACTAAACCAGGACTATACCAGGACTGAAACCAGGACTAAACCAGGACTACACCAGGACTAAACCAGGACTGAACCAGGATTGAACCAGGACTGAACCAGGACTAAACCAGGACTAAACCAGGACTAAACCAGGACTGAACCAGGACTAACCCAGGACTAAACCAGGACTGAAACCAGGCCTGAACCAGGACTGAACCAGGACTAAACCAGGACTAACCCAGTACTAAACCAGTACTCACCCAGGACTAAACCAGGACTAAACCAGGACTAAACCAGGACTTAACCAGGATTTAACCAGGACTTAACCAGGACTAAACCAGGACTAAACCAGGACTAAACCAGGTCTTAATCAGGACTAAACCAGGACTAAACCAGGACTAAACCAGGACTGCCCCAGGACTACTCCAGGACTGAACCAGGACTGAACCAGGACTACCCCAGGACTAAACCAGGATTGAACCAGGACTGAACCCAGGACTGTACCAGGACTAAACCAGGACTGATCCCAGGACTAAACCAGGACTAAACCAGGACTGAACCAGGACTGAACCAGGACTAAACCAGGACTAACCCAGGACTAAACCAGGACTGAACCAGGACTAAACCAGGACTAACCCAGGACTGAACCAGGACTAAACCAGGACTAACACAGGACTAAACCAGAACTGAACCAGGACTAAACCAGGACTAAATCAGGATTAAACCAAGACTGAAGCATGCCCTAAACCAGGACTAAACCAGGACTAAACCAGGGCTAAACCAGGACTAAAACAGGACTAAACCAGGACTGAACCAGGACTAAACTAGGACTAAACCAGGACTGAACCAGGTCTAATCCAGGTCTAATCCAGGTCCAAACCAGGACTAAACCAGGACTGAACCAGGTCCAGGACCAGGAGCATTAGTTTGGTCCAAATCCAGGGGAAGTTCTTGTGTTTTTAGTCTCAGATTTTCCTGAGAGCCTCATTTGAGTTGAGGATCGACAGATTCACACTTTTACGACTCTTTTATTTCCACAAACGTCCAAACGTTTTATTTTGAAAACCTGTTTCCTCGACTGTCGTGGTTGACTTGTTGACTTTAGATGTGTTTTATTGTGAAAGTCCTGAGTTTTATTGTGAAAGTCCTGGGAGTCTGGAGTGTGTTTTATTGTGAAAGTCCTGGGAGTCTGGAGTGTGTTTTATTGTGAAAGTCCTGGGAGTCTGGAGTGTGTTTTATTGTGAAAGGGCAGTGGGTTCAGGCTGATTTGTCCCGTCACAGGGTCAAAGCTCAGTGTGAGTCACAGAACACGACGTCCAAGAACACAGAACCACCCGAGTACAAATACTCCAACACCCGAGTACAAATACTCCAACACCCGAGTACAAATACTCCAGCGCCCGAGTACAAATTCTCCAGCGCCCGAGTACAAATACTCCAGCGCCCGAGTACAAATACTCCAGCGCCCGAGTACAAATACTCCAGCGCCCGAGTACAAATTCTCCAGCGCCCGAGTACAAATACTCCAGCGCCCGAGTACAAATACTCCAGCGCCCGAGTACAAATACTCCAGCACCCGAGTACAAATACTCCAGCACCCGAGTACAAATACTCCAGCACCCGAGTACAAATACTCCAGTACCCGAGTACAAATACTCCAGCACCCGAGTACAAATACTCCAGCACCCGAGTAAAAATACTCCAGTACCCGAGTACAAATACTCCGGTACCCGAGTACAAATACTCCAGTACCCGAGTAAATACTCCAGTACCCGAGTAAATACTCCAGTACCCGAGTACAAATACTCCAGTACCCGAGTAAATACTCCAGTATCCGAGTACAAATACTCCAGTATCCGAGTACAAATACTCCAGTATCCGAGTACAAATACTCCAGTATCCGAGTACAAATACTCCAGTATCCGAGTACAAATACTCCGGTACCCGAGTACAAATACTCCAGTACCCAAGTAAATACTCCAGTATCCGAGTACAAATACTCCAGTACCCGAGTAAATACTCCAGTACCCGAGTACAAATACTCCAGTACCCGAGTAAAAATACTCCAGTACCCAAGTAAATACTCCAGTACCCGAGTAAAAATACTCCAGTACCCGAGTAAATACTCCAGTATCCGAGTACAAATACTCCAGTACCCGAGTAAATACTCCAGTATCCGAGTACAAATACTCCAGTATCCGAGTACAAATACCCCAGTACCCGAGTACAAATACTCCAGTACCCGAGTACAAATACTCCAGTACCCGAGTAAATACTCCAGTACCCGAGTACAAATACTCCAGTACCCGAGTAAATACTCCAGTATCCGAGTACAAATACTCCAGTATCCGAGTACAAATACCCCAGTACCCGAGTACAAATACTCCAGTACCCGAGTACAAATACTCCAGTACCCGAGTAAAAATACTCCAGTATCCGAGTACAAATACTCCAGTACCCGAGTAAATACTCCAGTATCCGAGTACAAATACTCCAGTATCCGAGTACAAATACTCCAGTACCCGAGTAAAAATACTCCAGTACCCGAGTAAATACTCCAGTACCCGAGTAAATACTCCAGTACCCGAGTACAAATACTCCAGTACCCGAGTAAATACTCCAGTATCCAAGTACAAATACTCCAGTATCCGAGTACAAATACTCCAGTACCCGAGTACAAATACTCCAGTACCCGAGTAAAAATACTCCAGTACCCGAGTAAATACTCCAGTATCCGAGTACAAATACTCCAGCACCCGAGTACAAATACTCCAGCGCCCGAGTACAAATACTCCAGCGCCCGAGTACAAATACTCCAGTACCCGAGTACAAATACTCCAGCACCCGAGTACAAATACTGAAGCACCCGAGTACAAATACTCCAGTACCGAGTACAAATACTCCAGCACCCGAGTACAAATACTCCAGTACCCGAGTACAAATACTCCAGCACCCGAGTACAAATACTCCAGCACCCGAGTAAAAATACTCCAGTACCCGAGTACAAATACTCCAGCACCCGAGTACAAATACTCCAGCACCCGAGTAAAAATACTCCAGTACCCGAGTACAAATACTCCAGCACCCGAGTACAAATACTCCAGCACCCGAGTAAAAATACTCCAGTACCCGAGTAAATACTCCAGTATCCGAGTACAAATACTCCAGTACCCGAGTAAATACTCCAGTATCCGAGTACAAATACTCCAGTATCCGAGTACAAATACTCCAGTACCCAAGTACAAATACTCCAGTACCCGAGTAAATACTCCAGTACCCGAGTACAAATACTCCAGTACCTGAGTACAAATACTCCAGTAACCGAGTACTAATACTCCAGCACCCGAGTAAATACTCCAGTACCTGAGTACAAATACTCCAGTATCCGAGTACAAATACTCCAGCACCCGAGTACAAATACTCCAGTACCTGAGTACAAATACTCCAGTAACCGAGTACTAATACTCCAGCACCCGAGTAAATACTCCAGTACCTGAGTACAAATACTCCAGTATCCGAGTACAAATACTCCAGTACCCGAGGACAAATACTCCAGTACCTGAGTACAAATACTCCAGTACCCGAGTACAAATACTCTAGCACCCGAGTACAAATACTCCAGCACCCGAGTACAAATATTCCAGCACCCGAGTACTCCAAATACTCCTGTCTCAGAGGAAGAGTACTCCAAATACTCCAGTACCTGAGGAAGAGTACTCCAAATACTCCTGTCTCAGAGGAAGAGTACTCCAAATACTCCTGTCTCAGAGGAAGAGTACTCCAAATACTCCTGTCTCAGAGGAAGAGTACTCCAAATACTCCTGTCTCAGAGGAAGAGTACTCCAAATACTCCTGTCTCAGAGGAAGAGTACTCCAAATACTCCTGTCTCAGAGGAAGAGTACTCCAAATACTCCAGTACCTGAGGAAGAGTACTCCAAATACTCCTGTCTCAGAGGAAGAGTACTCCAAATACTCCTGTCTCAGAGGAAGAGTACTCCAAATACTCCTGTCTCAGAGGAAGAGTACTTTACTCCAAATCCTCCTCTAAAGTACTTAAGTATTGCTCCCTGACGTTACTGTCACTGAGGAACTCAGCGTTATCGTCGGTATTGTCACTTTTTCTTTAGGTTTTGGTCGTTTTTAAGCCGCTTTTCTGTAATTTGACCCAAACTAATGACAGTTTGTGGCTCTTTGCTGTTGCCAGGTAACAGACTGGTCCACAGTCGGGACACTGGGACATTTCTTCATATCAAACTGGGACAAATGGGTGGTTTTGTGTAAATCCTCGGGGGTCAGGACTGGGACTGTCCGGGGAAACAGGGACGTCTGGACTCACTAAAACTCCGTCCTCGTCCCCGCGAGCGACTCCAAAGTGACACAAGTGTTTCTGAAATGATCCGAACATTTGCGTTTCCGTCGGACCTGCTTCACTTCGGATCATTTCTGCGTCTTCCGGGGCTTTTGTCAGGTTTCCAAACAGGAACGTTGTGTCTCCCTGTCCCCGAAGATTCATCCAAACCCACAGTTTTGTCCCAGGTGTTTCTATTTTCCACCAATTTCATGCTTAACAACAGTAAAGAGGCAGAAACTGATTTGTTTAGTGCTTAAAAACGACCAAAACCCAAAGAAAACGCGACGATACCGACTCACGAATGGACAGTTCCCTTAAATCCTCGTTCCAGCAGAGGAGGAGGTCAGAGGAGGAGAGGAGGAGGTCAGAGGAGGTCAGAGGAGAGGAGAAGGTCAGAGGAGGTCAGAGGAGGAGAGGAGGAGGTCAGAGGAGGAGAGGAGGAGAAGGTCAGAGGAGAAGAGGAGGAGGTCAGAAGAGGAGAGGAGAAGGTCAGAGGAGGTCAGAGGAGGAGAGGAGGAGGTCAGAGGAGGAGAGGAGGAGAAGGTCAGAGGAGAAGAGGAGGAGGTCAGAAGAGGAGAGGAGGAGAAGGTCAGAGGAGAAGAGGAGGAGGTCAGAAGAGGAGAGGAGAAGGTCAGAAGAGGAGAGGAGAAGGTCAGAAGAGGAGAGGAGGAGGTCAGAGGAGAGGAGGAGGAGGTCAGAGGAGGAGGAGGTCAGAGGAGAAGAGGAGAAGGTCAGAAGAGGAGAGGAGGAGGTCAAAAGAGAAGAGGAGGTCAGAGGAGCAGAGAAGGAGGTCAGAGGAGCAGAGGAGGTCAGAGGAGAAGAGGAGCAGAGGAGGAGGTTAGAGGAGCAGGGAAGAGGAGGAGGTCAGAGGAGCAGAGGAGGAGGTTAGAGGAGCAGGGAAGAGGAGGAGGTCAGAGGAGCAGAGGAGGTCAGAGGAGCAGAGGAGAAGAGGAGAAGGTCAGAGGAGCAGAGGAGAAGAGGAGGAGGTCAGAGGAGCAGAGGAGAAGAGGAGGAGGTCAGAGCAGCAGAGGAGATCAGAGGAGGTCAGAGGAGCAGAGGAGGTCAGAGGAGCAGAGGAGAAGAGGAGAAGGTCAGAGGAGCAGAGGAGAAGAGGAGGAGGTCAGAGGAGCAGAGGAGAAGAGGAGGTCAGAGCAGCAGAGAAGAGGAGGAGGTCAGAGGAGCAGAGGAGAAGAGGAGAAGGTCAGAGGAGCAGAGGAGGAGGTCAGAGCAGCAGAGAAGAGGAGGAGGTCAGAGGAGCAGAGAAGAGGAGAAGGTCAGAGGAGCAGAGAAGAGGAGGAGGTTAGAGGAGCAGAGAAGAGGAGGAGGTCAGAGGAGCAGAGGAGAAGAGGAGGAGGTTAGAGGAGCAGAGAAGAGGAGGAGGTCAGAGGAGCAGAGGAGGTCAGAGGAGCAGAGGAGAAGAGAAGGTCAGAGGAGCAGAGGAAAAGAGGAGATCAGAGGAGCAGAGGAGGAGGTTAGAGGAGCAGAGGAGAAGAGGAGCAGGTCAGAGGAGAAGAGGAGGAGGTCAGAGGAGCAGAGGAGAAGAGGAGGTTAGAGGAGCAGAGAAGAGGAAGTCAGAGGAGCAGAGGAGGTCAGAGGAGCAGAGGAGAAGAGGAGGTTAGAGGAGCAGAGAAGAGGAGGAGGTCAGAGGAGCAGAGGAGAAGAGGAGGTTAGAGCAGCAGAGAAAAGGAGGAGGTCAGAGGAGCAGAGAAGAGGAGGAGGTCAGAGGAGCAGAGGAGGTCAGAGGAGCAGAGGAGAAGAGGAGGAGGTCAGAGGAGCAGAGGAGAAGAGGAGGTTAGAGGAGCAGAGGAGTAGAGGAGGAGGTCAGAGGAGCAGAGGAGAAGAGGTCAGAGGAGCAGAGGAGGTCAGAGGAGCAGAGGAGGTCAGAGGAGCAGAGGAGGTCAGAGGAGCAGAGAAGAGGAGGTCAGAGGAGAAGAGGAGTTTAGAGGAGAAGAGGAGGTCAGAGGAGCAGAGGAGAAGAGGAGGTTAGAGGAGCAGAGGAGGTCAGAGGAGCAGAGGAGAAGAGGAGGTCAGAGGAGAAGAGGAGGTCAGAGGAGAAGAGGAGGTCAGAGAAGCAGAGGAGGTCAGAGGAGCAGAGGAGGAGGTCAGAGGAGCAGAGGAGGTCAGAGGAGGAGGACAGAGGAGCAGAGGAGGAGGACAGAGGAGCAGAGGAGGAGGACAGAGGAGCAGAGGAGGAGGTCAGAGGAGCAGAGGAGGAGGTCAGAGGAGCAGAGGAGGAGGTTAGAGGAGCAAAATAAAGTCACATTTCGCTGTTTTATTTAGAAACAGTAAAGTTTAATATAAAAACACAACATCGAGACACAACAGTATTTTACACCCCTCCTCCTCCTCCTGCGGCTCCTCCTCCTGCAGCTCCTCCTCCTCCTGCGGCTCCTCCTCCTGCTGCTCCTCCTCCTCCAGCGGCTCCTCCTCCTCCTGCTCCTCCTCTGCACCACTTCAGTCCAGTCTGAATGAGTTTATCACAGCTCCTCTTCTGCGTCAGTCCAAAACAGGTCCAGACCCGGTTTAATCCAGACCCGGTTTAATCCAGACCGGGTTCAGTCCAGACCGGGTTCAGTCCAGACCCGGTTCAGTCCAGACCGGGTTCAGTCCAGACCGGGTTCAGTCCAGACCCGGTTTGAGTCCAGACCGGGTCTAGTCCAGGCCTCCGAGCTCGTGCTGCTTGTACGACTGAGACAGACCCCCTGAGGACAAGAGAAACCCAGAGTGAAGCAAACTGCAGCCTCCAGCAGGGGGCAGAAACACACCCAGACTCCGCCCACTTTGACCCGATTCACACAACATCGATTATTCTGACAGTTCTTCAAATCACCTCGAACTTTCACAGAATGTTTAGAAACGGATCAGAAGTCATTTTGCGTCTTGAATCTGCTCCACTCAGAAGAACTTTTTTGGACTCCCCGTATTTCAAATCGAATCGATACGGTTCAATAAAAAAATTGTCATTTTAATCCTCAAAACTGTGAAAATGTCAAATCTGACGCATTAACCAGTTTCCTGTAACTGTAACAGAATAATTTAGTGATATATTGATTCGATAGCCCACGATATCGCTCCTGTGGCAACACATTAAATCCGATATATCGACATTTCAATATTTTTGCACAGCCCTGGTCAGTGGAGCCGGATGCGCCTCCGCGCTCACTGTGTTCAGCAAGTCCATTTACGCCGATGTGAGGAGTCTCCAGCCTTCTTCCTCCTGAGCGACAAACGCAAACGCCAGAGCGCCGCTCGCTTTAGCGCTGGCAGGAAACGCAAACGCTGCGACAAACGCAAACGCCAGAGCGCCGCTCGCTTTAGCGCTGGCAGGAAACGCAAACGCTGCGACAAACGCAAACGCCAGAGCGCCGCTCGCTTTAGCGCTGGCAGGAAACGCAAACGGCGCGACAAACGCAAACGCCAGAGCGCCGCTCGCTTTAGCGCTGGCAGGAAACGCAAACGGCGCGACAAACGCAAACGCCAGAGCGCCGCTCGCTTTAGCGCTGGCAGGAAACGCAAACGCTGCGACAAACGCAAACGCCAGAGCGCCGCTCGCTTTAGCGCTGGCAGGAAACGCAAACGCTGCGACAAACGCAAACGCCAGAGCGCCGCCGCGAAGCGCTGGCAGGAAACGCAAACGGCGCGACAAACGCAAACGCCAGAGCGCCGCTCGCTTTAGCGCTGGCAGGAAACGCAAACAGCGCGACAAACGCAAACGCCAGAGCGCTGCCGCTTAGCGCTGGCAGGAAACGCAACGGCGCGACAAACGCAAACGCCAGAGCACCGCCGCTTAGCGCTGGCAGGAAACGCAAACGAGCGACAACGCAAACGCCAGAGCGCTGCCGCTTTAGCGCTGGCAGGAAACGCAACGCTGTGACAAACGCAACGCCAGAGCGCCGCTGCCAGCGCTGGCAGGAAACGCAAACGCTGCGACAAACGCAAACGCCAGAGTGCTGCCGCTAGCGCTGGCAGGAAACGCAACGGCGCGACAAACGCAAACACCAGAGCGCTGCCGCTAGCGCTGGCAGGAACGCAAACAGCGCGACAAACGCAAATACCAGAGCGCTGCCGCTTAGCGCTGGCAGGAAACGCAACGGAGCGACAAACGCAAACGCCAGAGCACCGCCGCGAAGCGCTGGCAGGAATGCAACGGCGCGACAAACGCAAATACCAGAGCGCCGCCGCGAAGCGCTGGCAGGAAACGCAAACGGTGCGACAAACGCAAACGCCAGAGCGCCGCTGCCAGCGCTGGCAGGAACACAAACGGCGCGACAAAACGCAAACGCCAGAGCGCTGCCGCGAAGCGCTGGCAGGAACACAAACGGCGCGACAAAACGCAAACGCCAGAAAGCGCCGCCGCCAGCGCTGGCAGGAACGCAACGCTGCGACAAACGCAAACGCCAGAGCGCCGCCGCTTAGCGCTGGCAGGAAACGCAAACGCTGCGACAAACGCAAACGCCAGAGCGCCGCTCGCTTTAGCGCTGGCAGGAAACGCAAACGGTGCGACAAACGCAAACGCCAGAGCGCCGCCGCGAAGCGCTGGCAGGAACGCAACAGCGCGACAAACGCAAACACCAGAGCGCCGCCGCCAGCGCTGGCAGGAACGCAACGCTGCGACAAACGCAAACGCCAGAGCGCCGCCGCTAGCGCTGGCAGGAAACGCAAACGCTGCGACAAACGCAAACGCCAGAGCGCCGCTCGCTTTAGCGCTGGCAGGAAACGCAAACAGCGCGACAAACGCAAACGCCAGAGCGCTGCCGCGAAGCGCTGGCAGGAAACGCAACGGCGCGACAAACGCAAACGCCAGAGCGCTGCCGCTTAGCGCTGGCAGGAAACGCAACGCTGCGACAACGCCAGAGCGCCGCTGCTGAAGCGCTGGCAGGAAACGCAAACAGCGCGACAAACGCAAACGCCAGAGCGCCGCTCGCTTTAGCGCTGGCAGGAAACGCAAACGGAGCGACAAACGCAAACGCCAGAGCGCCGCTCGCTTTAGCGCTGGCAGGAAACGCAAACGCTGCGACAAACGGCGCGACAAACGCAAACGCCAGAGCGCCGCTCGCTTTAGCGCTGGCAGGAAACGCAAACGGCGCGACAAACGCAAACGCCAGAGCGCTGCCGCTGAAGCGCTGGCAGGAACGCAAACAGCGCGACAAACGCAAACACCAGAGCGCCGCTGCCAGCGCTGGCAGGAACGCAACGGCGCGACAAACGCAAACGCCAGAGCGCCGCTGAAGCGCTGGCAGGAAACGCAAACGCTGCGACAAACGCAAACGCCAGAGCGCTGCCGCGAAGCGCTGGCAGGAAACGCAAACAGCGCGACAAACGCAAACGCCAGAGCGCCGCTCGCTTTAGCGCTGGCAGGAAACGCAACGGCGCGACAAACGCAAACGCCAGAGCGCCGCCGCTTAGCGCTGGCAGGAAACGCAAACGGCGCGACAAACGCAACGCTGCGACAACGCAACGCCAGAGCGCCGCTGCTTAGCGCTGGCAGGAAACGCAACGGCGCGACAACGCAACGCCAGAGCGCTGCTGCTAGCGCTGGCAGGAAACGCAACAGCGCGACAAACGCAAACGCCAGAGCGCTGCCGCGAAGCGCTGGCAGGAACGCAACGGCGCGACAAACGCAACGCCAGAGCGCCGCCGCTGTAGCGCTGGCAGGAACGCAACGGCGCGACAACGCAAACGGCGCGACAAACGCAAACGCCAGAGCGCTGCCGCTTAGCGCTGGCAGGAAACGCAAACGGCGCGACAAACGAAAACACCAGAGCGCCGCTGCCAGCGCTGGCAGGAAACGCAACGCTGCGACAACGCAAACGCCAGAGCGCTGCCGCTTTAGCGCTGGCAGGAACGCAAACGGTGCGACAAACGCAAACGCCAGAGCGCTGCCGCGAAGCGCTGGCAGGAAACGCAACGCTGCGACAAACGCAACGCCAGAGCGCTGCCGCTTAGCGCTGGCAGGAAACGCAAACGCTGCGACAAACGCAAACAGCGCGAAAAACGCAAACGCCGCCACAAACACCAGAGCGCCACTTGTTTTAGCGCTTGAAGGAAATGCAACGCTGGCATAAACGGCGCGACAAACGCAAACGGGCGGGACAACGCAACGCTGCGACAAACGGGCGCGACAACGCAAACGGGCGCTAATAACGCCAGAGCGCTACTTGTTTTAGCGCTGGAAGGAAACGAAACGCCATGCATAAACGGCGCGATAAACGCAACGCTGGCATAAACGGAGCGACAAACGCAACGCTGCGATAAACGGCGCGACAAACGCAACGCTGGCGATAAACGGCGCGACAAACGCAAACGGCGCGACAACGCAAAACAGCGCCACAACGCAACAGCGCCACAACGCAAACAGCGCCACAACGGCGCGACAACGCAACGGCGCCACAAACGCAACGCTACATAAACGGCGCGACAAACGCAACGGCGGGACAACGCAAACAGCGCCACAATGCAACGCCATGACAACGGCGCGACAAACGCAAACGGGCGCCACAAACGCCAGAGCGCTACTTGTTTTAGCGCTTGAAGGAAACGCAACGCTGCATAAACGGCGCGACAAACGCAAACGCTGGACATAAACGGAGCGACAACGCAAACGCTGGCATAAACGGCGCGACAAACGCAAACGCCATAAACGGGCGCGACAAACGCAACGGGCGCGACAAACGCAAACAGCGCCACAAACGCAACGCCGCCACAAACGCCAGAGCGCTACTTGTTTTAGCGCTGAAGGAAATGCAAACGCTGCACAAACGGGCGCGACAAACGCAACGCCGCCACAACGCCAGAGCGCCACTTGTTTTAGCGCTGAAGGAAACGCAACGCTGCGCATAAACGGAGCGACAAACGCAACGCTGCATACAAACGGCGCGACAAACGCAAACGCCATGCATAAACGGCGCGACAAACGCAACGGCGCGACAAACGCAAACAGCGCCACAAACGCAACGCCGCCACAACGCCAGAGCGCCACTTGTTTTAGCGCTGAAGGAAACGCAACGCCATGACAACGCCGCGACAAACGCAAACGCCACAGTACAAACGGAGCGACAAACGCAACGCTGCAACAAACGGAGCGACAACGCAAACGCTGCATACAACAGCGCGAAAAACGCAAACGCCGCCACAAACGCCAGAGCGCCACTTGTTTTAGCGCTGAAGGAAACGCAATGCTGGCGGCAAACGAGCGACAAACGCAACGCCATACATAAACGGAGCGACAAACGCAAACGCTGGCATACAACGCCGCGACAAACGCAACGCTGGCATAAACGCCGCGACAACGCAACGCTGGCATGACAAACGTGAGCGACAACGCAACGCTGGCAAACGCCGCGACAAACGCAAACGCTGCAACAAACGGAGCGACAAACGCAAACGCTGCAACAAACGGAGCGACAACGCAACGCTGCATAAACGGAGCGACAACGCAACGCTGCAACAAACGGAGCGATAAACGCAAACGCTGCAACAAACGGAGCGACAAAACGCAACGCTGCAACAAACAGAGTTGCCAACGCAACGCTGGGTAACAAACAGCGCCACAAACGCAAACGCCGCTACAACGCCAGAGCGCCACTTGTTTTAGCGCTGAAGCGAAACGCAATGCCGCGACAACGGCGCGACAAACGCAACGCCATACAAACGGAGCGGACAACGCAAACGCATAAACGCCGCGACAAACGCAAACGCTGCACAAACGGAGCGACAACGCAACGCTGCGACAAACGCCGCGACAAACGCAAACGCTGCAACAAACGGAGCGACAACGCAACGCTGGCATAACGGCGCGACAAACGCAACGCCGCCACAAACGGAGCGACAAACGCAACGCTGCAACAAACGAGCGACAAACGCAAACGCTGGCATAAACGGAGCGACAAACGCAACGCTGCAACAAACGGAGCGACAAACGCAAACGCTGCAACAAACGGAGCGACAAACGCAAACGCTGCAACAAACAGAGCTACAAACGCAAACGCTGCAACAAACAGCGCCACAAACGCAACGCCGCCACAACGCCAGAGCGCCACTTGTTTTAGCGCTTGAAGGAAACGCAATGCTGCGCATAAACGGCGCGACAAACGCAAACGCTGCGCATAAACGGAGCGACAACGCAAACGCTGGCATAAACGCCGCGACAAACGCAAACGCTGGCGCATAAACGGAGCGACAACGCAAACGCCATGACAACGCCGCGACAAACGCAAACGCTATGACAAACGGCGCGACAAACGCAACGCCATGCATAAACGGAGCGACAAACGCAAACGCCGCCACAACGCCAGAGCGCCACTTGTTTTAGCGCTGAAGGAAACGCAACGCCATGCATAAACGGCGCGACAAACGCAAACGCTGCAACAAACGGAGCGACAACGCAACGCCATGATAAACGGCGCGACAACGCAAACAGCGCCACAAACGCAAACGCTGCGCATAAACGGCGCGACAAACGCAAACGCGGGACAAACGCAAACGGCGGGACAAACGCAAACAGCGCCACAACGCCAGAGCGCTACTTGTTTTAGCGCTGAAGGAAACGCAACGCTGCATACAACGCAACGCTGGCGCACAACGCAAACGGCGCGACAAACGCAAACGGCGCCACAAAAAGCAAACGCCGCCACAAAAGCAACGCCGCCACAACGCCAGAGCGCTACTTGTTTTAGCGCTGAAGGAACGCAACGCCATACATAAACGCGCGACAACGCAAACGCTGCGACAACGCAACGGGCGCGACAAACGCAAACGGCGCCACAAACGCCAGAGCGCTACTTGTTTTAGCGCTTGAAGGAAACGCAACGCTGCGACAAACGGCGCGTCAAACGCAAACGCTGCTACAAACGGCGCGACAAACGCAAACAGCGCCACAAACGCAACGCCGCCACAACGCCAGAGCGCCACTTGTTTTAGCGCTGAAGGAAACGCAACGCTGCGACAAACGGCGCGACAAACGCAAACGGCGGGACAAACGCAACGCTGCGACAAACGGCGCGACAAACGCAAACGGCGGGCAAACGGAGCGACAAACGCAACGCTGCGACAAACGGCGGGACAAACGCAAACAGCGCCACAAACGCCAGAGCGCCACTTGTTTTAGCGCTTGAAGGAAACGCAAACGCTGCGACAACGCAACGCTGCGACAACGCAACGGCGCGACAACGCAAACGGCGCCACAAAAGCAACGCCGCCACAAAAGCAAACGCCGCCACAAACGCCAGAGCGCTACTTGTTTTAGCGCTGAAGGAAACGCAAACGCTGCGACAAACGCCGCGACAAACGCAACGCTGCAACAAACGGAGCGACAAACGCAGACGCTGCGACAAACGGAGCGACAAACGCAAACGCTGCGACAAACAGCGCCACAACGCAAACAGCGCCACAAACGCCAGAGCGCCACTTGTTTTAGCGCTGAAGGAAACGCAAACGCTGCGACAAACGCAAACGCTGTGACAAACGGCGCGACAAACGCAAACGCTGCAACAAACGGAGCGACAAACGCAAACGCTGCAACAAACGGAGCGACAAACGCAAACAGCGCCACAAACGCCAGAGCGCCACTTGTTTTAGCGCTTGAAGGAAACGCAAACGCTGCGACAAACGGCGCGACAAACGCAAACGCTGCGACAAATGGCGCGACAAACGCAAACGCTGCGACAAACGGCGCGACAAACGCAAACGCTGCGACAAACGGAGCGACAAACGCAAACGCTGCGACAAACGGCGCGACAAACGCAAACGCTGCTACAAACGGAGCGACAAACGCAAACAGCGCCACAAACGCAAACGCTGCGACAACGGCGCGACAACGCAAATGGCGGGACAACGCAAACAGCGCCACAAACGCAACGCTGCGACAAACGGCGCGACAAACGCAAACGCTGCGACATAAACGGAGCGACAAACGCAACGCTGCGACAAACGGCGCGACAACGCAACGCTGCGACAACGCAAACGGCGCGACAACGCAAACGGCGCCACAGACGCAATGCCGCCACAAACGCCAGAGCGCCACTTGTTTTAGCGCGAAGGAAACGCAACGCTGCGACAAACGGCGCGACAAACGCAACGCTGCGACATAAACGGAGCGACAAACGCAACGCTGCAACAAACGGAGCGACAACGCAACGCTGCGACAAACGGAGCGACAAACGCAAACGGCGGGACAAACGCAAACAGCGCCACAACGCAACGCTGCGACAAACGGCGCGACAAACGCAACGCTGCGACAAACGGCGCGACAAACGCAAACGCTGCGACAAACGGCGCGACAAACGCAAAGGGCGGGCCAAACGCAAACGGCGCGACAAACGCAAACGCTGCGACAAACTGCGCGACAAACGCAAACGCTGCGACAAACGGCGCGACAAACGCAAACGCTGCGACAAACGGCGCGACAAACGCAAACGGCGGGACAAACGCAAACAGCGCCACAAACGCAAACGCTGCGACAAACGGAGCGACAAACGCAAACAGCGCCACAAACGCAAACGCTGCGACAAACGGCGCGACAAACGCAAACGCTGCATAAACGGAGCGACAACGCAAACGCTGCGACAAACGGCGCGACAACGCAACGCTGCAACAAACGGAGCGACAACGCAACGCCGCCACAACGCCAGAGCGCCACTTGTTTTAGCGCGAAGGAAACGCAACGCTGCGACAAACGGCGGGACAAACGCAAACAGCGCCACAAACGCAAACGCTGCGACAAACGGAGCGACAAACGCAAACAGCGCCACAAACGCAAACGCTGCGACAAACGCAAACGGCGCGACAAACGCAAACGGCGCCACAAACGCAAACGGCGCCACAAACGCAAATGCCGCCACAAACGCCAGAGCGCCACTTGTTTTAGCGCTTGAAGGAAACGCAAACGCTGCGACAAACGCCGCGACAAACGCAAACGGAGCAACAAACGGAGCGACAAACGCAACGCTGCAAGAAACGGAGCGACAAACGCAACGCTGCGACAAACGGAGCGACAAACGCAAACGCTGCGACAACGGAGCGACAAACGCAACGCTGCGACAAACAGCGCCACAAACGCAAATGGCGCCACAAACGCCAGAGCGCCACTTGTTTTAGCGCTTGAAGGAAACGCAAACGCTGCGACAAACGGCGCGACAAACGCAAACGCTGCGACAAATGGCGCGACAAACGCAAACGCTGCGACAAACGGCGCGACAAACGCAAACGCTGCGACAAACGGCGCGACAAACGCAAACGGCGGGACAAACGCAAACAGCGCCACAAACGCAACGCCGCCTACAAACGCCAGAGCGCCACTTGTTTTAGCGCTGAAGGAAACGCAACGCAGCGACAAACGGCGCGACAAACGCAAACGCCGCGACAAACGCAAACGGCGCGACAAAAGCAACGGCGCCACAAACGCAAACAGCGCCACAAACGCCAGAGCGCCACTTGTTTTAGCGCTTGAAGGAAACGCAAACGCTGCGACAAACGGCGCGACAAACGCAAACAGCGCCACAAACGCAAACGCTGCAACAAACGGAGCGACAAACGCAAACAGCGCCACAAACGCAAATGGCGCCACAAACGCCAGAGCGCCACTTGTTTTAGCGCTTGAAGGAAACGCAAACGCTGCGACAAACGGCGCGACAAACGCAAACGGCGGGACAAACGCAAACGGCGCCACAAACGCAAACGGCGCCACAAACGCAAATGCCGCCACAAACGCCAGAGCGCCACTTGTTTTAGCGCTTGAAGGAAACGCAAACGCTGCGACAAACGGCGCGACAAACGCAAACGCTGCGACAAACGGAGCGACAAACGCAAACGCTGCGACAAACGGCGCGACAAACGCAAACGGCGCCACAAACGCAAACGCTGCGACAAACGCCAGAGCGCCACTTGTTTTAGCGCTTGAAGGAAACGCAAACGCTGCGACAAACGGCGCGACAAACGCAAACGGCGGGCCAAACGCAAACGGCGGGCCAAACGCAAACGGCGCGACAAACGCAAACGCTGCGACAAACGGCGCGACAAACGCAAACGGCGGGCCAAACGCAAACGGCGCGACAAACGCAAACGCTGCGACAAACGGCGCGACAAACGCAAACGGCGGGCCAAACGCAAACGGCGCGACAAACGCAAACGCTGCGACAAACGCCACAGCGCCACTTGTTTTAGCGCTTGAAGGAAACGCAACGCTGCGACAAACGGCGCGACAAACGCAAACGCTGCGACAACGCAACGGCGCCACAAACGCAAACGGCGCCACAAACGCAAATGCCGCCACAAACGCCAGAGCGCCACTTGTTTTAGCGCTTGAAGGAAACGCAAACGCTGCGACAAACGGCGCGACAAACGCAAACGCTGCGACAAACGGCGCGACAAACGCAAACGGCGGGACAAACGCAAACGGCGCCACAAACGCAAATGCCGCCACAAACGCCAGAGCGCCACTTGTTTTAGCGCTTGAAGGAAACGCAAACGCTGCGACAAACAGCGCCACAAACGCAAACGCTGCGACAAACGCAAACGCTGCGACAAACGGCGCGACAAACGCAAACGGCGGGCCAAACGCAAACGGCGCGACAAACGCAAACGCTGCTACAAACGGCGCGACAAACGCAAACGGCAGGCCAAACGCAAACAGCGCCACAAACGCAAACGCTGCGACAAACGGAGCGACAAACGCAACGGCGGGACAACGCAAACAGCGCCACAAACGCAATGCCGCCACAAACGCCAGAGCGCCACTTGTTTTAGCGCTGAAGGAAACGCAACGCTGCGACAAACGGCGGGACAAACGCAAACGGCGGGACAAACGCAAACGCTGCGACAAACGCAAACGCTGCGACAAACGCAAACGGCGGGCCAAACGCAAACGGCGCGACAAACGCAAACGCTGCTACAAACGGCGCGACAAACGCAAACGGCAGGCCAAACGCAAACAGCGCCACAACGCAACGCTGCTACAAACGGCGCGACAAACGCAAACGGCAGGCCAAACGCAAACAGCGCCACAAACGCAACGCCGCCACAAACGCCAGAGCGCCACTTGTTTTAGCGCTGAAGGAAACGCAACGCTGCGACATAAACGGCGCGACAACGCAAACGCTGCGACAACGCAACGGGCGCGACAAACGCAAACGTTTCCACAAACGCAAATGCCGCCACAACGCCAGAGCGCCACTTGTTTTAGCGCTTGAAGGAAACGCAACGCTGCGACAAACGGCGCGACAAACGCAAACGCTGCGACAAACGGCGCGACAAACGCAACGCTGCGACAACGCAACGGCGCGACAAACGCAAACGGCGCCACAAACGCAATGCCGCCACAACGCCAGAGCGCCACTTGTTTTAGCGCTGAAGGAAACGCAACGCTGCGACAAACGGAGCGACAACGCAAACGCTGCGACAAACGCAAACGCTGCGACAAACGCAAACAGCGCGAAAAACGCAAACGCCGCCACAAACACCAGAGCGCCACTTGTTTTAGCGCTTGAAGGAAACGCAAACGCTGCGACAAACGGCGCGACAAACGCAAACGGCGCCACAAACGCAAACGCTGCGACAAACGGCGCGACAAACGCAAACGGCGGGCCAAACGCAAACGGCGCGACAAACGCAAACGGCGGGCCAAACGCAAACGCTGCAACAAACGGCGCGACAAACGCAAACGGCGGGCCAAACGCAAACAGCGCCACAAACGCAAACGCTGCAACAAACGGAGCGACAAACGCAAACGCCGCCACAACCGCACACCGCGCCAAAAACGCAAACCCCGCCACAAACGCCAGAGCGCCACTTGTTTTAGCGCTTGAAGGAAACGCAAACGCTGCGACAAACGGCGCGACAAACGCAAACGCTGCGACAAACGGCGCGACAAACGCAAACGCTGCGACAAACGGAGCGACAAACGCAAACGCTGCGACAAACGGCGCGACAAACGCAAACGGCGGGACAAACGCAAACAGCGCCACAAACGCCAGAGCGCCACTTGTTTTAGCGCTTGAAGGAAACGCAAACGCTGCGACAAACGGCGCGACAAACGCAAACAGCGCCACAAACGCAAACGCTGCAACAAACGGAGCGACAAACGCAAACGCCGCCACAAACGCCAGAGCGCCACTTGTTTTAGCGCTTGCAGGAAACGCAAACAGCGCCACAAACAGCGCAACAAACGCAAACAGCGCGACAAACGCAGAAACCAGAGCGCCGCTCGTTTTAGCGCTCGCAGGAAATGGAGGAAATATCAGAGCCTGAGATGGGGCAGAGTTGGATGCCTAAAATACGGAAGCCGGGAGTGTTCACGACAATTAGATACGCAAACGCGGCAACAAACAGAAAGGCGGCGACAAACAGCGACGCCGCGACAAACGCAAACAGAGCGACAAACGCAAACAGAGCGACAAACACAAACGCAAAGGGTGCAGCAAACGCCACAACAATCAGCATCAGAGTGATAGAAAAATAACAGTAAAAGACGTTGAACTGAACCAAATTTGAATTATTCAGGCTGGAGACGCCTGGTTTATGCTCTCAGCCCAGGACAGATCTGTGGCATAAGCAGCTCTGGACTGTGAACTGTCTGTTTGCAATTATAAAGCCTTTTATTGTCCGAGAATCAGGAGGTGCGCTTTAGCATGCTAGTTGTTGAGGGTAAAACTCGGCTGTGGTCCGTGAGAGCTGTGAAAAGCTCTTCTAAACTCATCGTGGTGGATAATGAGGATGTTCTGAATGCAGAGGGTCAGCGAGGGAGAAATAATTCTGTTTTTCACCTTTTTAAAAACAGTTTAAAGTTACAGAATAAAGCTGCACTGTGTAACTTTTCTGGTGGAGGCTCCGTCAAACGCTTTTCTCCATGGAGATGTTACCGCTTTGCCTGGAATGTCCCAGAACGCCAGTTTTTCTACGTATTTTTGAGCTCTAAAACCACCTGGAATCGAATAAACGTAAGGCAGAGCTGTTTACTGTCACACGCCGTAACATTCCAGGCAGAGCGGCGACGTATCCGTGGAAACGAGCAGGCAACGGACCCTCCAAACCCGAAAGACCTGTGGGAAGTCGCCCCGTCAAACTCAAACCTGCACAAAAACTCTGTCCATCGTTTGTGCTGCTTTAGTTTAGGAGAAATGAACAATTCTTTTACAGGTCAAACTGGGGTCAGACCCACAGGAAGAAGAAAAATGCTCCAAAACAAAATGGAGTCAGTGGTTTGTGTGATTCTGGTTCTTCAGATATTCACAGTTTTATTTTGGTCGATGACGTCGTCCAGAACCTCAGAATGTGAAACAGCCTCAAAACAGGAAGAAAATGATCGAAAACGTTTGTATTTGGTTTGTGCTGTTTTGTGCTGTGACAGTTTCATTTGTGTGACTTTATTTCTAAAATTCTTCATTATTATTTCTGTGGTAATTACAGGACGTCAGAGGTGTGAATTATCGGCATTTAGCAGATCATTAATTACCGCGGCGCACACGCATTTACCGCTAAAGGCTAACAGCGGCAGTTTACTTACAGAACTTTATTTACAGGCGAGTATATCGTACATTGTGCTGTTTTGTGCTGCGACAGTTTCTCTTCTCTAGTTTTGTGGAGTTTGTCTCCGTCAGCTGAGCAGAAATGACGTCCTGTAATTACCACAGAAATAATAATGAAGAATTTTAGAAATAAACTCACACAAATGAAACTGTCACAGCACAAAACAGCACAAACCAAATACAAACGTTTGACATCATTTTCTTCCTGTTTTGAAGCTGTTCACACTTCACACTCGCACACAAATAAAAGACAGAAAAGAAACGCCTCTCACACCCGGACATGTTTGTAGTTTTTGTGGAGCGGTCGGCCATGTTTGTTTGTAGTTCAGAGTCTTTAGACCGTAGCAGTTTTTCTTCTACGGTTTTGAATCCAGCATTCGTCCTCCAGCTTCAATAAAACATTTACTCACTTTCGAGAGTCGCCGAAACTTTCAGTCCCGGTCTAGTCCTGGTCTAGTCCTGGTCTAGTCCTGGTCTAGTCCTGATTTAGTCCTGAAGAGAAGAGAAACCAGGTCTAAATGCAGAACTACACCTGGACTGAAATTATTACTCTAGTGGGGATTTTTCTGATTTGCATTTACAGAAGGCACTAGTTTAATCCTGGTTTAGTCCTGGTTAAGTCCTGGTTTAGTCTTTGTATAGGCCTGGTTTAGTCCTGGTTAAGTCCTGGTTCAGTTTCCAGCCCCACAGAGTCCTTGTAAACTAACCAGGCCAAGTTAAAGTCCAGCTTCAGTCCCGGTTTAGTCTTTGTACAGGCCTGGTTTAGTCCTGGTTAAGTCCTGGTTAAGTCCTGGTTTAGTCCTGGTTTAGTCCTGGTTTCTCAAACACTAAAGCAGCACAAACGTTGGACATAGGTTTGCGTTTTTGTCGGGGCGACTTCGCGGCGGTCGGGGAAAGGCCAGAACGTCTGTCCGGACTTTAGGAAGAGGCAGAAGAGCAGCAGAGTTCAAACAAACCCACATCAGACCAGGGAGCACACAGAGGGAGAGCGACACGACCATGTAAGGTAAAGGCGGGTCACGTGATCAGCAGCAGGGCGGGCACAGGGCGGGCACAGGGCGGGCACAGGGCAGAGGCAGCGGCTCTCGGTCACTCTGAGACTCACGGCTCATGTGATCAGAACATTACGCACTGGACGTAAAGGTTGTACGGAGGATTTTCTTTCGATCTTTTTCAGACGTTCCTCCCGCCTCCTCAATAGTCAAATCGCGCTCGTTTACAGCCCGACGAATCGCTGCTGGGAGTATTTCAGAGACCCTTTAGACCCTTCGTCCGCTTCAGTCGCGCCATCGCTGGAACGAACCTCCAACAATCGCCTCCGTTTCGCCCCTGCGACCTAAAAAAAACCTTTTTTTTGTGGATTCTCGTCGCCCGTCGCGTCAAACTTTGCGCAAACTGCGAGGAAGCTACAGCTGGAAAAAGCCGCTCAGAACTAAGGATGGGCATTCGATTAAATTTTCTTCATCGATCGTCGGGAGAATTAACGATTAATCAACGTTTTTATATTAAAATTGCCATCATTATTATTACAATTACTAATCTGCATAAATAAACTCAACTTTACAACATATAAACCACAGGTGTCAAACATGCAGCCCTCCAACACCTTTAATCTAACCCTCGGCTGATTTTCAGATTTTTCTGGTAGTTTTCTGCGCCGCTGAGCATAGCAGCGTTTCCAGGCCTCTTTCCGAACGTTCTTACAGGACGATCGTTTTGACTGTCGACCGTGACATCAGCAAAATCTCCAAAATGAGAAAAGTGAGTGAGTGCAGGATTTTTCAACAAAAATAGACTAATTCTTATTTGTTCTCGGAGGTGAGTGGGAAACCTGTGCTCGGTGTGTTTGTGGTGGCGACGCTCAAGGAAAATAATCTTAAAAAACACTAAAATGGGAAAACAGTTTATTTTGTTATTCCGTTTTAGCGTCGAACAAAAATCTGATTTCGACCTCTATTTCCAATATTTAATTTAAAGTTTATTTCAGATAACACCAACCAAAAAACAGTCTCGGTGCCCATTTTTCTGATATTTTATTTTTCCTCCAGAAGTTCTGAGGAGTTTATCACCGCTTCCTGTTTCTCGTCCTGGAGTTCAACATTTACTTTCTAAGACGCCAAAGTAAACGCGTCGCTAAAAAAGACGACGACATGTTTCTCCACGAAACTGCGACGAATTTTCAGGTAAATCCTTCAGAACTGCAAATAAACCAGAGCGAAAATATCAAAACTACAACAGGCACTGGGAAATACACTTTAAATTAAATACTGGAAGTAGAGGTCGAAATAAGTTTTTTTGACACTAAAATAATAAAGAAATCCCAAACTGTTTTCCCAATTTATTGTTTTTTGTTCTTAATTGAAATTCAAAAGAACGCACAAGTGTAAAGTTCGACTAAATTGTAAAATTTCAAGGTTAATAAATAACGCATTGGTTGGTTCCTTAAAAGTTGATAATGTGATTTCTTTTATTGGCTTTTTTTGCAAGGTAAAGATCGGATTTGTATTAAATCTTATGTATTTTAAGTCCGTTACGCTCGAAACCTGCATCTCTGTAATGATATTTTGAACTTTCACTGACAATTTTAAACAAAAAAATCCTCCGTAAACCTTTAAGGACTTTTGTCATTTCACCGTTTCCAAACAAAACACAGAAAAATTTGAGAGTGAAACAAATCTCCAAACTTCAGATGTTTCTCCTCATTTGTTTGAGATCAACTCCACAAACTCCAGAATCACCTTCTGCTTTAACCACCTGTCTCACCTGAGTCACACCTGTCACCTGTGTCTCACCTGTGTCACGCCTGTGTCTCACCTGACACACCTGTGTCTCACCTGTGACACAACTGTGTCACACCTGTCTCTCACCTGTCTCTCACCTGTGTCACACCTGTGTCACACCTGTGTCACACCTGTGTCACACCTGTGTCTCACCTGTGTCTCACCTGTGTCTCACCTGTGACACACCTGTGTCACACCTGTGTCACACCTGTCTCTCACCTGTGTCACACCTGTGTCACACCTGTGTCACACCTGTGTCTCACCTGTGTCTCACCTGTGTCACACCTGTGTCACACCTGTGTCACACCTGTGTCACACCTGTGTCACACCTGTGTCTCACCTGTGTCTCACCTGTGACACACCTGTGTCACACCTGTCTCTCACCTGTCTCTCACCTGTGTCACACCTGTGTCACACCTGTGTCACACCTGTGTCACACCTGTGTCTCACCTGTGTCACACCTGTGTCTCACCTGTGTCACACCTGTGTCTCACCTGTGTCTCACCTGTGTCTCACCTGTGTCACACCTGTGTCACACCTGTGACACACCTGTGTCTCACCTGTGTCTCACCTGAGTCACACCTGTGTCTCACCTGTGTCTCACCTGTGTCTCACCTGAGTCACACACCTGTGACACACCTGTGTCTCACCTGTGTCTCACCTGTGTCTCACCTGAGTCACACCTGTGTCTCACCTGTGTCTCACCTGTGTCTCACCTGTCTCATTTGTGTCACACCTGTGTCACACCTGTGTCTCACCTGAGTCACACCTGAGTCACACCTGAGTCACACCTGTGTCACACCTGTGACACACCTGTGTCTCACCTGTGTCTCACCTGTGTCTCACCTGTGTCTCACCTGAGTCACACACCTGTGACACACCTGTGTCTCACCTGTGACACACCTGTGTCTCACCTGAGTCACACACCTGTGACACACCTGTGTCACACCTGTGTCTCACCTGAGTCACACCTGTGTCTCACCTGTGTCTCACCTGTCTCATTTGTGTCACACCTGTGTCACACCTGTGTCTCACCTGTGTCACACCTGAGTCACACCTGAGTCACACCTGTGTCACACCTGTGACACACCTGTGTCTCACCTGTGTCTCACCTGAGTCACACCTGTGTCACACCTGTGTCTCACCTGTGTCACACCTGAGTCACACCTGAGTCACACCTGTGTCACACCTGTGACACACCTGTGACACACCTGTGTCTCACCTGTGTCTCACCTGTGTCTCACCTGAGTCACACACCTGTGACACACCTGTGTCTCACCTGTGTCTCACCTGTGACACACCTGTGTCTCACCTGAGTCACACCTGTGTCTCACCTGTGTCTCACCTGTGTCACACCTGTGACACACCTGTGACACACCTGTGTCTCACCTGTGTCTCACCTGAGTCACACCTGTGCACCTGTGTCTCACCTGTGTCTCACACCTGTGACACACCTGTGTCTCACCTGTGTCTCACCTGTGTCACACCTGTGTCTCACCTGTGTCTCACCTGAGTCACACCTGTGTCTCACCTGTGTCTCACCTGTGTCTCACCTGTCTCATTTGTGTCACACCTGTGTCTCACCTGAGTCACACCTGAGTCACACCTGAGTCACACCTGTGTCACACCTGTGACACACCTGTGACACACCTGTGTCTCACCTGTGTCTCACCTGAGTCACACACCTGTGACACACCTGTGTCTCACCTGTGTCTCACCTGTGACACACCTGTGTCTCACCTGTGTCTCACCTGAGTCACACCTGAGTCACACCTGTGTCTCACCTGTCTCATTTGTGTCACACCTGTGTCACACCTGTGTCTCACCTGTGTCACACCTGAGTCACACCTGTGTCACACCTGTGACACACCTGTGTCACACCTGTGTCTCACCTGAGTCACACCTGTGTCTCACCTGTGTCTCACCTGTCTCATTTGTGTCACACCTGTGTCACACCTGTGTCTCACCTGTGTCACACCTGAGTCACACCTGAGTCACACCTGTGTCACACCTGTGACACACCTGTGTCTCACCTGTGTCTCACCTGAGTCACACCTGTGACACACCTGTGTCTCACCTGAGTCACACCTGTGTCTCACCTGTGTCTCACCTGTCTCATTTGTGTCACACCTGTGTCACACCTGTGTCTCACCTGTGTCACACCTGAGTCACACCTGTGTCACACCTGTGACACACCTGTGTCACACCTGTGTCTCACCTGAGTCACACCTGTGTCTCACCTGTGTCTCACCTGTCTCATTTGTGTCACACCTGTGTCACACCTGTGTCTCACCTGTGTCACACCTGAGTCACACCTGAGTCACACCTGTGTCACACCTGTGACACACCTGTGTCTCACCTGTGTCTCACCTGTGTCTCACCTGAGTCACACCTGTGTCACACCTGTGTCTCACCTGTGTCACACCTGAGTCACACCTGAGTCACACCTGTGTCACACCTGTGACACACCTGTGTCTCACCTGTGTCTCACCTGTGTCTCACCTGTGTCTCACCTGAGTCACACACCTGTGACACGCCTGTGTCTCACCTGTGTCTCACCTGTGACACACCTGTGTCTCACCTGAGTCACACCTGTGTCTCACCTGTCTCATTTGTGTCACACCTGTGTCACACCTGTGTCTCACCTGTGTCACACCTGAGTCACACCTGTGTCACACCTGTGACACACCTGTGTCTCACCTGTGTCTCACCTGTGTCTCACCTGTGTCTCACCTGAGTCACA
>CM060663.1:1511953-1746953 GCA_030686955.1 Odontamblyopus rebecca | reverse complement strand
GCGAGTTCTTCGGACACAGAGGAGCTACAGTTGTGCTCATAAGTTTACAGACCCTGACAGAATTTGACTGATTTCTTGTCACAAAAACTTCATGACACAAAAACTTTTCTTTCACTCATGGTTGGTGCTTGGGTGAAGCCGTTTATTCTCAAACAACTGTGTTTCCTCTTTTTAAATCACAATGACACAGAAACTACACAAATGACCCAGTGAAGCTGGAGTCTTTTGTGATAGTTGTGGAGGTGTTCTTTTCTCTGATGGTAAAGCTGCTCATTCTTCTGGGCAAAAGGCTCCAGTTCCTGTAAATTCTTGGGCTCTTGTCTGAACTGCAGCTTGAATCTGCCCAGAGGCTCAGTGATACTGAGGTCAGAAGAGACAAACACTCCAGAACCTTCACTTTATTCTGCTGGAGCCAGTGACAGCTCCACTCTGTGTTTTGGATCATTATCATGTTGGAATATCCAAGTATGTCCCATGTGCAGCTTCTGGACCAAGAAATCATCAATTCTGCCGGAGTATGTAAATTTATGAGCACAACTGTATCTGTTCAGAACCAGGATTATGGGACTTTGCACTTTGGATCCCGCATGGACCTGATTTTCCCAAAATTCAAATCCTGAGGCAGATTTTCAAAGCCCGGAAACTGGAGTGAGGCAGAGCTTCAGGGACTCGAGCTGTGTGACTCTGGGCCGGGGTCTGATGGACACACTTGGACATGGAGGCTATAAATCACAACTTTTGGATAAAATCTGGAGGAAATTTGGAGTTCTGCATATGTAAACCTTGAGACCAAGAGACAATCAGAGCTGCTTTTTTCTCTGTAGTAGTTATAGTTATTATAGAGGGTTATAAAGATAGTACAGAGATAGAAAGAGTTATGAAAGACAGTTTGTCACTGTAGTAATCTCATAGTTTCCTGTGTCAGTTAGTCATGAATAAAGACAGTTTGTCACTGTAGTAATCTCATAGTTTCCTGTGTCAGTTAGTCATGAATAAAGACAGTTTGTCACTGTAGTAATCTCATAGTTTCCTGTGTCAGTTAGTCATGAATAAAGACAGTTTGTCACTGTAGTAATCTCATAGTTTCCTGTGTCAGTTAGTCATGAATAAAGACAGTTTTGTCACAGTTAGACTCACTCGTTTAGTTCAGCTTTATGTGGGATTGTATGAAAAACGCTCTATAAATAAAGTTTGATTGATTGATTGATTTTTTGAATCTGTTTGCAGCAGTAACGGCTCCGTGTCGTCTCAGTGTGAACACAAACCTGGCTCAGGTCTGTTGCTCTTATTAGAATAAAAGCTCTGTATCATGTCTCTCCATCTGTACTAAACGTGTTCTAAACCCTTGAGCCCGACATCGTTTGCTGCGCATTGAAAAAGGCTTGAACACAACCCTGTGAGTGAGTGTTTTATCTGCAGATGACTGATAAAATAAGACCCAGCATGTCAGCTCACGGAAAATAATAGACGAGGCGATTTTGCCGTTGGTCAAAGCGTCCCGGTGTGGTTCAGTAAAAATAAGAACAGATCTTTCTCAGGCTGTTTTAAATTTTATAATTAATAACCCTAATCTTTCTGGACACTAAAACTGTTATATTACATGAAAATGTGTCACAGACCGTTTTCTGAGTCGCGTCATGTGTACGAGTGCATTTGGTTAAAGCTGATGTGAAGCCAAAGTGATTCTAGCGTACTTAAAAGTTCATACTTTTGTCATTCATGGGTCTATCAACGTAAAATAAAGAGTGAGTGAAAGAGAAAACCCTCCTCTGTTAGAATATTTCAGTTGTGAGTCCCTGTGGAGCTGTTTTCTGCTGCATCTGAGGAGGACGCAGTGACTGTTTTCCTCTGGACCAAAATAAATGACAGCACAGAGCACATGGAGGGACACGAGTATCGACACAGGTGCGTATGGGAGGAAGTCTGTGTTAAACGTGTTCTGAACCCTTCGTTTCGGTTTCTGGTCCATACCCGTCTGCTCTGGTTCGCTCTTGTCTTCGTCCTCGATGTCAAACTCAGACTCTCTCTCTTCATATTCCACGTTCTCGTCCAGTTCTTTAAAATCCGGAGCAAACGCGCTCCAGTTCTCCTGCAACAAGAACAAGACGCACACTTGAACATGCTGCACAAACAAGATTCCCCAACATTCCTCAGAGTGTAGTGGATTCAGAAAGAAAAACGTGTGGAGCTTTGTTCCTTTAATAAACTGGACTCTATTCTACGTTTATATTCCACGTTTATATTCTACGTTTATATTCTACGTTTATATTCTACGTTTATATTCCACGTTTATATTCTACGTTTATATTCCACGATTATATTCCACGTTTATATTCCACGTTTATATTCCACGTTTATATTCCACGATTATATTCTACGTTTATATTCTACGTTTATATTCTACGTTTATATTCCACGTTTATATTCCACGATTATATTCTACGTTTATATTCTACGTTTATATTCTACGTTTATATTCCACGTTTATATTCCACGTTTATATTCTACGTTTATATTCCACGTTTATATTCCACGATTATATTCCACGTTTATATTCCACGTTTATATTCCACGTTTATATTCCACGTTTATATTCTACGTTTATATTCCACGTTTATATTCCACGTTTATATTCTACGTTTATATTCCACGTTTATATTCCACGTTTATATTCCACGATTATATTCCACGTTTATATTCCACGTTTATATTCCACGTTTATATTCCACGTTTATATTCCACGTTTATATTCCACGTTTATATTCCACGTTTATATTCCACGTTTATATTCTACGTTTATATTCCACGATTATATTCCACGATTATATTCCACGATTATATTCCACGATTATATTCAACGATTATATTCCACGTTTATATTCAACGTTTATATGCCTCGTTTATATTCTACGTTTATATTCCACTATTATATTCCACGATTATATTCCACGTTTATATTCCACGATTATATTCCACGTTTATATTCCACGTTTATATTCCACGTTTATATTCCACGATTATATTCTACGTTTATATTCCACGTTTATATTCCACGTTTATATTCCACGATTATATTCCACGATTATATTCCACGTTTATATTCCACGTTTATATTCTACGTTTATATTCCACGTTTATATTCCACGTTTATATTCCACGTTTATATTCCACGTTTATATTCTACGTTTATATTCCACGTTTATATTCCACGTTTATATTCCACGTTTATATTCTACGTTTATATTCTACGTTTATATTCCACGTTTATATTCTACGTTTATATTCTACGTTTATATTCCACGTTTATATTCTACGTTTATATTCCACGTTTATATTCCACGTTTATATTCCACGTTTATATTCCACGATTATATTCTACGTTTATATTCCACGTTTATATTCCACGTTTATATTCTACGTTTATATTCTACGTTTATATTCCACGTTTATATTCTACGTTTATATTCCACGTTTATATTCTACGTTTATATTCCACGTTTATATTCCACGTTTATATTCCACGTTTATATTCCACGTTTATATTCCACGTTTATATTCCACGATTATATTCTACGATTATATTCCACGTTTATATTCCACGATTATATTCCACGTTTATATTCCACGATTATATTCCACGTTTATATTCCACGATTATATTCCACGTTTATATTCCACGTTTATATTCCACGATTATATTCCACGTTTATATTCTACGTTTATATTCTGTGTTGTGTTTGTGGGACTGACCACTTGGTTCTGGGCCCAGATGGACACGACTCCGCTGGAGATGGAGGCGATGATCGGACGCACCGGATGCCACTGAAACATACGGGGGAGACACTTAAACACTTAAAACACTCAGGTTTAATCCACCGCCCGTAAATCTGAGTGTTCTGACAGAGCCTGACGTCATCACCTCCATAGCAACATGTCTGTGAAAAGAGCTGCTGTCGGACTTTTGTGCTCAAATCCCTGTTTCACCCGATCTGTCGTCGTGTTTTTCCAGCACCTGCGGGAAGTCGCCCCGTGAAACACAAACTACACAAAAACTCTGTCCGTCGTTTGTGCCGCTTTAGTTTTGGAGAAATTAACGATTCTTTTCCAGGTCAAACTGGGGTCAGACCCACAGGAAACTTCAAAATGCTCCAAAACAAAATGGAGTCAGTCGTTTGTGTGATTCTGGTTCTTCAGATATTCACAGTTTTATTTTGGTCGATGACGTCGTCCAGAACCTCAGAATGTGAAACAGCCTCAAAACAGGAAGAAAATGATGTCAAACGTTTGTATTTGGTTTGTGCTGTTTTGTGCTGTGACAGTTTCATTTGTGTGAGTTTATTTCTAAAATTCTTCATGATTATTTCTGTGGTAATTACAGGACGTCATTTCTGCTCAGCTGACGGAGACAAACTCCACAAAACTAGTGAAGAGAAACGACCTGAGGCTGAGGAAAAGTCTAACAGTCTTTAGACATTTGCTTTGGATTCAGATTTTAGAGAATAACACAGACTTTTCGTCAGCCTCAGATCGTTTATCGTCATAAGTTTTGTTGAAGTCGCCACCATCAGCTGAGCAGAAATGACGTCCTGTAATTACCACAGAAATAATCATGAAGAATTTTAGAAATAAACTCACACAAATGAAACTGTCACAGCACAAAACAGCACAAACCAAATACAAACGTTTTCTCTCATTTTCTTCCTGTTTTGAGGCTGTTTCACATTCTGAGGTTCTGGACGACGTCATCGACCAAAATAAAACTGAAGAACCAGAATCACACAAACAAAACTTTTCTCAGCACAAATGAAGCACAAACGACTGACACAGTTTTTGTAGGTTTGAGTTTGATGAGGCGACTTCACCCACGTCACTGATTCATGTGGCGGCTCTTCCACAAACACATGAGCTCAGTCTGAAACAGTTCTGTCTGCGTCTGTGTTTGGTCAGGTCCTGGTCAGGTCCTGGTCTTGGTCCTGGTCAGGTCCTGGTCTTGGTCAGATCCTGGTCTTGGTCAGGTCCTGGTCTTGGTCTTGGTCAGGTCCTGGTCTTGGTCCTGGTCAGGTCTTGGTCTTGGTCAGGTCCTGGTCTTGGTCCTGGTCAGGTCCTGGTCTTGGTCCTGGTCAGGTCCTGGTCTTGGTCCTGGTCAGGTCCTGGTCTTGGTCCTGGTCAGGTCTTGGTCCTGGTCAGGTCCTGGTCTTGGTCCTGGTCAGGTCCTGGTCTTGGTCCTGGTCAGGTCTTGGTCCTGGTCAGGTCTTGGTCAGGTCCTGGTCAGGTCCTGGTCTTGGTCCTGGTCAGGTCTTGGTCCTGGTCAGGTCCTGGTCTTGCTCCTCACAGCCACGTCCAGCAGCAGCTCCCCTCTGGTGCCGTGGAGGATCTTCACCAGGTTCCCGATGCTCTTCTCCCAGATGTAGAGCGCGTGCTGCCGGGCCGACCCCGCCACGATGTACTCGCCGTCCCCGGAGAAGCAGCAGCGCTTCCACGGAGTCCTGGAACGCGGGAGGACAGTCGGAAAACCCGGGATTTATACATTTCTTAAATTTGGCGCAAAAATCAACCTTAATTCTTTAAAATATTTGAAAAACAAAAACCCACTTAAAACTGATATATGATGTGCAGCAGACGTCTTTTTCTGGTTTTGGTTTACATATAGGTCTAAACCAGGTCTAAACCAGGTCTAAACCAGGTCTAAACCAGGTCTAAACCAGGTCTAAAACCAGGTCTAAAACCAGGTCTAAACCAGGTCTAAAACCAGGTCTAAAACCAGGTCTAAACCAGGTCTAAAACCAGGTCTAAAACCAGGTCTAAACCAGGTCTAAACCAGGTCTAAAACCAGGTCTAAACCAGGTCTAAACCAGGTCTAAACCAGGACTAAGCCAGGTCTAAACCAGGTCTCTAAACCAGGTCTAAACCAAGTTTAAAACCAGGTCTAAACCAGGTCTCTAAACCAGGTCTCTAAACCAGGTTTAAAACCAGGTCTAAACCAGGTCTAAACCAGGTTTAAAACCAGGTCTAAACCAGGACTAAGCCAGGTCTAAACCAGGTCTAAAACCAGGTCTAAACCAGGTCTAAAACCAGGTCTAAAACCAGGTCTAAACCAGGTCTAAACCAGGTCTAAAACCAGGTCTAAACCAGGTCTAAAACCAGGTCTAAACCAGGTCTAAAACCAGGTCTAAACCAGGTCTAAAACCAGGTCTAAACCAGGTCTAAACCAGGTCTAAACCAGGTCTAAAACCAGGTCTAAACCAGGTCTAAAACCAGGTCTAAACCAGGTCTAAAACCAGGTCTAAACCAGGTCTAAAACCAGGTCTAAACCAGGTCTAAACCAGGTCTAATACAGGTCTAAAACCAAACAAGAATTTGCAGGAGTTGCTGCTACATTCATGTAGTTTTAAAAATCATGACAATATCAAGTAATCCAAAGTAATCAGATTACGTTACTCATTTAAGTAATTTAATGGATTACGTTACAAACTACATTTTGGGGAATGTAATCTATAATCTATAATCTGTAATCTGTAGGGGATTATACACCAACACTGTCCACAGAATTATCAAATGTGTCACAATGAAACTGAAATGAGACGGAATTCAAAATTTATGAAACTGAAATGTCCATTTCTGAAGCGGGAAATCATTGGCCCTGCACACGTCTGTCAGAACGATCCTCAGGGGTCAGGGGTCAGAGGTCAGAGGGCAGGGGTCAGGGGCCTCACCGGTTCACCAGGTCCTGGAGCTTCTGCATAGGCTCCGGTTCCCCGTCTCGGCCGCAGGTCAGGATCTCTCGGCCGTCGTACACGCGGATGATCCTGTCGGCCGTGTTTATCAGGAAACAACTGCCACAAAACACACGCAATTAGGAGGAGGAGGAGGAGTCGTACTTTCTCTTCACTTTTTCTCTCCCTGACTTTCCCAAAATTCAAATCCTGAGGCAGTTTCCAAAGCCCCGGAAACTGGAGCGAGGGGCGGAGCTTCAGGGACTCGAACTGTGAGACTCTGAGCCGGGGTCTGATGCTTGGACACGGAGGCTCTAAATCGCAATTTTTGGGATCAAATCTGGAGGAAACTGAGTTCTGCACATCCTAAACCTTGAGACCAAAAGACACTCAGAACTCCTCCTCCTGCTGCAATGTCCCGTCATAATTTACTGTCCTGTCATAAAGTGTATATGTGTTCCTTTTGTTCTTCTTCCTCTAGTTTCCTTCTTTCTCTGCAGGAGTTAGTCAGAGTTATTTTAGTTAGTATCGAGCAGGGGTGTCAAACATGCGGCCCGGGGGTTGGATCTGGCCCTCCAAGACCTTTAATCTGGCCCTCGGCTGAGTATCTATTATTTCTGTTCTTCTAATATAAAAATTTTCTGATTTTTTTTTGTAATTTTCTGCGTCGCTGAGCATAGCAGCGCCTCCACCAGAGCAGCATAAATGAAGACTTTCCTCTTTCCAAACGCTCTTAAAGGACGATCGTTTTGACTGTGACGCCCTCATCAGTAAAATGTCAGAAATGAGAGAAATGGAGCCGAGTGCAGGATTTTCCAAGAAAAATGGACTAATTCCTATTCCTATTTGACGGAGGTGAGTGGGAAACCTGTGCTCGGTGTGTTTGCAACAAGTGGCGGTGCTCAGGGAATATAATCTTAAACGCCACGAGACACGGCGAAAAATACAATCATTTGAACAAACAAATTATCGCTGAGACTGAAGAAACAGACGTCTGTTTTCACCTGGAGCCGGGAGGTTGGTGACGCTGCTGTGAAACTACCTGACTGAGCATCATCATATAATGTTTTGGAAAATAAAATCAAACAAAAAGGATTTCTGTAATAGAGTTGCGTTTCTCTGCACAAATATTTGGATTTATTGCTATTTTATAGGGTAAATATGCCATGAATTAAGCTCTATAAATAAAGTTGGATGGGTTGATAGTAGTTCAGACCTTCCTTTGCGCGCGAACTCGATGGATTTTATGGCTGTGGTGTTGCTGGTTCCCGTCGTCACTCGGAACGACGCCACCAACTCCTGAGTGTTCGTCTTCAGCACCAAAATCTGAGCAAAAAACACAGTTACAGACGATCCTCCTCCTCCTCCTCCTAACCTTTCCTTCGGCATTCCCGGTGTAGATGTACTCCCCTCTGCTCCTCACCTTTCCTTTGGCGTTCCCGGTGTCCTCCTCACCTTTCCTTCGGCGTTCCCGGTGTGCTCCTCACCTTTCCTTTGGCGTTCCCGGTGTGCTCCTCACCTTTCCTTTGGCGTTCCCGGTGTGCTCCTCACCTTTCCTTTGGCATTCCCGGTGTGCTCCTCACCTTTGGCGTTCCCGGTGTGCTCCTCACCTTTCCTTTGGCGTTCCCGGTGTGCTCCTCACCTTTGGCGTTCCTGGTGTGCTCCTCACCTTTCCTTTGGCATTCCCGGTGTGCTCCTCACCTTTGGCGTTCCCGGTGTGCTCCTCACCTTTGGCGTTCCTGGTGTGCTCCTCACCTTTATTTTGGCGTTCCCGGTGTGCTCCTCACCTTTCCTTTGGCATTCCCGGTGTGCTCCTCACCTTTGGCGTTCTTGGTGTGGTCCTCACCTTTACTTTGGCGTTCCCGGTGTGCTCCTCACCTTTCCTTTGGCGTTCCCGGTGTGCTCCTCACCTTTGGCGTTCCTGGTGTGCTCCTCACCTTTATTTTGGCGTTCCCGGTGTGCTCCTCACCTTTCCTTTGGCGTTCCCGGTGTGCTCCTCACCTTTGGCGTTCTTGGTGTGGTCCTCACCTTTACTTTGGCGTTCCCGGTGTGCTCCTCACCTTTCCTTTGGCGTTCCCGGTGTGCTCCTCACCTTTGGCGTTCCCGGTGTGCTCCTCACCTTTCCTTTGGCGTTCCCGGTGTGCTCCTCACCTTTGGCGTTCCCGGTGTGCTCCTCACCTTTCCTTTGGCATTCCCGGTGTGCTCCTCACCTTTGGCGTTCCCGGTGTGCTCCTCACCTTTCCTTTGGCGTTCCCGGTGTGCTCCTCACCTTTGGCGTTCCCGGTGTGCTCCTCACCTTTCCTTTGGCGTTCCCGGTGTAGATGTACTCCCCTCGGCGGTCGAACGCTGCCACCACGTTGAGGTCGGAGTCGTCGTCCACAGGAAGCACCACGTGTTTGGAGTCGGACAGCGTGAGCAGCACCGGCGCCGACTTCATGGGACACACCAGAACTTTGTCCCTGGAAGAATAAAAAAATAAAAATCACTCCGGGTAACCGTCGCCTGCTCGTTTCCATGGAGACGACTCGCCTCTGCACAGATCTGACCTGTGGCTGTGTCTGGTTTGGTCTCCGTGGAGATGGGAAGGTTTAATGCCGCACTGTGGAACAGTCCAGACAAAGCAACAAACCAGGACTAATTTAGACCTAGTTTAGACCTGATGTAGTCCTGGTTTAGACCTGGTTGAGTCCTGATTTAGACCTGCTTTAGACCTGGTTGATTCCTGATTTAGACCTGGTTTAGACCTGGTTTAGACCTGGTTTAGTCCAGGTTTAGTCCAGGTTTAGTCCTGATTTAGACCTGGTTTAGACCTGGTTGAGTCCTGATTTAGACCTGGTTTAGACCTGGTTGAGTCCTGATTTAGACCCGGTTTAGACCCGGTTTAGACCCGGTTTAGACCCGGTTTAGACCCGGTTTAGACCCGGTTTAGACCTGGACCACTGGTGGATCACACAGACATCAGGACACAGGGGAACAGAAAATCCAGTTTAATGTGGAAGATCAGAAAATATTGACTGAAGAACGAGGGTTTATTTCCACCGTGGGATCAGGATTGGTATCGGGTCTCAGTATCGGTATGGGGTATCGGGGACTCACATGTCTCGGGGGTGACACTGCAGCTTGAGGATGGGCGACGGGAAGCGGAACCTCTGGTCACAGTCTCCGGTCAGGACGTCCCACTGAGACACAATGTTGTCGGTGGAGGCGGAAACCAGTTTGTGTCCATCCCTGCTCCAGCTGCAAGACACGGGACAGGGTTTAGTCCTGGTTTAGTCCTGGTTTAGACCTGGTTTAGTCCTGGTTTAGACCTGGTTTAGACCTGGTTTAGTCCTGGTTTAGACCTGGTTTAGACCTGGTTTAGTCCTGGTTTAGTCCTGGTTTAGACCTGGTTTAGACCTGGTTTAGACCTGGTTTAGACCTGGTTTAGTCCTGGTTTAGACCTGGTTTAGACCTGGTTTAGACCTGGTTTAGTCCTGGCTTAGTCCTGGTTTAGTCCTGGTTTAGACCTGGTTTAGTCCTGGTTTAGACCTGGTTTAGACCTGGTTTAGACCTGGTTTAGACCTGGTTTAGTCCTGGTTTAGACCTGGTTTAGACCTGGTTTAGACCTGGTTTAGACCTGGTTTAGTCCTGGTTTAGACCTGGTTTAGTCCTGGTTTAGTCCTGGTTTAGTCCTGGTTTAGACCTGGTTTAGTCCTGGTTTAGTCCTGGTTTAGTCCTGGTTTAGTCCTGGTTTAGTCCTGGTCCGGTCCTGGTCCGGTCCTGGTCCGGTCCTGGTCCTGGTCCGGTCCTGGTCCGGTCCTGGTCCGGTCCTGGTCCGGTCCTGGTCCGGTCCTGGTCCGGTCCGTACCACAGGGAGCAGACCGGGTGGATGTGGGCGCTGATGATCTTGGCGATGCCGCGGGTCAGAAAGTCCCAGATGACGATGCGGCCGTCGTTACAGCCCACGGCCAGCAGGGTGCCCCAGCGGTTAAACGTGCAGGTGAGCGCCATGCTGATGCAGTCCAGAGTGCCATCCGCTTCCTGTGGGCGAACGCACAACAAACGCACAACTGAACACACAACTGAACACACAACTGACAGGTGAGTGCCATGCTGATGCAGTCCAGAGTGCCGTCCGCTTCCTGTGGCCACAAACGCACGATGAGGCTAAACACACGACAAATGCACAACTAACGAGGCTAAATACACAACTGACGAGGCTAAACACACAACAAATGCACAACTGACGAGGCTAAACACACAACTGACGAGGCTAAACACACAAGTGACGAGGCTAAACGCACAACTGACGAGGCTAAACACACAACAAACGCACAGCTAACGAGGCTAAACGCACAACTGACGAGGCTAAACACACAACTGACGAGGCTAAGCACACAATTGACGAGGCTAAACACACAACTGACGAGGCTAAGCACACAACAAACGCACAACTAATGAGGCTAAACGCACAACCAACGAGGCTAAACACACAACTGATGAGGCTAAGCACACAACAAACGCACAACTAACGAGCCTAAACGCACAACTGACGAGGCTAAACACACAACTAACGAGGCTAAACACACAACTGATGAGGCTAAACGCACAACTGACGAGGCTAAACACACAACTGACGAGGCTAAGCACACAACAAACGCACAACTAATGAGGCTAAACGCACAACCAACGAGGCTAAACACACAACTGACGAGGCTAAGCACACAACAAACGCACAACTAACGAGCCTAAACGCACAACTAACGAGGCTAAACACACAACTAACGAGGCTAAACACACAACTGACGAGGCTAAGCACACAACAAACGCACAACTAACGAGCCTAAACGCACAACTAACGAGGCTAAACACACAACTAACGAGGCTAAACACACAACTGACGAGGCTAAGCACACAACAAACGCACAACTAATGAGGCTAAACGCACAACTAACGAGCCTAAACGCACAACTAACGAGGCTAAACACACAACTAACGAGGCTAAACACACAACTGACGAGGCTAAACACACAACTGACGAGGCTAAACACACAACTGACGAGGCCAAGCACACAACTGACGAGGCTAAACGCACAACTGACGAGGCTAAACACACAACTGACGAGGCTAAACGCACAACTGACGAGGCTAAGCACACAACAAACGCACAACTAATGAGGCTAAACGCACAACCAACGAGGCTAAACACACAACTGACGAGGCTAAGCACACAACAAATGCACAACTAACGAGCCTAAACGCACAACTAACGAGGCTAAACACACAACTAACGAGGCTAAACACACAACTGACGAGGCTAAACACACAACTGACGAGGCTAAACACACAACTGACGAGGCTAAACACACAACAAATGCACAACTAACAAGGCTACACGCACAACTGACGAGGCTAAACGCACAACTGACGAGGCTAAACACACAACTGACGAGGCTAAGCACACAACAAACGCACAACTAACGAGGCTAAACGCACAACCGACGAGGCTAAACGCACAACCGGCGAGGCTAAACGCACAACTGCCGAGGCTAAACACACAACAAACGCACAGCTAACGAGGCTAAACGCACAACTAACGAGCCTAAACGCACAACTAACGAGGCTAAACGCACAACCGACGAGGCTAAACGCACAACCGGCGAGGCTAAACGCACAACTGCCGAGGCTAAACACACAACAAACGCACAGCTAACGAGGCTAAACGCACAACTAACGAGCCTAAACGCACAACTGACGAGGCTAAACGCACAACTGACGAGGCTAAACACACAACTGACGAGGCTAAGCACACAACAAACGCACAACTAATGAGGCTAAACGCACAACCAACGAGGCTAAACACACAACTGACGAGGCTAAGCACACAACAAACGCACAACTAACGAGGCTAAATGCACAACTGACGAGGCTAAACACACAACTAACGAGGCTAAACACACAACTGACGAGGCTAAACACACAACAAATGCACAACTAACAAGGCTAAACGCACAACTGACGAGGCTAAACGCACAACTGACGAGGCTAAACACACAACTGACGAGGCTAAGCACACAACAAACGCACAACTAACGAGGCTAAACGCACAACCGACGAGGCTAAACGCACAACCGGCGAGGCTAAACGCACAACTGCCGAGGCTAAACACACAACTACCGAGGCTAAACACACAACTGACGAGGATAAGCACACAACAAATGCACAACCAACGAGGCTAAACACACTACTGACGAGGCTAAACACACAACTAAACGCACAACTAACGAGGAAACTAACAAGGAAATTAAATGCACAACTGACGAGGCCAAACGCACAACCGACGAGGCTAAACGCACAACCAACAATGAAACTAACGAGGAAACTAAACACACAACTAACGAGAAAACTAAACACACAACTAATGAGGAAACCAACGAAGAAACTAAACACACAACAACTAAAGATAAAACTAAACACAGGACTAACAGGTGAGCACCAGGCTGCCTCCACTTCCTGTAAACGAGGGTCGGGCCAAATGTTGATCCCGTTAAACCGTCTCAGACTCATTCAGAATTATTCTTCATAAAAGAGTCGCAGCTTTAGATTTGAAGATGAGGCACAAGTTCTGATCAAACCAAACTTTGCGGCGCGTTCGATCGCATCAGCGCACGAGCTGTTTTTATAAGCGCTTATACTGTATGCAAATGAGCTGTATGCAAATGAGCTGTATGCAAATGAGCCATGCGCTTTGAAGTTTGGTTTGTGTAAAACGTAAACAAATGTGCCAAAGCTGCATTAAACACATTATTACTCAGAGTCTAGAATGAGTGGAGCAGTGGAAATGGATCTAGTTCTGGTTCTGGAGAAGTTGAGGCTTCGCTCACTTTTTGGGGGGAGTTTTGACTTGTTTTGTTTTTGAAATAATAAAACTGCAATAATTCTGTGTTCGTTTTTCTGGTTTCAGCTGTGGACGATTCATGTGCATCATGTAAAAAGAGTTTTAAAAACTTCTGTACAGACGAGAATAAACTTTGGCTGAAAACCTCGAGTACCCGAGTAAGACTGGAGTTAGAGACCTGGGAGAGACCTGAGAGAGACCTCGGTTAGACCTGGTTCAGTCCTGGTTCAGACTAGAATGAGCGGAGCAGAGGACCAATCACAGCCCTTATTGTCTGCGTCGTTTTGAGGCGTCGTTTAAAGTTTGGGAGGTGCAGGTCGGTCGGATCCATAAATTGTTCTTCACCGTCTCCTCTGTGAAAGTCTGACTTCGCCCTGGGGAACTTCCTCCTCTTCAGCCTCGTCCCCTCTCGACTCTCGGCTTCAATAAATCGTCTCCACCACAAACTTTTGGGCTCAACGTCGCACACGAAGCGTCAGTCAGGTTTTTTTCTTCTTCCTGCTGCATGTGGAGGGAAATCTCCGAGCGGAACCAGGTTTGAAGAGGAGAGAGAGCGGAGGGAGGAAGTCCTGCTGTGGGTTTATGTCCTGACGCAGATTTTTATAACGACGGTGATGAAACTGATACTGGTGCTACTTTCTGATACCGCCCAACCCTAGTGTCAACCATAACAACTGAGGATAAAACTAAACACAACTAAAGGTCAAACTAACTAAATCAAATGAATAAATGAAAGCAAACACTCACCTCTGGATAGTTCTGCCCGAACGACTCTGCAACAAACACAGGACAGTCTCTTACTCTGTGTGTATTCAATAAACAGTTTGAACTCATTTTAACCTTAGGGAAGAACAGTACACTTGTAAAAGCATTTGAGTAAAGGGCATTATGGAACTTTTCAGGAACTTTAACTGCTGAATTGTACTTGTATTTTATTCAGGTCTGCGGTCGACTAAAGAAACTCTTGTTGGACTAAAGACACGTTCTCCCAATTGACCTTTTTCACACAGTCAAAGTGTCCTCCTGTAGGTCTGTGGAGCTTCCGGTTCATGGTTTTCTGTGGTAAATGTGTGTGTAAATGTGGCGTATTCTCCAGCAGCTTTATAAATCTGCCCCATCACCAAATCTTCAACCAACAAGAAGAATTTATCCACAAAGATCGAGGAAAGAAAGATGAAAACTTAAAGGAAACAACGACGAGCATCAGTGAAACGACTGAGCAACACTAACGTTCTGGTCCTGAAGAAAACCGAAGGAACTTGTTCACTCAGACTGATTCTAAAATTAAAAATCAATTTCATGATGTGGATATAGATTGACAGATTTGTGCAGTTGGAATGCGAGACATCTCTAGGACCATAACATTACCAACGTGGCGTCTCAGACTCTATATTCTGCCCATTTAATCCAGTTTCCGGACAGATAAATGTCCTGATCTGTGGCGGGGCATCAGGATTTATCTGAGGAGTCATGTGTCTGTGTCCGACCCGCCCCTCAACGCATCACCATGTGCGTTTGTTTCCAGCCGCAGCCACAGATCCACCTGCACAACACTGAGATTGTGTTGTTTTTGCGGCCGCTCAGTGTGAGTCTGGATTAAAGGACAGTTCTTAGTGCTGATCTGAGAGGAGCCTGTGTGAGGCTGAGTGTTGAAATGTGTCGGTTTGAAGCTCGTTTTGGTTCTTTCTCATTGGTTAGCGATTAGCTGCTGTAGCTCGCACACATAAACAGGCTGTTTTCTCTTCTGTCAGCGACTGTAAAGTGACTATAGTGGCCGTATATATGTTACTGGACACACACTGATATGGAAATGACTGTGAACAGAGGTGTGAATTATCTGCATTTAGCAGATCATTCATTACCGCGGCGCACACGCATTTACCGCTAAAGGCTAACAGCGGCAGTTTACTTACAGAACTTTATTTACTGGCGAGAATATCGTACAAAAACACCATTAGGCCGAGCGACTCTTTAAATATGACATAAAGAAATGTCGCCTAAATAAACCTGACTGAAAATCCAACAGAGCCAAACTGAAAACTGAAAATTTACAATGAATTTTTACGCCATAAATATATCGGCGATTATATCGGCAGCTCCCATTTGATCGGTTTCAAATCGGCCGCAACAAAATCCATATTGGTCGGGCCCTAGATTAAACCTCTTAATTTACTGTAGTAACACCAGAGAAGACGCACACAATTACATGCGTCAGATTATGTTTAGTTGTAGCTCGTAGTTAGTGTTGTTACATCGTTTTCACTGGTCGTCTGGACATAAATATTTATTGAATTAAAGAATCCAGGACTGTTATCGTGTGGACATAGCCTTTGTGATGGGGCAGATTTATGAAGCTGGTGGATAATACGCCAGACATTTCCACACATATTTACCACAGAAAAACATTAACCGGACAGCGGGACACTTCAAACTCTTCTGTATCTCTGTGCATCTGATCCAAAGTGCACTTACAACACTACACCTACAGGAGGAGTTCATGCAAAAACTAAACGTTGTATTTACAGGTCAAAATAATATGTCCCAAATCTTCAGCGAGCTCTCTTCATGCCCTTTAACTTCATGTAGCTACAAAAATTAGTCAGCAAACCTTAATACAAACTTTGATCGTATAGTTTTTGTTGATTTTTTTGTTTCTTATTTTGTTGTTTGGTCTCTGTTCTGTAGAGACCATTCATGAATAACAGTATAGTATAGTCACATTTTCTTTGTGTTTTGGGCATTTTTAAGCAGCTTTTCTGTATTTTACCCAAACAAATGACAGTTTACGCCTCTCTTTACTGTTGGCAGGGATCAGATTGGTCAAAAATTGTGATAGTCCTGGTTTAGACCCGATGTAGTCCTGGTTTAATCTTAGTTTAGTCCTGGTCAAGATCAAATTGGTCCAAAATAGGGACACCAGGGACATTTCTTGTATAAAACTGGGACAAATCACTGGTTTTGCATAAATCTGCTGGGACAGGGGACACAGGGTTCCAAACTTGGACTGTTCCGGGGAAATAGGAACGGCTGGTTACCCTAAACTAAATCCACAAACAAATAATGTTTTTCTATTTCTAACACGGGATCATAAGCAAAGTAACTCCCGACAGCCTCACACTTTTCTATCGACCATAAACACCACATGGGACTTCATTTACCACCTCTGTTTAAAGGCTTTATCTTTTCAAGTTTAAGCTCCAAAGACAAACGATTCTTTCAAAACTAATTCATAATTTTATTTGTGTTGTTAGCCTTTAGCATCCGAGGCTATCCAGCGACGCTAACCACAACATCTGCAGAGAGTTTCACCCGTTTGCGTGATAAAAATGTACAAAAACTGAGCGCTGGGCTCACCGAGCAACTCCAGGTTCATGATGACGGCGGCGTGGGTCCAAAGATGCCCGAAAATCCGCTGAATTTGCTGTGAACTGGGTGTTTTTGCGGCGAATCGCGGTGCTCCGGTGTGCGGTGTTAGCGGCGTTAGCTTGGTGTTAGCCTGGTGTTAGCGCGCCGCTGCTTCCGCCCAGGACCCAAACACACAGGTGCCCTCTGAGCGCCTGAGCGAAAAGCGCGGAGCAGGTTTACAAAGAAAACAAACAAGAAAGAAAATGTGGTGTGTGTGTGTGTGTGTGTGTGTGTGTGTGTGTGTGTGTGTGTGTGTGTGTGTGTGTGTGTGTGTGTGTGTGTGTGTGTGTGTGTGTGTGTAAGGCCCCATTAAATATAATGGGGCCTCACAGTATGGCTGTGCTGCAGGACTACATTACTTTTGTTTTATTTAATTAAATTTGTGTGTCTGTGTGTATTGGGGGTAATGGGCGGGTTAGTTTTGTGTTATTGTATGTTTTTGGGTCTTGTTTTTATGTCTATTATTGTGTTTTTGTCTTTAATTTTAAAAAAGAAAAGAAAACACGGGTTTGTTTGGTATAAATGGATGGATCTATTAAATGGATCTATCAAAATAACATTCATTCACACATTTATTATCATAATTCTTCTCAAATTAATTCTGTCGCTGATTTATGTTTTTAAAATGCATGACAATATATTTTGATGAAGCTTCGAGCCAGTGAAAAATACAGAGTTAGGGTGACCAGAGCCAGGATCAGGTGTCCCCTGTCCCAGCAGATTTATGCAAAACCATTGATTTGTCCCAGTTTTAAATAAGAATGTCACAGGTGTCCCTTTTTTGACCAATTTGTTACTTGCCAACAGTAAAGAGAGGCATAAATGGTCATTTATTTTGGTAAAATAAAAAAAATAAAAAAAGCTCCTGTGGGCTCACCACCTGCACAGGGGTTCATAGGGGGGGTCAGGTGCTATGAGTATTGGGCAGCAAGCTGCCCCCGTGACCCAGCTGGATTAAGCGGGAGAGGATGGATGGATGAAAAAAAATTTAAAAAATCATCTTAAAAATGACTAAAGCACAAAGAAAATGTGACTCACATGTTAGTCATGAATGGTGAATGGTCTCTGCAGAGCTGTTGTGTTGTGTATGTGAAACATAATCATTTCTAGATGAATAATATTGCAGTAACAGATTCTCAAAATTCTAAACTGGGACACACCTGGGTTGGGATGTTTGTATAAATAAAAGAGTGAAAAAAGTGTGTAGCTTTGTCCATTCTCGACCCTGAGAAAATACAGAAGTCTACAGTCTACTGGATTTGGGCTAAACAAATGCAATTTATGCTCCTCTAGTTTAAACCTAGGTTAGACCTGATATAGTCCGAGTTTAGATCTGGTTTAGACCTGATATAGTCCGAGTTTAAACCTGGTTTAGACCTGATTTAGTCCTGAAATAGACCTGGTTTAGCTCTAGTTTAGACCTAATTTAGACCTGATGTCATCCTACTTTACACCTGGTATAGTCCTAATTTTAGCTCAAATTTAGACCTGGTTTAGACCTGGATTAGCTCTAGTTTAGACCTAATTTAGACCTGATATAGTCCTAATTTTATCTCTAGTTTAGTCCTGGTTTAGACCTGGTTTAGCCCTAATTTAGACCTAATTTAGATCTGATATAGTGTTAATTTTAGCTCAAATTTAGACCTGAATTAACCCTAGTTTAGACCTGATTTACTCCTGGTTTAAACCTGGTTTAGCCGTAGTTTAGACCTAATTTAGACCTGATATAGTTATATTTTATCTCTACTTTAGTCCTGGTTTAGACCTGTTTTAGACATGGTTTAGTCCAAAATAGGGACATATTTTGCATAAAACTGGGACAAATCAGTGGTTTTGCATAAACCTGCTGGGACGGGGGACACAGGGTCAGGACCGGGACTGTCCCGGGGGAACAGGGCCGCCTGGAGCCCCTGATCTCGCAGTTGTGTAAGTTTTGTGTAAGTTTTGTGTAAGTTTGTGTAAGTTTGTGTAAGTTTGTGTAAGTTTGTGTAAGTTTGTGTGGGATGTGCAGTGGGCGGTCTCCTCCGGCTGTGGGCGCTGTGTCCTCCGCTCTCCCGCACACGGAGACCTCGCACCGGGGCAGAAGCAGCGGCAGTGTCCGGCTCCGGAGCTCCAGCAGCAGCAGCAGCAGCCTCCGCCGCGGTGTCTGTGTCCTTCTCGCCCCGCAGAGCTCCGCGCGGACCCCGGCCTCTCCCGCAGCACCGTCCCCGGGGCCTCGGCTCGCCCTGTGCCCGGCCTCAGAGCGATGGAACCGGACAAACTGGACGAGAGCGACTGGAGGTACCACGGAGAGGGGAACAAGAGCCTGGTGGTGTCGCACATTCAGGTGAGCGCTAGCCCGGCTCCTGCGCGCGTTTCTCGTCTTTAACTCCGCCAAGAACCCACCGGCAGTCCCGCAAACCGGATAAAACACTTCGCAGGACCGTCTCACGTCTTTTTACCGACATGTCATCACCACAAAGCCGAGTTTGGCGCCCCTAAACCCGGCTGTGGGCGTTAGCTCCGGGGCTAGCCTGTTAGCCGCCTCCGAAGCTAAGTGGGCTGCCGTTAAAGGGCTCACTCCTCATACTCCGAGCCACACAAAACGAATAAAAATCAATTCAATTCAATTCAATTTATTTTGTAGCGCCCAAAATCGCAACAACAGTTGCCTCTAAGGGCGTTCCAAGATATGGATGAGTAAAACATACACACACAAATCAATAAATCTAAAATCTTTACTCCTGCTGCCGCCCATAAAACTACTCCAGAATCGTCTGGACAAGTTAGGGTAGTTCGCAGTGCTTCAGAAATCAGAATTATCAGGGATGTAACAGTAACCGAAACACCGTGATATCGTATCGTGTCGCAATAATATCGCGGACCATCACAATATATTGAATTTGCTTAAATGAATAGTAATGATGCAGAACTACATAGACCATGATCCTTTGCTCTGTTTCAGTGCAGGCGACATGAAATAACTTTTACATCTTCATTCTTTGGATTAAGTCTGTGACGGCATTTTTAGAGGAAAAAGTAGCGGAAATATCGCAATAAAGATCGTACCGTGATTTTAAAATATCAAAAATATGAGTTTCTATTGAACTTTTTCAAATATTTCCAGTGTCAGGAGCATAAATCTGCGTTTAACATTTATATGAAGAATTTTTAGTGTAAAAAGTCATTTGGTCTGACCGAGAATAACCTCAAAACTGTTTTATTTTGTAAAACATGGTTGGGACATTAATCATGTAATATGTATAGAAACAGACGTTTTTTTAGATTTTTAATGCATATTGATATTTTCTTTGCTTGCGTTTAATTAACAGACGACTTTTCCCTGTAAAATGGAAAAAATGAATAAAAATGTACAAATAGAATTCCTGCTGTTATCAGTCGCACCACATGACATTTGAACACTTTAAGGACAAAAACATGCAGAATAACTAAGAAATGTGCTGATTATTATGACATTTGAAGCTTTTCAACTGAGGAAGCTGCAGTTGGACAGAAAATTCAGGTGTCGTGTCACTGACCCACATGGTGAAAATATCGTTTATTTTCCTCTAGTTAAAGCACCTGGTCTGATTGTGGCTCTTGGTTTGCTGGAAACTGCACCTCTGCTATAAATTTTCCAGTTTTGGTCCTGTTTTGGTCCAGTTTTGGTCCAGTTTTGGTCCTGTTTTGGTCCTGTTTTAGTCCTGTTTTAGTCCTGTTTTAGTCCTGTTTTAGTCCTGTTTCGGTCCTGTTTCGGTCCTGTTTTGGTCCTGTTTTAGTCCTGTTTTAGTCCTGTTTTAGTCCTGTTTCGGTCCTGTTTCGGTCCTGTTTCGGTCCTGTTTCGGTCCTGTTTCGGTCCTGTTTCGGTCCTGTTTCGGGCCTGTTTCGGGCCTGTTTCGGTCCTGTTTCGGTCCTGTTTCGGTCCTGTTTCGGTCCTGTTTCGGTCCTGTTTCGGTCCTGTTTCGGTCCTGTTTCGGTCCTGTTTCGGTCCTGTTTCGGTCCTGTTTCGGGCCTGTTTCGGGCCTGTTTCGGGCCTGTTTCGGTCCTGTTTCGGTCCTGTTTCGGTCCTGTTTCGGTCCTGTTTCGGTCCTGTTTCGGTCCTGTTTCGGTCCTGTTTCGGTCCTGTTTCGGTCCTGTTTCGGTCCTGTTTCGGGCCTGTTTCGGGCCTGTTTCGGGCCTGTTTCGGTCCTGTTTCGGGCCTGAAACAGGAGTGGAGTTTGTCGCCGTCAGCCGAGCAGAAATGGTGACCACAAACGATTGACTCCATTTTGGGCGTTTTTGAGAATTTTTAATCTTCCTGAGGCGCTGACTGACCCCAATTTGACCTGTAAAAGAATCGTTAATTTCTCCAAAACTAAAGCAGCACAAACAGAACGAGTACGTGTCTGTCAAGATACACATCGTTATGGTTTTATCGTCTAGTTTAGATCGGTTTAGTTAGAGTTTGATCCTGGTTTAGACTTCGATGAATAAATAAGTCCAATCATTTCCCTTGTGGGTCAGTAAAGTCTAAGTCTAAGTTCACTTCTGGCTGTAAGTGTAGAAGAAAATCACTGTAAAGTTCCTCAAAAAAGTGCAAAAATAAGTGGCCGTATTTGGAAGATTCCAACAGAAGTTTTGTCCATTTTCATGTTAAATCAGCTCTTTTTGGATTAGTTACAACAACAAACTCAATATTCCAACAACATTCACGACTTTAGACCCGGTTTATAGATCAGAACTGTTTCAGTCCAGTTTCAGTCCAGTTTCAGTCCAGTTTTAGTCCAGTTTGAGTCCTGTTTGAGTCCTGGTTGAGTCCTGGTTGAGTCCTGGTTGAGTCCTTTTTTAGTCCTGGTTGAGTCCTGTTTTAGTCCTGGTTGAGTCCTTTTTTAGTCCTGGTTGAGTCCTTTTTTAGTCCTGGTTGAGTCCTTTTTTAGTCCTGGTTGAGTCCTGTTTTAGTCCTGGTTGAGTCCTGTTTTAGTCCTGGTTGAGTCTTGTTTTAGTCCTGGTTTAGTCCTGGTTTAGTCTTGGTTTAGTCCCGGTTTAGTCCTGGTTTAGTCCTGTTTTAGTCCTGGTTGAGTCCTGTTTTAGTCCTGGTTGAGTCTTGTTTTAGTCCTGGTTTAGTCCTGGTTTAGTCTTGGTTTAGTCCCGGTTTAGTCCCGGTTTAGTCCTGGTTTAGTCCTGGTTTAGTCCTGGTTTAGTCCTGGTTTAGACCTGGTTTAGACCTGGTTTAGACCTGGTTTAGACCTGGTTTAGACTGGACCACTTCTATCCACTTTGCCTTGAGTGGAGCATTGAAGACTCTAAAATTAGTCGTCCCCTTAAGGACACAGAAGGCCACATGTCCCTGTCTGCCCCTGTCTGCCCCCTGTCTGCCCCCTGTCTGCCCCTGTCTGCCCCTGTCTGCCCCTGTCTGCCCCTGTCTGCCCCTGTCTGCCCCTGTCTGCCCCTGTCTGCCCCTGTCGGCCCCTGTCTGCCCCTGTCTGCCCCTGTCGGCCCCTGTCGGCCTCTGTCTGCCCCTGTCTGCCCCTGTCTGCCCCTGTCTGCCCCTGTCTGCCCCTGTCGGCCCCTGTCGGCCCCTGTCTGCCCCTGTCTGCCCCTGTCTGCCCCTGTCTGCCCCCTGTCTGCCCCCTGTCGGCCCCTGCCGGCCCCTGCCGGCCCCTGTCGGCCCCTGTCGGCCCCTGCCGGCCTCTGTCGGCCCCTGCCGGCCCCTGTCTGCCCCCTGTCTGCCCCCTGTCTGCCCCCTGTCTGCCCCTGTCTGCCCCCTGTCTGCCCCCTGTCTGCCCCTGTCTGCCCCTGTCTGGCCCCTGCCGGCCCCTGCCGGCCCCTGTCGGCCCCTGTCTGCCCCCTGCCGGCCCCTGTCTGCCCCTGTCTGCCCCCTGTCTGCCCCCTGTCTGCCCCCTGTCTGCCCCTGTCTGCCCCCTGTCTGCCCCTGTCTGCCCCCTGTCGGCCCCTGCCGGCCCCTGTCTGCCCCCTGTCTGCCCCCTGTCTGCCCCCTGTCGGCCCCTGCCGGCCCCTGCCGGCCCCTGCCGGCCCCTGTCGGCCCCTGTTGTTCAGTTGTCTTGTGCTTTGTCGTGCTGCTGCAGGACGTGTCTCAGCGCGTCGGGTTTGTTCAGCCTAACGTGACGGTGACTAATACTGTGTGGCCCATTGTGCAACTTACAGCTCGAGTTCACGGAAAATGATTCAGCCCCAAAGATCCGGCCGACGCCTGGAGCGTTTACCGGCAGATTTTAGCGTTACTGTGGCTCGCGATGACGGTGCGTCTGTTCCACGGTAATAATAAGTGTTATGATGTGTCAGAACATCACTGTTATTCACTTTCACACGTTTAATTTGTGAAAATATTGAACTTTATGAGTCACGTGAGCGTTAAATACACAGAGGGAGAAAGAGTGGCCACGGGAAAGACGACAGAAACACGGGAAAAGTGTGAAGAAAACACGTCAAACGAAACGAAACGCTGCTGAGCTCTTTTAGTCCTGTTTTAGTCCTGGTTTAGTCCTGTTTTAGTCCTATTTTAGGTCCTCTCTCGACTTGGACTTGACTTGGACTTGACTCGGACTCGACTTGAATTATACATGAACTCGCCCTAGTGGAACAGATAATCCACATTTCTGTTATGTATTTTCTGACTTGTTTTTGTGTTTTGTTTTGCTGTGCACATTTATATATATTATTATATTTTTCTTTCTTATTTCTGTTGTTTGTATTTTATTTTCTCCTTTATATTTTTGTGTCCTGATCCTTGTTTCCGTGGGAACACGAGTCTGGAAAAGCTCCGGTTTGTTAGTCAAATGTCCAACTCCATTATGATTATTTCCCCGTGTGTCGCTCGTTCAGTCCTTTTTCAATGTGAAAACGAAAATAAGAAAACGAAAAAACAAACTCTTCTCTTCAGGATTTGTCCTGTTCTGATATCCAGGTCTTGTTGGGGAATTTTACACAAACAGCGTAGAATCAACAGTTATTATCAAAATAAACCTCCAACCAATTGTGGATTAAATCACCAAGGTTCAGAAGAAACAGCCTGAGACAAGTCTTAGATTTTACGTGCACGGGAGAGACGTGGCGCTCGCTACAGCTCGTCCCACGCCGGTGCTCTGCTGGGTACTGGGACTCTCTCCCACCACCGTCTCTCCCTCTGCTGGGTACTGGGACTCTCTCCCACCACCGTCTCTCCCTCTGCTGGGTACTGGGACTCTCTCCCACCACCGTCTCTCCCTCTGCTGGGTACTGGGACTCTCTCTCTCCCACCACCGTCTCTCCCTCTGCTGGGTACTGGGACTCTCTCTCTCCCACCACCGTCTCTCCCTCTGCTGGGTACTGGGACTCTCTCTCTCCCACCACCGTCTCTCCCTCTGCTGGGTACTGGGACTCTCTCTCTCCCACCACCGTCTCTCCCTCTGCTGGGTACTGGGACTCTCTCCCACCACCGTCTCTCCCTCTGCTGGGTACTGGGACTCTCTCCCACCACCGTCTCTCCCTCTGCTGGGTACTGGGACTCTCTCTCTCCCACCACCGTCTCTCCCTCTGCTGGGTACTGGGACTCTCTCCCACCACCGTCTCTCCCTCTGCTGGGTACTGGGACTCTCTCTCTCCCACCACCGTCTCTCCCTCTGCTGGGTACTGGGACTCTCTCTCTCCCACCACCGTCTCTCCCTCTGCTGGGTACTGGGACTCTCTCTCCCACCACCGTCTCTCCCTCTGCTGGGTACTGGGACTCTCTCTCCCACCACCGTCTCTCCCTCTGCTGGGTACTGGGACTCTCTCTCCCACCACCGTCTCTCCCTCTGCTGGGTACTGGGACTCTCTCTCTCCCACCACCGTCTCTCCCTCTGCTGGGTACTGGGACTCTCTCTCTCCCACCACCGTCTCTCCCTCTGCTGGGTACTGGGACTCTCTCTCCCACCACCGTCTCTCCCTCTGCTGGGTACTGGGACTCTCTCTCTCCCACCACCGTCTCTCCCTCTGCTGGGTACTGGGACTCTCTCTCCCACCACCGTCTCTCCCTCTGCTGGGTACTGGGACTCTCTCTCTCCCACCACCGTCTCTCCCTCTGCTGGGTACTGGGACTCTCTCCCACCACCGTCTCTCCCTCTGCTGGGTACTGGGACTCTCTCCCACCACCGTCTCTCCCTCTGCTGGGTACTGGGACTCTCTCCCACCACCGTCTCTCCCTCTGCTGGGTACTGGGACTCTCTCCCACCACCGTCTCTCCCTCTGCTGGGTACTGGGACTCTCTCCCACCACCGTCTCTCCCTCTGCTGGGTACTGGGACTCTCTCTCCCACCACCGTCTCTCCCTCTGCTGGGTACTGGGACTCTCTCTCCCACCACCGTCTCTCCCTCTGCTGGGTACTGGGACTCTCTCTCCCACCACCGTCTCTCCCTCTGCTGGGTACTGGGACTCTCTCTCCCACCACCGTCTCTCCCTCTGCTGGGTACTGGGACTCTCTCTCCCACCACCGTCTCTCCCTCTGCTGGGTACTGGGACTCTCTCTCTCCCACCACCGTCTCTCCCTCTGCTGGGTACTGGGACTCTCTCTCCCACCACCGTCTCTCCCTCTGCTGGGTACTGGGACTCTCTCTCCCACCACCGTCTCTCCCTCTGCTGGGTACTGGGACTCTCTCCCACCACCGTCTCTCCCTCTGCTGGGTACTGGGACTCTCTCTCCCACCACCGTCTCTCCCTCTGCTGGGTACTGGGACTCTCTCTCTCTCACCACCGTCTCTCCCTCTGCTGGGTACTGGGACTCTCTCCCACCACCGTCTCTCCCTCTGCTGGGTACTGGGACTCTCTCCCACCACCGTCTCTCCCTCTGCTGGGTACTGGGACTCTCTCCCACCACCGTCTCTCCCTCTGCTGGGTACTGGGACTCTCTCCCACCACCGTCTCTCCCTCTGCTGGGTACTGGGACTCTCTCCCACCACCGTCTCTCCCTCTGCTGGGTACTGGGACTCTCTCCCACCACCGTCTCTCCCTCTGCTGGGTACTGGGACTCTCTCTCCCACCACCGTCTCTCCCTCTGCTGGGTACTGGGACTCTCTCTCCCACCACCGTCTCTCCCTCTGCTGGGTACTGGGACTCTCTCCCACCACCGTCTCTCCCTCTGCTGGGTACTGGGACTCTCTCCCACCACCGTCTCTCCCTCTGCTGGGTACTGGGACTCTCTCTCCCACCACCGTCTCTCCCTCTGCTGGGTACTGGGACTCTCTCCCACCACCGTCTCTCCCTCTGCTGGGTACTGGGACTCTCTCACACCACCGTCTCTCACTCTGCTGGGTAATGGGACTCTCTCTCTCCCACCACCGTCTCTCCCTCTGCTGGGTACTGGGACTCTCTCTCCCACCACCGTCTCTCCCTCTGCTGGGTACTGGGACTCTCTCCCACCACCGTCTCTCCCTCTGCTGGGTACTGGGACTCTCTCTCCCACCACCGTCTCTCCCTCTGCTGGGTACTGGGACTCTCTCCCACCACCGTCTCTCCCTCTGCTGGGTACTGGGACTCTCTCTCCCACCACCGTCTCTCCCTCTGCTGGGTACAGGGACTCTCTCTCCCACCACCGTCTCTCCCTCTGCTGGGTACTGGGACTCTCTCCCACCACCGTCTCTCCCTCTGCTGGGTACTGGGACTCTCTCTCCCACCACCGTCTCTCCCTCTGCTGGGTACTGGGACTCTCTCCCACCACCGTCTCTCCCTCTGCTGGGTACTGGGACTCTCTCTCCCACCACCGTCTCTCCCTCTGCTGGGTACTGGGACTCTCTCCCACCACCGTCTCTCCCTCTGCTGGGTACTGGGACTCTCTCTCCCACCACCGTCTCTCCCTCTGCTGGGTACTGGGACTCTCTCCCACCACCGTCTCTCCCTCTGCTGGGTACTGGGACTCTCTCCCACCACCGTCTCTCCCTCTGCTGGGTACTGGGACTCTCTCCCACCACCGTCTCTCCCTCTGCTGGGTACTGGGACTCTCTCCCACCACCGTCTCTCCCTCTGCTGGGTACTGGGACTCTCTCTCTCCCACCACCGTCTCTCCCTCTGCTGGGTACTGGGACTCTCTCTCCCACCACCGTCTCTCCCTCTGCTGGGTACTGGGACTCTCTCCCACCACCGTCTCTCCCTCTGCTGGGTACTGGGACTCTCTCCCACCACCGTCTCTCCCTCTGCTGGGTACTGGGACTCTCTCTCCCACCACCGTCTCTCCCTCTGCTGGGTACTGGGACTCTCTCCCACCACCGTCTCTCCCTCTGCTGGGTACTGGGACTCTCTCTCCCACCACCGTCTCTCCCTCTGCTGGGTACTGGGACTCTCTCCCACCACCGTCTCTCCCTCTGCTGGGTACTGGGACTCTCTCCCACCACCGTCTCTCCCTCTGCTGGGTACTGGGACTCTCTCCCACCACCGTCTCTCCCTCTGCTGGGTACTGGGACTCTCTCTCCCACCACCGTCTCTCCCTCTGCTGGGTACTGGGACTCTCTCCCACCACCGTCTCTCCCTCTGCTGGGTACTGGGACTCTCTCTCTCCCACCACCGTCTCTCCCTCTGCTGGGTACTGGGACTCTCTCCCACCACCGTCTCTCCCTCTGCTGGGTACTGGGACTCTCTCCCACCACCGTCTCTCCCTCTGCTGGGTACTGGGACTCTCTCCCACCACCGTCTCTCCCTCTGCTGGGTACTGGGACTCTCTCTCCCACCACCGTCTCTCCCTCTGCTGGGTACTGGGACTCTCTCCCACCACCGTCTCTCCCTCTGCTGGGTACTGGGACTCTCTCCCACCACCGTCTCTCCCTCTGCTGGGTACTGGGACTCTCTCTCCCACCACCGTCTCTCCCTCTGCTGGGTACTGGGACTCTCTCCCACCACCGTCTCTCCCTCTGCTGGGTACTGGGACTCTCTCTCCCACCACCGTCTCTCCCTCTGCTGGGTACTGGGACTCTCTCTCCCACCACCGTCTCTCCCTCTGCTGGGTACTGGGACTCTCTCTCCCACCACCGTCTCTCCCTCTGCTGGGTACTGGGACTCTCTCTCCCACCACCGTCTCTCCGTGCCTTTTATTCACAATATGAGTCATCAAAATATTCACATATCTCCATGTTTACACATTACTAATATGAGGTCTAAACCAGGTCTAAACCAGGTCTAAACCAGGTCTAAACAGGACTAAACCAGGTCTAAACCAGGTCTAAACCAGGTCTAAACCAGGTCTAAACAGGACTAAACCGGGTCTAAACCGGGTCTAAACCGGGTCTAAACCGGGACTAAAACAGGACTAAACCAGGTCTAAACCAGGTCTAAACCAGGTCTAAACCAGGTCTAAACCAGGTCTAAACAGGACTAAACCAGGTCTAAACCAGGTCTAAACCAGGTCTAAACCAGGTCTAAACCGGGACTAAAACGGGACTAAACCAGGTCTAAACCAGGACTAAACCAGGTCTAAACCAGGTCTAAACCAGGTCTAAACCAGGACTAAACCAGGTCTAAACCAGGTCTAAACCAGGTCTAAAACGGGTCTAAAACGGGACTAAACCAGGTCTAAACCGGGACTAAACCAGGTCTAAACCAGGTCTAAACCAGGACTAAACCAGGTCTAAACCAGGTCTAAACCAGGACTAAACCAGGACTAAACCAGGACTAAACCAGGACTAAAACAGGACTAAACCAGGACTAAACCAGGACTAAACCAGGTCTAAACCAGGTCTAAACCAGGACTAAACCAGGACTAAACCAGGTCTAAACCAGGTCTAAACCAGGTCTAAACCAGGACTAAACCAGGACTAAAACAGGACTAAACCAGGTCTAAACCAGGACTAAACCAGGACTAAACCAGGTCTAAACCAGGACTAAACCAGGTCTAAACCAGGTCTAAACCAGGTCTAAACCAGGACTAAACCAGGACTAAACCAGGTCTAAACCAGGTCTAAACCAGGTCTAAACCAGGTCTAAACCAGGACTAAAACAGGACTAAAACAGGACTAAACCAACCACCGTTTTTTCCCATTATTAATTCAAACCCAAAATTGAAAACTGAAAAAAAGAATTATTGTTTTTTTAATTATTACATTTTGTACGAACATTGAAGCCCAAAAAAACAAACACATTCTTATAAAATACAAAAACAGTTTGAGCCTATCCCAAAAACACCAGCCCGTCCTAAACCGTTTTTTCTCCTTTTTTACCTGTCGTGTTTGTTTTAGACACAAATCCACTTCTAGAAGCAAAAAGTGACCAAACTGTGGTGCATTATCAGCTCTGGAAGGTTCTGCTTTTTGTTTGTCTTGTTTACGCTCATTAAAAACAGGGCGAGCCGTTTGTTTTAGCCGCACGCAAACACGTTGCTTTGTGTTTTTGCCCTGCAGGTGTTTACAGCGTTCTGAAACTCAAGACTGAAACTCGTGACGGAATCTAGCTCCTTGTTTTTCTCACGTATCGACGTTTAAAAACAAGTCACACAGAACTTTTCCTGAAATTGTTTAGAACGATCTGGAACAAGTATAAGAGCACGGAGACTAGAGTACACCATGGACCTGGTTTAGACCTGGCTTAGACCTGGTTTTCTGGTATTTTCTGGTCCTCTCAGGTCCTCTCGGGTCCTCTCGGGTCCTCTCAGGTTCCTCTTAGGTCCTCTCAGGTCCCTCTCAGGTTCCTCTTAGGTCCTCTCAGGTCCTCTCAGGTCCTCTCAGGTCCTCTCAGGTCCTCTCAGGTTCCTCTCAGGTCCTCTCAGGTCCTCTCAGGTTCCTCTCAGGTTCCTCTCAGGTCCTCTCAGGTTCCTCTCAGGTCCTCTCAGGTCCTCTCAGGTCCTCTCAGGTTCCTCTTAGGTCCTCTCAGGTCCTCTCAGGTTCCTCTCAGGTCCTCTCGGGTCCTCTCAGGTTCCTCTTAGGTCCTCTCAGGTCCTCTCAGGTTCCTCTCAGGTTCCTCTCAGGTCCTCTCGGGTCTTCTCTGGTCCTCTCGGGTCCTCTCTGGTTCCTCTCGGGTCCTCTCTGGTTCCTCTTAGGTCCTCTCAGGTCCTCTCGGGTCCTCTCGGGTCCTCTCGGGTCCTCTCTGGTTCCTCTTAGGTCCTCTCAGGTCCTCTCAGGTCCTCTCGGGTCCTCTCAGGTTCCTCTTAGGTCCTCTCAGGTCCTCTCAGGTTCCTCTCAGGTTCCTCTCAGGTCCTCTCAGGTCCTCTCAGGTTCCTCTCAGGTCCTCTCAGGTCCTCTCAGGTCCTCTCAGGTCCTCTCTGGTCCTCTCTGGTCCTCTCAGGTCCTCTCAGGTCCTCTCAGGTCCTCTCAGGGTCCTTTCTGGTCCTCTCAGGTCCTCTCAGGTTCCTCTCAGGTTCCTCTCAGGTCCTCTCAGGTTCCTCTCAGGTTCCTCTCAGGTCCTCTCAGGTTCCTCTCAGGTTCCTCTCAGGTCCTCTCAGGTTCCTCTTAGGTCCTCTCAGGTCCTCTCAGGTTCCTCTCAGGTTCCTCTCAGGTCCTCTCAGGTCCTCTCAGGTCCTCTCAGGTTCCTCTCAGGTCCTCTCAGGTCCTCTCAGGTCCTCTCAGGTCCTCTCAGGTCCTCTCAGGTCCTCTCTGGTTCCTCTCAGGTCCTCTCAGGTTCCTCTCAGGTTCCTCTCAGGTTCCTCTCAGGTCCTCTCAGGTCCTCTCTGGTCCTCTCAGGTCCTCTCAGGTTCCTCTCAGGTTCCTCTCAGGTTCCTCTCAGGTCCTCTCAGGTCCTCTCTGTTCCTCCCAGGTTCCTCTTAGGTCCTCTCAGGTCTAAACCAGGTCTAAACCAGGATTGAACCAGGACTGAACCAGGACTGAACCAGGACTGAACCAGGACTAAACCAGGTCTAAACCAGGTCTAAACCAGGTCTAAACCAGGTCTAAACCAGGTCTAAACCAGGATTGAACCAGGACTGAACCAGGACTAAACCAGGACTAAACCAGGACTAAACCAGGTCTAAACCAGGTCTAAACCAGGACTAAAACAGGACTAAAACAGGACTAAACCAACCACCGTTTTTTCCCATTATTAATTCAAACACAAAATTGAAAACTGAAAAAAAGAATTATTGTTTTTTTAATTATTACATTTTGTACGAACATTGAAGCCCAAAAAAACAAACACATTCTTATAAAATACAAAAACAGTTTGAGCCTATCCCAAAAACACCAGCCCGTCCTAAACCGTTTTTTCTCCTTTTTTACCTGTCGTGTTTGTTTTAGACACAAATCCACTTCTAGAAGCAAAAAGTGACCAAACTGTGGTGCATTATCAGCTCTGGAAGGTTCTGCTTTTTGTTTGTCTTGTTTACGCTCATTAAAAACAGGGCGAGCCGTTTGTTTTAGCCGCACGCAAACACGTTGCTTTGTGTTTTTGCCCTGCAGGTGTTTACAGCGTTCTGAAACTCAAGACTGAAACTCGTGACGGAATCTAGCTCCTTGTTTTTCTCACGTATCGACGTTTAAAAACAAGTCACACAGAACTTTTCCTGAAATTGTTTAGAACGATCTGGAACAAGTATAAGAGCACGGAGACTAGAGTACACCATGGACCTGGTTTAGACCTGGCTTAGACCTGGTTTTCTGGTATTTTCTGGTCCTCTCAGGTCCTCTCGGGTCCTCTCGGGTCCTCTCAGGTTCCTCTTAGGTCCTCTCAGGTCCCTCTCAGGTCCCTCTCAGGTCCCTCTCAGGTCCTCTCAGGTTCCTCTTAGGTCCTCTCAGGTCCCTCTCAGGTCCTCTCAGGTTCCTCTCAGGTTCTCTCAGGTCCTCTCAGGTTCTCTCAGGGTTCTCTCAGGTCCTCTCAGGTTCCTCTCAGGTCCTCTCAGGTCCCTCTCAGGTCCTCTCAGGTCCTCTCAGGTCCCAAGTATAACTCTGTCCTTTGTCGCTGCAGATTCCCAGAGTGCTGCGTCTGCTCAAGTACCCGGCGGCCGACTCGGAAAACCCTCCCCAGGTAAAGCCCTTTGTGTGGGTGTGGAGGTTGTGGGTTCGACTCCCCGGCTCAGACGTGTGTGTTGTGTTAAATCTCCTCAGACGGCGGAGCAGGCCTACAGGCAGATCCAGAACATCGTGGACTTTACCTCAAACGTCATGAGCAGCTTCATCGGAGAACAGTTCATCCACAGTGGGGTGAGACACTGCACCGACACCAAAGGCGGTTACGAGTATCACGTTATGAGCATCGCGGTGTATCGCGGTGTGACGCGGTATGACACAGTATGACGTATCGCGGTGTGACGCGGTATGACACAGTATGACGTATCGCGGTGTGACGCGGTATGACACAGTATGACGTATCACGGTGTGACGCGGTATGACACAGTATGACGTATCACGGTGTGACGCGGTATGACACAGTATGACGTATCGCGGTGTGACGCGGTATGACACAGTATGACGTATCACGGTGTGACGCGGTATGACACAGTATGACGTATCGCGGTGTGACGCGGTATGACACAGTATGACGTAGCGCGGTGTGACGCGGTATGACACAGTATGACATATCACGGTGTGACGCGGTATGACACAGTATGACGTAGCGCGGTGTGACGCGGTATGACACAGTATGACGTATCACTGTGTGACGCGGTATGACACAGTATGACGTATCGCGGTGTGACGCGGTATGACACAGTATGACGTATCGCGGTGTGACGCGGTATGACACAGTATGACGTATCGCGGTGTGACGCGGTATGACACAGTATGACGTATCGCGGTGTGACGCGGTATGACACAGTATGACGTATCGCGGTGTGACGCGGTATGACACAGTATGACGTATCGCGGTGTGACGCGGTATGACACAGTATGACGTATCACGGTGTGACGCGGTATGACACAGTATGACGTATCGCGGTGTGACGCGGTATGACACAGTATGACGTATCGCGGTGTGACGCGGTATGACACAGTATGACGTATCGCGGTGTGACGCGGTATGACACAGTATGACGTATCGCGGTGTGACGCGGTATGACACAGTATGACGTATCACGGTGTGACGCGGTATGACACAGTATGACGTATCGCGGTGTGACGCGGTATGACACAGTATGACGTATCGCGGTGTGACGCGGTATGACACAGTATGACGTATCGCGGTGTGACGCGGTATGACACAGTATGACGTATCACGGTGTGACGCGGTATGACACAGTATGACGTATCGCGGTGTGACGCGGTATGACACAGTATGACGTATCGCGGTGTGACGCGGTATGACACAGTATGACGTATCGCGGTATGACACAGTATGACGTATCACTGTGTGACGCGGTATGACACAGTATGACGTATCGCGGTGTGACGCGGTATGACACAGTATGACGTATCGCGGTGTGACGCGGTATGACACAGTATGACGTATCGCGGTGTGACGCGGTATGACACAGTATGACGTATCGCGGTGTGACGCGGCATGACACAGTATGACGTATCGCGGTGTGACGCGGTATGACACAGTATGACGTATCGCGGTGTGACGCGGTATGACACAGTATGACGTATCGCGGTGTGACGCGGTATGACACAGTATGACGTATCGCGGTGTGACGCGGTATGACACAGTATGACGTATCGCGGTGTGACGCGGTATGACACAGTATGACGTATCGCGGTGTGACGCGGTATGACACAGTATGACGTATCGCGGTGTGACGCGGTATGACACAGTATGACGTATCGCGGTGTGACGCGGTATGACACAGTATGACGTATCGCGGTGTGACGCGGTATGACACAGTATGACGTATCGCGGTGTGACGCGGTATGACACAGTATGACGTATCGCGGTGTGACGCGGTATGACACAGTATGACGTATCGTGGTGTGACGTATCGCGACTTTGAGTAATAATGTGTTTAATGCAGCTTTGGCACATTTGTTTCCATTTTACACAAACCAAACTTCAAAGCGCATGGCTCATTTGCATACAGCTCATTTGCATGCAGCTCATTTGCATACAGTATAAGCGCTGATAAAAACAGCTCGTGCTCTGATGCGATCGAACGCACTGCAAAGTTTGGTTTGATCAGAACTTGTGCCTCATCTTCAAATCTAAAGCTGCGACTCTTTTATGAAGAATAATTCTGAATTGGTTTCGGTAAAACGCTGAGACGGTTTAACGGGATCAAAATTTGGATACGGCCCTAACCTACCGACCGTATCATATACGATATTAGGAAATATGTTTTATATAACCACGCATAACTATCCAACCGTAAATGATAGAAATCCCCTTTTTTCCCTGTGAAGAGCATTATCCTGCGTCACACTCACGCCTCATGTGCTCCGTGCTTTCTGATCGGCCCAAACTCGATGATGCTCTGAGCATCACAACTGAAAAAGCCGCTCTAAGTGCAGTTATTTATTTTTATTTAAAGGTTTATTTCAGTCCAAATGAACAAATCCAAATGTAATTTCCACCCTGGAAATGCAGAAGTGCTGTGGCTCTGGCCGTGGTCCTGACAGGAGCTGTTTCCAGGACTGGACCAGGAAAGTCATGGAGCCACTGCACTTTTTTTTGTTTTTAGGGCAATAAGGAGATTTTTAATTTACTTTCAGACTTGAGATTTTGCATTTTTGTAGCTCAGGCCCTAAATTAAGCATTTTTATGTCCAAAAAGTTGTTTCTACATGTTTGCTGTGGGTTTTGTATAAAAGAGTGTGAATTTTATTTTCTGTTTTTTTTCCTTTTGTATTTCTGGTCCTGTAGTTTTTCATATTTTAAAGCTTGAAATAACAGGTTGTAGTGAACAGAAGGAGGCAGAACACTTCATTAGGGGGAAAAGGGGCAGTTTGAAAAGTGACATTAAGAACAAAAAAGTTAGAATGGCCAGAGGAGTGTGAAGGCTGAAACCAGAACCTGGCCCGGGTTTAAACCTGTTTCCGGTTCAGGAGGTGGTGAAGTTGTCCTCTGTCTCTTTCCCCTCTCTCTGTCTCTTTCCCCTCTCTCTGTCTCTTTCCCCTCTCTCTGTCTCTTTCCCCTCTCTCTGTCTCTTTCCCCTCTCTCTGTCTCTTTCCCCTCTCTCTGTCTCTTTCCCCTCTCTCTGTCTCTTTCCCCTCTCTCTGTCTCTCTCTCTGTTTGTCTCTCTGTTTGTCTCACCCTCGTGTCGTTTCAGGAGGTGGTGAAGTTGCATCTGGAGTTCCTTGTCTCTTTCCCCTCTCTCTGTCTCTTTCCCCTCTCTCTGTCTCTCTCTCTGTCTCTCTGTTTGTCTCTCTGTCTCACCCTCGTGTCGTTTCAGGAGGTGGTGAAGTTGCATCTGGAGTTCCTTGTCTCTTTCCCCTCTCTCTGTCTCTTTCCCCTCTCTCTGTCTCTTTCCCCTCTCTCTGTCTCTTTCCCCTCTGTTTGTCTCTCTGTTTGTCTCACCCTCGCGTCGTTTCAGGAGGTGGTGAAGTTGCCTCTGGAGTTCCTTGTCTCTTTCCCCTCTCTCTGTCTCTTTCCCCTCTCTCTGTCTCTCTCTCTGTCTCTCTGTTTGTCTCTCTGTCTCACCCTCGTGTCGTTTCAGGAGGTGGTGAAGTTGCATCTGGAGTTCCTTGTCTCTTTCCCCTCTCTCTGTCTCTTTCCCCTCTCTCTGTCTCTCTCTCTGTCTCTCTGTTTGTCTCTCTGTTTGTCTCACCCTCGCGTCGTTTCAGGAGGTGGTGAAGTTGCCTCTGGAGTTCTCTTTCCCCTCTCTCTGTCTCTTTCCCCTCTCTCTGTCTCTCTCTCTGTCTCTCTGTTTGTCTCTCTGTCTCACCCTCGTGTCGTTTCAGGAGGTGGTGAAGTTGCCTCTGGAGTTCGTCAGGCAGTTGTCCATCAGGGTGCAGCAGCACAGACCAGGTACAGAGCTCCTGATTTCACACTCAAATCATCACAAATTCTTTATTGGGATCAGCAAATACGAAGCAAATAAACAAATAAATCATGTTTGTCTCTTTTCCCCCATCCGCTCTCTCTCTGTACTCTGGCTCTCCTCTCTTTCTCACCCTGCTCTTTCCTCTTTTTCTCCCCTCTCTTCCTCTGTCGCTCTCCCCTCTCTTTCTCCGCCTCCTCTCCTCCTCCTTCTCTCCTCTCCTCCTCCTTCTCTCCTCTCCTCCTCCTTCTCTCCTCTCCTCTCTCCTCCTCTCCTCCTTCTCTCTCCTCTCTCCTCCTCCTCTCCTCTCCCCTCTCCTCCTTCTCTGCTCTTCCTCTCCTCTCTCCTCCTCTCCTCTCCTCTCTCCTCCTCCTCTACTCTCTCCTCCTTCTCTCCTCTCCTCCTCCTCTCCTCTCCTCCTTCTCTCCTCCTCTCCTCTCCTCCTCTCTCCTCTCTCCTCCTCTCCTCCTTCTCCTCTCCTCTCTCCTCCTCCTCTCCTCTCTCTTCCTTCTCTGCTCCTCCTCTCCTCTCTCCTCCTTCTCTCCTCCTCTCCTCTCCTCCTCCTCTCCTCTCCTCCTTCTCTCCTCCTCTCCTCTCCTCCTTCTCTCCTCCTCCTCTCTCCTCCTCTCCTCTCCTCCTCCCCTCCTGTCCTCCTCTTCTCTCCTCCTCCTCTGCTCTTCTCTCCTCCTCTTCTCTTCTCTCCTCCTCCTCTCCTCTTCTCTTCTCTCCTCCTCCTCTGCTCTTCTCTCCTCCTCTTCTCTTCTCTCCTCCTCTTCTCTTCTCTCCTCTTCTCTCCTCCTCTCCTCCTCCTCCTCTCCTCTCCTCTCCTTCTCCTCTCCTCTCCTCCTCTCCTCCTCTCCTCCTCCTCCTCTCCTCTCCTCCTCCTCCTCTCCTCCTCCTCCTCTCCTCTCCTCTCCTCTCCTCCTCTCCTCCTCTCCTCCTCCTCTCCTCCTCTCCTCTCCTCCTCCTCTCCTCCTCCTCCTCCTCCTCCTCTCCTCCTCTTCTCTCCTCCTCCTCTCCTCCTCTTCTCTCCTCCTCCTCTCCTCCTGTAGTGTGGAGGTGTAATAAAGTCATGGACATCTACAGCGGCTGTGCTCTGTGTCTGCCCAACCTGACCACGCCCCTTTACCACCAGGCCACGCCCACCCCGCCGCTCTGCATCGAGATCAAGGTCAGAACCACCGTCCGTATATCTGAGTGGACTAAGCTAACCCGTTAGCCGCTAACCCATTAGCCGCTAACCCGTTAGCCGCTAACCCGTTAGCCACTAACCCGTTAGCCACTAACCCGTTAGCTGCCGTGGGCCAAACAGGAAGTGCTCCAGGAAGCTCTTCTGGCTCCTTCTCTTCAAATGTTTGTCTGAACCCGTGACAGGATCCTGAACTTTTCATTTCTCTGTTCTCTGTTCCTACAAAAAGGATTTTCTAGCATAGTTAAACTGTCTTGAATTAAGCAGATTCATCTTAAAACATACATTTTAAGATTTTTTTACTTAATAAAATTAGATTTTTTTTACTTGTTTCAAGATATTTCATCCTGATTTATCTTATCTCGATATTAGAACTTATTCTAAGCACTTTTTATATGAACTCAGTCCAGGTTAAGCCTCTTTAACTTCCTTCTCAAACCAATAAGGTAAAAATCTCACCATAAATACTTGAAACTCGTGTTTTCTGCTTAGAACAAGATTCGTATTTCGTCTTGTTTTACGAAAACTTGGTAAGTGAAAATTTCTTACTGCACTGGCAGAAAATTTCACTTAAAATAGGCCATTTTTACCTCAGAATTGGTATTTTTTTCTTATTATTTGATAGGCCTTTTTTGCAGTGTAAATCAAGATCTGAACATAAATAATGGACCAATCACACACCTTCTTTCCCTGAGGCTCCTCCCCCTAGCGTTAGCAACAGGTTTGATTGACAGCTCGTTTCATTACTAAGTAAGTTCCCTTCCCGCTTTCCTGCCCTGATTTTTGAAATAAAATGACAAAATAAAGGGTGCAGAGTGTCTCCGCTCTGAGGAGGCGCCACATTTAACCTCCTCACTCCTGATTGGCTCTTGTGGTTGCTATGCTACTCGTGGCAGATTTCCAAATATGGAGGTGGTGACGTCACTTAGAACACTGAGATATACGGACGATGATCAGTACACAACAAATACACCAGATACACCAGATCTCCTGAGGGACAAGCTGGACCGTGCAGGAGTGCACCACCACCTGTCAGCATGGCTCCTGGACTTCCTGTGTGCCAGGCCACAGTTTGTGAGGACAAAAGGCTGCGTGTCCGACACTGTGGTCTGTAACACAGGGGTGCCGCAGGGGACCGTGTTGGCCCCCCTTCTCTTCACTATTTACACTGCTGACTTTACTTATTACACTGCAAATTGTCACTTACAAAAATTCTCAGATGACTCAGCCGTGGTCGGTCTCATTAATAACGGAGACGAGAGGGAGTATAGGGAACTAAATCAGAACTTTGTGGCATGGTGCCAACAGAACCAGCTCCAGATTAACGCCGGAAAAACAAAAGAACTAGTGGTGGACTTTCGCAGGCGCAAAGATCACCCCCTGGTACCGGTGAACATCCAGGGTATAGACATTGGGATCGTGGACACCTACAAATACCTGGGTGTTCACCTTAACAAGAAGCTTGACTGGACCACCAACACAGAAGCACTTTACAAGAGGGGGCAGAGCAGACTCCACCTGCTACGGAGGCTGAGGTCCTTTGGGGTACAGGACTGCCTCCTGAGGACCTTTTATGACTCTGTGGTTGCCTCTGTTGTTATGTATGGTGTGGTGTGTTGGTGCAGCAGCATCACGGCAGCAGAGGCCAAGAAGTTAAATAAACTGGTTAGGAGAGCTGGCTCTGTCTTGGGCTGTAAACTGGATTCTGTGGAAGTGGTGGGGGACAGGAGGGTGATGACAAAACTGTCATCAGTCTTGGGTAATGTCCACCACCCCTTGCATGGAACACTGGCAGCCCTGGAGAGCTCACTGAGCAGCAGCAGGCTTATCCACCCCCTTTGGAAGACTGAGAGGCACCGCAGGTCTTTCCTTCCCCACGCAGTAAGACTGTATAACAACTCTCTGCGGTAGCCATGGCGGCGGTGATGATGATGGGTGGGTGTTGGGGAGCGGTGGAATGTGGAATGTGGGGGGGGGGGGGTATTTTTAACTTTTTTAACTTTTAAACTTTTATATTTATTGATTTATTTTCTTACTTATTTATTGGAACAGGTCACCCTTTTGGAATGTTTTCTTTTGCATTTTTATATATATATCCCCTTCCTTTAACTCTGGTCCTGTATGTGTGTATGTCTGTATGTGTGTATGTCTGTATGTGTGTATGTCTGTATGTCTGTATGTGTGTATGTCTGTATGTGTGTATGTCTGTATGTCTGTATGTCTGTATGTGTGTATGTCTGTATGTGTGTATGTCTGTATGTCTGTATGTGTGTATGTCTGTATGTGTGTATGTCTGTGTCTGTATGTCTGTATGTCTGTATGTCTGTATGTCTGTGTCTGTATGTCTGTATGTGTGTATGTCTGTATGTGTGTATGTCTGTGTCTGTATGTCTGTATGTGTGTATGTGTGTATGTCTGTATGTGTGTATGTCTGTATGTCTGTATGTGTGTATGTCTGTATGTGTGTATGTCTGTATGTCTGTATGTGTGTATGTCTGTATGTGTGTATGTCTGTATGTCTGTATGTGTGTATGTCTGTATGTGTGTATGTCTGTGTCTGTATGTGTGTATGTCTGTGTCTGTATGTCTGTATGTCTGTATGTCTGTATGTCTGTGTCTGTATGTCTGTATGTGTGTATGTCTGTATGTGTGTATGTCTGTGTCTGTATGTCTGTATGTCTGTATGTGTGTATGTCTGTATGTGTGTATGTCTGTGTCTGTATGTCTGTATGTCTGTATGTCTGTATGTGTGTATGTCTGTATGTCTGTATGTGTGTATGTCTGTATGTGTGTATGTCTGTATGTCTGTATGTGTGTATGTCTGTATGTCTGTATGTCTGTATGTCTGTATGTGTGTATCTCTGTGTCTGTATGTCTGTATGTCTGTATGTGTGTATGTCTGTATGTCTGTATGTCTGTATGTCTGTATGTCTGTATGTGTGTCAGTTGCTCATGTTGTTTGTGGAGAGTATGTTGCTGTTGCTGCTGCGACACATGAATTTCCCCATTGTGGGATAATAAAGGGCAAACTTACTTACTTTACACAACAAATACACAACAAATACACAACACACAACAAACACAACAAACACAACTAACACAACTAACACACAACAAATACACAACAAATGCACAACAAATACACAACAAATGCACAACAAATACACAACAAATACACAACACACAACAAACACAACTAACACAACTAACACACAACAAATGCACAACAAATACACAACAAATGCACAACAAATACACAACAAATACACAACACACAACTAACACAACTAACACAACTAACACACAACAAATGCACAACAAATACACAACAAATGCACAACAAATACACAACAAATGCACAACAAATACACAACACACAACAAACACAACTAACACAACTAACACACAACAAATACACAACAAATACACAACAAATACACAACAAATGCACAACAAATACACAACACACAACAAACACAACTAACACAACTAACACACAACAAATACACAACAAATACACAACAAATACACAACACACAACAAACACAACTAACACAACTAACACACAACAAATACACAACAAATACACAACAAATACACAACAAATACACAACAAATGCACAACAAATGCACAACTAATACACAACAAATGCACAACAAATACACAACACACAACAAACACAACTAACCCAACTAACACAACTAACACACAACAAATACACAACAAATGCACAACAAATACACAACAAATGCACAACTAATACACAACAAATACACAACAAATACACAACTAATACACAACAAATACACAACAAATGCACAACTAATACACAACAAATACACAACTAACACACAACAAATACACAACAAATGCACAACAAATACACAACAAATGCACAACTAATACACAACAAATGCACAACAAATACACAACAAATGCACAACAAATACACAACACACAACAAACACAACTAACCCAACTAACACAACTAACACACAACAAATACACAACAAATACACAACAAATACACAACAAATACACAACAAATGCACAACAAATGCACAACAAATACACAACAAATGCACAACAAATACACAACAAATGCACAACAAATACACAACAAATGCACAACAAATACACAACAAATGCACAACAAATACACAACAAATGCACAACAAACACAACTAACACAACTAACACACAACAAATACACAACAAATACACAACAAATACACAACAAATACACAACAAATACACAACACACAACAAACACAACTAACACAACTAACACAACTAACACACAACAAATACACAACAAATACACAACAAATACACAACAAATGCACAACTAATACACAACAAATGCACAACAAATACACAACAATTGCACAACAAACACAACTAACACAACTAACACACAACAAATACACAAATACACAACAAATACACAACAAATGCACAACTAATACACAACACACAACAAACACAACTAACACAACTAACACAACTAACACACAACAAATACACAACAAATACACAACAAATACACAACAAATGCACAACAAATACACAACAAATACACAACAAATACACAACAAATGCACAACTAATACACAACAAATACACAACAAATACACAACTAATACACAACTAATACACAACAAATGCACAACTAATACACAACTAATACACAACTAATACACAACAAATGCACAACTAATACACAACAAATGCACAACTAATACACAACTAATACACAACTAATACACAACTAATACACAACAAATGCACAACTAATACACAACAAACGCACAACAAACGCACAACAAACGCACAACAAACGCACAACAAACGCACAACAAATGCACAACAAACGCACAACAAACGCACAACAAACGCACAACTAATACACAACTAATACACAACAAATGCACAACTAATACACAACTAATACACAACAAACACACAACTAATACACAACTAAAGCACAACAAATACACAACAAATGCACAACAAATACACAACAAATGCACAACAAATACACAACAAATGCACAACAAACACAACTAACACAACTAACACACAACAAATACACAACAAATACACAACAAATACACAACAAATGCACAACTAATACACAACACACAACAAACACAACTAACACAACTAACACAACTAACACACAACTAACACACAACAAATACACAACAAATACACAACAAATACACAACAAATACACAACAAATACACAACAAATGCACAACTAATACACAACAATTGCACAACAAACACAACTAACACAACTAACACACAACAAATACACAACAAATACACAACAAATACACAACAAATGCACAACTAATACACAACACACAACAAACACAACTAACACAACTAACACACAACAAATACACAACAAATACACAACAAATGCACAACAAATACACAACAAATACACAACAAATACACAACAAATGCACAACTAATACACAACAAATGCACAACAAATACACAACAAATGCACAACTAATACACAACAAATGCACAACTAATACACAACTAATACACAACTAATACACAACAAATGCACAACTAATACACAACAAATGCACAACTAATACACAACTAATACACAACTAATACACAACAAATGCACAACTAATACACAACTAATACACAACAAACGCACAACAAACGCACAACAAACGCACAACAAATGCACAACAAACGCACAACAAACGCACAACAAACGCACAACAAACGCACAACTAATACACAACTAATACACAACAAATGCACAACTAATACACAACTAATACACAACAAACACACAACTAATACACAACTAAAGCACAACAAACGCACAACAAACGCACAACAAATGTACAACAAATGCGCAACAAACGCACAACAAACGCACAACAAATGCACAACTAACGCACAACAAATGCACAACTAACGCACAACAAATGCACAACAAATACACAACTAACGCACAACAAATACACAACTAACGCACAACAAATACACAACTAACGCACAACAAACGCACAACAAACGCACAACAAAGGCACAACAAATACACAACTAACGCACAACAAATACACAACTAACGCACAACTAACGCACAACAAATACACAACTAACGCACAACAAATACACAACTAACGCACAACTAACGCACAACAAATACACAACAAATACACAACTAAGGCACAACAAATACACAACTAACGCACAACAAACGCACAACAAACGCACAACAAATACACAACTAACGCACAACTAACGCACAACAAACGCACAACAAACGCACAACAAACGCATGATTCCGACACACAAATACACAACTGCACCACAGTTTGTTCTGTTTGAATCCAACTTTATTTGTGTTTTCAGCCAAAGTGCGGTTTCCTGCCGTCGTCCAAACACGTCTCGAAAGAAATCAAGACCAGAGTCTGTCGATTCTGCATGCACCAGCACTACAAGGTCCTCCTCCTGCGCCTCCTCCTGCGCCTCCTCCTCTCCTATCCCCTCTCCTATTTCCTCCTCCTCTCCTCCTGCGCCTCCTCTCCTATCTCCTCTCCTATTTCCTCCTCCTCTCTCCTCCTCTCATCTCCTCCTCCTCTCTCCTCTCCTCCCCTCTCTCCTCTCCTCCTCACCTCCTCCTCTCTTTCTCTTTCTCTGCAGGTTTCCAACGGTGTGTGGAAGAAGCGCAGCCTCTACTGCCCCCTGGACCTCTTCTCTGGGTCAGTGTGTCAGATGCCCTCCCGTCCTCCTCCTGTACCCCGTGTGTCAGATGCCCTCCCGTCCTCCTCCTGTACCCCGTGTGTCAGATGCCCTCCCGTCCTCCTCCTGTACCCCGTGTGTCAGATGCCCTCCCGTCCTCCTCCTGTACCCCGTGTGTCAGATGCCCTCCCGTCCTCCTCCTGTACCCCGTGTGTCAGATGCCCTCCCGTCCTCCTCCTGTACCCCGTGTGTCAGATGCCCTCCCGTCCTCCTCCTGTACCCCGTGTGTCAGATGCCCTCCCGTCCTCCTCCTGTACCCTGTGTGTCAGATGCCCTCCCGTCCTCCTCCTGTACCCCGTGTGTCAGATGCCCTCCCGTCCTCCTCCTGTACCCCGTGTGTCAGATGCCCTCCCGTCCTCCTTCTGTACCCCGTGTGTCAGATGCCCTCCCGTGCACCTTGTCACTGATAGAAAAAATGATGATGACTAAAGAAAAGTTGATGGAGTTTTGGAGATTTTGGATGAAAAACCAGAGAAAGTGGAACTTTTACGTGTTATTCGTGTTCCTCCTCACGTGTTATTCCTGTTCCTCCTCACGTGTTATTCCTGTTCCTCCTCACGTGTTCCTCGTGTTCCTCCTCACGTGTTATTCGTGTTCCTCCTCACGTGTTATTCGTGTTCCTCGTGTTCCTCCTCACGTGTTCCTCGTGTTCCTCCTCACATGTTATTCGTGTTCCTCGTGTTCCTCCTCACGTGTTATTCCTGTTCCTCCTCACGTGTTCCTCGTGTTCCTCCTCACGTGTTATTTGTTATTCGTGTTCCTCCTCACGTGTTATTCCTGTTCCTCCTCACGTGTTATTTGTGTTATTCGTGTTCCTCCTCACGTGTTCCTCGTGTTCCTCCTCACGTGTTATTTGTGTTATTCGTGTTCCTCCTCACGTGTTATTCGTGTTCCTCCTCACGTGTTATTCGTGTTCCTCCTCACGTGTTATTCCTGTTCCTCCTCACGTTTTATTCGTGTTCCTCCTCACGTGTTATTCGTGTGTTCCTCCTCACGTGTTATTCGTGTTCCTCCTCACGTGTTATTCCTGTTCCTCCTCACGTGTTATTCCTGTTCCTCCTCACGTGTTATTCCTGTTCCTCCTCACGTGTTATTCCTGTTCTTCCTCACGTGTTATTCCTGGTCCTCCTCACGTGTTCCTCGTGTTCCTCCTCACGTGTTATTCCTGTTCCTCCTCACGTGTTATTCCTGTTCCTCCTCACGTGTTATTTGTTATGCGTGTTCCTCCTCACGTGTTATGCCTGTTCCTCCTCTCGTGTTATTCCTGTTCCTCCTCACGTGTTATTCCTGTTCCTCCTCACGTGTTATTCCTGTTCCTCCTCACATGTTATTCGTGTTCCTCGTGTACCTCCTCACGTGTTATTCCTGTTCCTCCTCACGTGTTATTCGTGTTCCTCCTCACGTGTTCCTCGTGTTCCTCCTCACGTGTTATTTGTGTTATTCGTGTTCCTCCTCACGTGTTATTCGTGTTCCTCCTCACGTGTTATTCGTGTTCCTCCTCACGTGTTATTCCTGTTCCTCCTCACGTTTTATTCGTGTTATTCGTGTTCCTCCTCACGGGTTATTCGTGGTTCCTCCTCACGTGTTATTCCTGTTCCTCCTCACGTGTTATTCCTGTTCCTCCTCACGTGTTATTCCTGTTCCTCCTCACGTGTTATTCCTGTTCCTCCTCACGTGTTATTCCTGTTCCTCCTCACGTGTTATTCCTGTTCCTCCTCACGTGTTATTCGTGTTCCTCCTCACGTGTTATTCCTGTTCCTCCTCACGTGTTATTCCTGTTCCTCCTCACGTGTTATTCCTGTTCCTCCTCACGTGTTATTCCTGTTCCTCCTCACGTGTTATTCCTGTTCCTCCTCACGTGTTATTCCTGTTCCTCCTCACGTGTTATTCCTGTCCCTCCTCCCGTGTTCCTCGTGTTCCTCCTCACGTGTTATTTGTTATTCGTGTTCCTCCTCACGTGTTATTCCTGTTCCTCCTCACGTGTTATTCGTGTTCCTCCTCACGTGTTCTTCGTGTTCCTCCTCACGTGTTATTCCTGTTCCTCCTCACGTGTTATTCGTGTTCCTCATGTTCCTCCTCACGTGTTATTCCTGTTCCTCCTCACGTGTTCCTCGTGTTCCTCCTCACGTGTTATTCCTGTTCCTCCTCACGTGTTATTCTTGTTCCTCCTCACGTGTTATTCCTGTTCCTCCTCACGTGTTATTCCTGTTCCTCCTCACGTGTTATTCCTGTTCCTCCTCACGTGTTCCTCGTGTTCCTCCTCAAGTGTTATTCCTGTTCCTCCTCACGTGTTATTCGTGTTCCTCGTGTTCCTCCTCACGTGTTATTCGTGTTCCTCCTCACGTGTTATTCCTGTTCCTCCTCACGTGTTATTCCTGTTCCTCCTCACGTGTTCCTCGTGTTCCTCCTCACGTGTTATTCGTGTTCCTCGTGTTCCTCCTCACGTGTTATTCGTGTTCCTCCTCACGTGTTATTCGTGTTCCTCCTCACGTGTTATTCCTGTTCCTCCTCACGTGTTATTTGTGTTATTCGTGTTCCTCCTCACGTGTTAATCGTGTTCCTCCTCACGTGTTATTAGTGTTATTAGTGTTCCTCATCACGTGTTATTCGTGTTCCTCCTCACGTGTTATTTGTGTTATTCGTGTTCCTCCTCACGTGTTATTCGTGTTCCTCCTCACGTGTTATTCGTGTTCCTCCTCACGTGTTATTCCTGTTCCTCCTCACGTTTTATTCGTGTTCCTCCTCACGTGTTATTCCTGTTCCTCCTCACGTGTTATTCGTGTTCCTCCTCACGTGTTATTCCTGTTCCTCCTCACGTGTTATTCCTGTTCCTCCTCACGTGTTATTCCTGTTCCTCCTCACGTGTTATTTGTGTTATTCCTGTTCCTCCTCACGTGTTATTCCTGTTCCTCCTCACGTGTTATTCCTGTTCCTCCTCACGTGTTATTCCTGTTCCTCCTCACGTGTTATTCCTGTTCCTCCTCACGTGTTATTCGTGTTCCTCCTCACGTGTTATTCCTGTTCCTCCTCACGTTTTATTCGTGTTCCTCCTCACGTGTTATTCCTGTTCCTCCTCACGTGTTATTCGTGTTCCTCCTCACATGTTATTCGTGTTCCTCGTGTTCCTCCTCACGTGTTATTCGTGTTCCTCCTCACGTGTTCCTCGTGTTCCTCCTCACGTGTTATTCCTGTTCCTCCTCACGTGTTCCTCGTGTTCCTCCTCACGTGTTATTCGTGTTCCTCCTCACGTGTTATTCGTGTTCCTCCTCACGTGTTATTCCTGTTCCTCCTCACGTGTTATTCCTGTTCCTCCTCACGTGTTATTCCTGTTCCTCCTCCTCACGTGTTATTCCTGTTCCTCCTCACGTGTTATTCCTGTTCCTCCTCACGTGTTATTCCTGTGGTTCCTCCTCACGTGTTCCTCGTGTTCCTCCTCACGTGTTATTCGTGTTCCTCGTGTTCCTCCTCACGTGTTATTCCTGTTCCTCCTCACGTGTTATTCGTGTTCCTCCTCACGTGTTCCTCGTGTTCCTCCTCACGTGTTATTCGTGTTCCTCGTGTTCCTCCTCACGTGTTCCTCGTGTTCCTCCTCACGTGTTATTCCTGTTCCTCCTCACGTGTTATTCTTGTTCCTCCTCACGTGTTATTCCTGTTCCTCCTCACGTGTTATTCCTGTTCCTCCTCACGTGTTATTCCTGTTCCTCCTCACGTGTTCCTCGTGTTCCTCCTCACGTGTTATTCCTGTTCCTCCTCACGTGTTATTCCTGTTCCTCCTCACGTGTTATTCTTGTTCCTCCTCACGTGTTATTCCTGTTCCTCCTCACGTGTTATTCCTGTTCCTCCTCACGTGTTATTCCTGTTCCTCCTCACGTGTTCCTCGTGTTCCTCCTCACGTGTTATTCGTGTTCCTCCTCACGTGTTATTCGTGTTCCTCGTGTTCCTCCTCACGTGTTCCTCGTGTTCCTCCTCACGTGTTATTCGTGTTCCTCCTCACGTGTTATTCGTGTTCCTCCTCACGTGTTCCTCGTGTTCCTCCTCACGTGTTATTCGTGTTCCTCGTGTTCCTCCTCACGTGTTCCTCGTGTTCCTCCTCACGTATTATTCGTGTTCCTCGTGTTCCTCCTCACGTGTTCCTCGTGTTCCTCCTCACATGTTATTCGTGTTCCTCGTGTTCCTCCTCACGTGTTATTCCTGTTCCTCCTCACGTGTTCCTCGTGTTCCTCCTCACATGTTATTCGTGTTCCTCGTGTTCCTCCTCACGTGTTATTCCTGTTCCTCCTCACGTATTATTCGTGTTCCTCGTGTTCCTCCTCACGTGTTCCTCGTGTTCCTCCTCACGTATTATTCGTGTTCCTCGTGTTCCTCCTCACGTGTTATTCCTGTTCCTCCTCACGTGTTATTCGTGTTCCTCCTCACGTGTTCCTCGTGTTCCTCCTCACGTATTATTCGTGTTCCTCGTGTTCCTCCTCACGTGTTCCTCGTGTTCCTCCTCACGTGTTATTCGTGTTCCTCGTGTTCCTCCTCACGTGTTATTCGTGTTCCTCGTGTTCCTCCTCACGTGTTATTCGTGTTCCTCCTCACGTGTTCCTCGTGTTCCTCCTCACGTGTTATTCGTGTTCCTCCTCACGTGTTATTCGTGTTCCTCCTCACATGTTATTCGTGTTCCTCGTGTTCCTCCTCACGTGTTATTCCTGTTCCTCCTCACGTGTTCCTCGTGTTCCTCCTCACGTGTTATTCGTGTTCCTCCTCACGTGTTATTCGTGTTCCTCCTCACGTGTTCCTCGTGTTCCTCCTCACGTGTTCCTCGTGTTCCTCCTCACGTGTTATTCGTGTTCCTCGTGTTCCTCGTGTTCCTCCTCACGTGTTCCTCGTGTTCCTCCTCACGTGTTATTCCTGTTCCTCCTCACGTGTTATTCTTGTTCCTCCTCACGTGTTATTCGTGTTCCTCCTCACGTGTTCCTCGTGTTCCTCCTCACATGTTATTCGTGTTCCTCGTGTTCCTCCTCACGTGTTATTCGTGTTCCTCCTCACGTGTTCCTCGTGTTCCTCCTCACGTGTTATTCGTGTTCCTCCTCACGTGTTATTCGTGTTCCTCCTCACGTGTTCCTCGTGTTCCTCCTCACGTGTTCCTCGTGTTCCTCCTCACGTGTTATTCGTGTTCCTCGTGTTCCTCCTCACGTGTTCCTCTTGTTTCAGGAGCAGACAGAGAATGACCTTTGCCATCAGACACTTGATAGAAGAACCTCAGAACAACTTCAAAATATTCAAGGTGCCAATCTGGATTTATTTATTTACCTCCTCCTGAACCACCTCCTCCTGAACCTCCTCCTTCTCCTGAACCACCTCCTGAACCTCCTCCTCCTCCTGAACCACCTGCTCCTCCTAAACCTCCTCTTTCTCCTGAACCACCTCCTCCTCCTGAACCTCCTCCTCCTCCTGAACCTCCTCCTCCTCCTGAACCACCTCCTCCTGAACCAGCTCCTCCTGAACCTCCTCCTGAACCTCCTCCTCCTCCTGAACCACCTCCTCCTGAGCCTCCTACTCATCCTGAACTTCCTCCTCCTCCTGAACTTCCTTCTCCTGAACCACCTCCTCCTCCTGAACCTCCTCTTCCTGAACTTCCTTCTCCTGAACCTCCTCCTCCTCCTCCTGAACTTCCTCCTCCTCCTGAACCTCCTCCTCATTCCGAACTTCCTCCTCCTGAACATCCTCCTCCCGAACTTCCTCCTCCTCCTGAACTTCCTCCTCCTGAACATCCTCCTCCCGATCTTCCTCCTCCTCCTGAATATCCTCCTCCTGAACATCCTCCTCCTGAACATCCTCCTCCTGAACTTCCTCCTCCTGAACATCCTCCTCCCGAACATCCTCCTCCTCCTGAACTTCCTCCTCCTGAACTTCCTCCTCCTCCTGAACATCCTCCTCCTGAACATCCTCCTCCTCCTGAACATCCTCCTCCCGAACTTCCTCCTCCTCCTGAACATCCTCCTCCTCCTGAACTTCCTTCTCCTCCTGAACCTCCTCCTCCTCCTGAACCTCCTCCTCCTGAACCTCCTCCTCCTGAACCTCTGTGTTTGTTTGTGGAGGTGACGGCTGATCTGTTTGTGTTTGTTTGTGGAGGCGACGGCTGATCTGTTTGTGTTTGTGTTTGTTTGTGGAGGCAACGGCTGATCTGTTTGTGTTTGTTTGTGGAGGCGACGGCTGATCTGTTTGTGTTTGTGGAGGTGACGGCTGATCTGTTTGTGGAGGTGACGGCTGATCTGTTTGTGTTTGTTTGTGGAGGCGACGGCTGATCTGTTTGTGTTTGTGGAGGTGACGGCTGATCTGTTTGTGTTTGTTTGTGGAGGCGACGGCTGATCTGTTTGTGTTTGTTTGTGGAGGTGACGGCTGATCTGTTTGTGTTTGTGGAGGCGACGGCTGATCTGTTTGTGTTTGTGGAGGTGACGGCTGATCTGTTTGTGTTTGTTTGTGGAGGCGACGGCTGATCTGTTTGTGTTTGTTTGTGGAGGCGATGGCTGATCTGTTTGTGTTTGTGGAGGTGACGGCTGATCTGTTTGTGTTTGTGGAGGTGACGGCTGATCTGTTTGTGTTTGTGGAGGTGACGGCTGATCTGTTTGTGTTTGTTTGTGGAGGCGACGGCTGATCTGTTTGTGTTTGTTTGTGGAGGTGACGGCTGATCTGTTTGTGTTTGTTTGTGGAGGCGACGGCTGATCTGTTTGTGTTTGTTTGTTTGTGGAGGTGACGGCTGATCTGTTTGTGTTTGTTTGTGGAGGTGACGGCTGATCTGTTTGTGTTTGTTTGTTTGTGGAGGTGACGGCTGATCTGTTTGTGTTTGTTTGTTTGTGGAGGTGACGGCTGATCTGTTTGTGTTTGTTTGTTTGTGGAGGCGACGGCTGATCTGTTTGTGTTTGTTTGTGGAGGTGACGGCTGATCTGTTTGTGTTTGTGTTTGTTTGTGGAGGCGACGGCTGATCTGTTTGTGTTTGTGTTTGTTTGTGGAGGCGACGGCTGATCTGTTTGTGTTTGTTTGTGGAGGCGATGGCTGATCTGTTTGTGTTTGTTTGTGGAGGTGACGGCTGATCTGTTTGTGTTTGTTTGTGGAGGTGACGGCTGATCTGTTTGTGTTTGTTTGTTTGTGGAGGTGACGGCTGATCTGTTTGTGTTTGTTTGTTTGTGGAGGTGACGGCTGATCTGTTTGTGTTTGTTTGTGGAGGTGACGGCTGATCTGTTTGTGTTTGTTTGTGGAGGTGACGGCTGATCTGTTTGTGTTTGTTTGTGGAGGTGACGGCTGATCTGTTTGTGTTTGTTTGTGGAGGTGACGGCTGATCTGTTTGTGTTTGTTTGTGGAGGTGACGGCTGATCTGTTTGTGTTTGTTTGTGGAGGTGACGGCTGATCTGTTTGTGTTTGTTTGTTTGTGGAGGTGACGGCTGATCTGTTTGTGTTTGTTTGTGGAGGTGACGGCTGATCTGTTTGTGTTTGTTTGTGGAGGTGACGGCTGATCTGTTTGTGTTTGTTTGTTTGTGGAGGTGACGGCTGATCTGTTTGTGTTTGTGGAGGTGACGGCTGATCTGTTTGTGTTTGTTTGTGGAGGTGACGGCTGATCTGTTTGTGTTTGTTTGTTTGTGGAGGTGACGGCTGATCTGTTTGTGTTTGTTTGTGGAGGTGACGGCTGATCTGTTTGTGTTTGTTTGTTTGTGGAGGTGACGGCTGATCTGTTTGTGTTTGTGGAGGTGACGGCTGATCTGTTTGTGTTTGTGGAGGTGACGGCTGATCTGTTTGTGTTTGTTTGTGGAGGTGACGGCTGATCTGTTTGTGTTTGTTTGTGGAGGTGACGGCTGATCTGTTTGTGTTTGTGGAGGTGACGGCTGATCTGTTTGTTTGTGGAGGTGACGGCTGATCTGTTTGTGTTTGTTTGTGGAGGTGACGGCTGATCTGTTTGTGTTTGTGGAGGTGACGGCTGATCTGTTTGTGTTTGTGGAGGTGACGGCTGATCTGTTTGTGTTTGTTTGTGGAGGTGACGGCTGATCTGTTTGTGTTTGTTTGTGGAGGTGACGGCTGATCTGTTTGTGTTTGTGGAGGTGACGGCTGATCTGTTTGTGTTTGTTTGTGGAGGCGACGACTGATCTGTTTGTGTTTGTGGAGGTGACGGCTGATCTGTTTGTGTTTGTTTGTGTAGTTGACGGCTGTTCTGTTTGTGTTTGTTTGTGGAGGTGACGGCTGATCTGTTTGTGTTTGTTTGTGGAGGTGACGGCTGATCTGTTTGTGTTTGTTTGTGGAGGCGACGGCTGATCTGTTTGTGTTTGTTTGTGGAGGTGACGGCTGATCTGTTTGTGTTTGTTTGTGGAGGTGACGGCTGATCTGTTTGTGTTTGTTTGTGTGAGGTGACGGCTGATCTGTTTGTTTTTGTTTGTGGAGGTGACGGCTGATCTGTTTGTGTTTGTTTGTGGAGGTGACGGCTGATCTGTTTGTGTTTGTTTGTGGAGGTGACGGCTGATCTGTTTGTGTTTGTGGAGGTGACGGCTGATCTGTTTGTGTTTGTTTGTGGAGGTGACGGCTGATCTGTTTGTGTTTGTTTGTGGAGGTGACGGCTGATCTGTTTGTGTTTGTTTGTGGAGGTGACGGCTGATCTGTTTGTGTTTGTGGAGGTGACGGCTGATCTGTTTGTGTTTGTTTGTGGAGGTGACGGCTGATCTGTTTGTGTTTGTGGAGGTGACGGCTGATCTGTTTGTGTTTGTTTGTGGAGGTGACGGCTGATCTGTTTGTGTTTGTTTGTGGAGGTGACGGCTGATCTGTTTGTGTTTGTTTGTGGAGGCGATGGCTGATCTGTTTGTGTTTGTTTGTTTGTGGAGGTGACGGCTGATCTGTTTGTGTTTGTGGAGGTGACGGCTGATCTGTTTGTGTTTGTTTGTGGAGGTGACGGCTGATCTGTTTGTGTTTGTTTGTGGAGGTGACGGCTGATCTGTTTGTGTTTGTGGAGGTGACGGCTGATCTGTTTGTGTTTGTTTGTGGAGGTGACGGCTGATCTGTTTGTGTTTGTTTGTGGAGGTGACGGCTGATCTGTTTGTGTTTGTTTGTGGAGGTGACGGCTGATCTGTTTGTGTTTGTGGAGGTGACGGCTGATCTGTTTGTGTTTGTTTGTGGAGGTGACGGCTGATCTGTTTGTGTTTGTTTGTGGAGGTGACGGCTGATCTGTTTGTGTTTGTTTGTGGAGGTGACGGCTGATCTGTTTGTGTTTGTTTGTGGAGGTGACGGCTGATCTGTTTGTGTTTGTGGAGGTGACGGCTGATCTGTTTGTGTTTGTTTGTGGAGGTGACGGCTGATCTGTTTGTGTTTGTTTGTGGAGGTGACGGCTGATCTGTTTGTGTTTGTTTGTGGAGGTGACGGCTGATCTGTTTGTGTTTGTGGAGGTGACGGCTGATCTGTTTGTGTTTGTGGAGGTGACGGCTGATCTGTTTGTGTTTGTTTGTGGAGGTGACGGCTGATCTGTTTGTGTTTGTGGAGGTGACGGCTGATCTGTTTGTGTTTGTTTGTGGAGGTGACGGCTGATCTGTTTGTGTTTGTTTGTTTGTGGAGGTGACGGCTGATCTGTTTGTGTTTGTTTGTGGAGGGCGGGCAGCTGATCTACAGCAGCCGGGAGCGAGAGCGCGAGGACTCGGAGGATTGTTCCGACTGCATCTCGTCCCTGGTGAACCAGCTCAGACCCTACTTCACCTGTGCACCTCAACGCATCAACGGCCACCACGGCAACAAGAGCCTCCTCAACGAGTTCATCCAGGTGAGAGGAGAGGAGGAGACGGAGGAGACAGAGGAGACGGAGGAGACAGAGGAGAGGAGGAGAGAGGAGACGGAGAGGAGGAGGAGGAGAGGAGAGGAGGAGACAGAGGAGAGGAGGAGAGAGGAGACGGAGGAGACAGGAGAGAGAGGAGAGGGAGAGGAGACAGGAGAGAGAGGAGAGGGAGAGGAGACAGGAGAGGAGGAGACAGAGGAGAGGAGGAGGAGGAGACGGAGGAGACAGGAGAAGAGAGGAGGAGAGAGGAGACAGAGAGGAGGAGGAGAGAGGAGGAGAGGAGACAGAGGACAGGAGGGGGAGAGGAGAGTAGGAAAGAGGAGACAAAGGAGAGGAGACAGGAGGAGGAGTGGACACAGAGAGGAGGAGACAAAGGAGAGAGGAAAAGGGACAGAGGAGAAGCAGAGGAGAGGAGGAGACAGAGGAGAAGATAGGAGACGGAGATGAGACAGAGGAAAGGAGACAGAAGAGAGGAGACAGAGGAGAGAGGAGAGGAGACAGAGGAGGAGACGGAGGAGGAGACAGAGGAGAGGAGACAGGAGAGGAGGAGAGAAAGAATAGAGGAGGAAAGAGGAGAAGGAGACAGCATCATGGGCCTGCTCAATGAGTTCATACAGGTTAGACCCTGATGTGGAGAAAGGAGGAGAGAAAAGGAGGAGAACCGAGATCCTGCTTCACGACTTCCCTCACCTCCTCCACACTTCTCCTCCACATCCCCTGCTCCCGGACGTCCAGTTCACATTCGTAGACGTTCCAAAAAAGTGAACATTAAAAGTTTGAACGCAGATTTAGCGAAGAAACCGGCGTCGAGCTCCTCTCCCTTTTATTTAAATCCAAACACAGAGGACACAGAGGTTCAGGTTCGGGTAAACGTGTTTGTAGAAAAGTTTGGCCTGTTTAAACTCGTGTCTGGGTAAAAACTCTGTGGTTGCGACAGTTTTGACCTGTTTTTTCTCATCCGTCACAAAGCGCCGCAGAGGCAGGTCTGAACCGGCCTCAGGTGTGTCTGTCCCGGTTTTACCCGATCGAGCAGCTCTGAGCCGGCGTCCCGTCGAAATGGGCCCCAAATAGACGAGGTCGTAGTCCCCGACGACTAAATCGACCTAACTTAGTCCTGCTTTAGTCTGGGTTTAGTCCTGGTTTAGTCTTGATTTAGACCTGGTTTAGTCCTGGATTAGTCCTGGTTTAGTCCTGGTTTAGTCCTACTTTAGACTTGGTTTAGTCCTGGATTAGTCCTGGTTTAGACCTGGTTCAGTCCTTGTTTAGTCCTGGTTTAGACCTGGTTCAGTCCTGGTTTAGACCTGGTTCAGTCCTAGTTTAGACCTAGTTCAGTCCTTGTTTAGTCCTGGTTTAGGCCTGGTTCAGTCTTGGTTTAGCTCTGGTTTAGTCCTGGTTTAGTCCTGGTTTGGACCTGGTTTAGACCTTGTTTAGTCCTGGTTTAGCTCTGGTTTAGTCCTGGTTTAGAGTCCTGGTTCAGTCCGGGTTCAGCTCTGGTTTAGTCCCGGTTTAGTCTTGGATTAGACCTGGTTTAGACCTGGTTCAGACCTGGTTTAGTCCTGGTTTAGTCTTGGTTTACACCTGGTTTAGTCCCGGTTTAGTCCTGGTTTAGTCCTGGTTCAGTCCGGGTTCAGCTCTGGTTTAGTCCCGGTTTAGTCCCGGATTAGACCGTGTTTAGACCTGGTTCAGACCTGGTTTAGTCCTGGTTTAGTCTTGGTTTAGTCCCGGTTTAGTCCCGGTTTAGTCCTGGTTTAGACCTGGTTTAGTCCTGGTTCAGTCCTGGTTCAGCTCTGGTTTAGTCCTGGTTTAGTCTTGGTTTAGACCTGGTTTAGTCCTGGATTAGTCCTGGTTTAGTCCTGGTTTAGTCCTACTTTAGACTTGGTTTAGTCCTGGATTAGTCCTGGTTTAGACCTGGTTCAGTCCTTGTTTAGTCCTGGTTTAGACCTGGTTCAGTCCTGGTTTAGTCCTGGTTTAGTCCTGGATTAGACCTGGTTTAGACCTGGTTCAGACCTGGTTTAGTCCTGGTTTAGTCTTGGTTTACACCTGGTTTAGTCCCGGTTTAGTCCTGGTTTAGTCCTGGTTCAGTCCGGGTTCAGCTCTGGTTTAGTCCCGGTTTAGTCCCGGATTAGACCGTGTTTAGACCTGGTTCAGACCTGGTTTAGTCCTGGTTTAGTCTTGGTTTAGTCCCGGTTTAGTCCCGGTTTAGTCCTGGTTTAGACCTGGTTTAGTCCTGGTTCAGTCCTGGTTCAGCTCTGGTTTAGTCCTGGTTTAGTCTTGGTTTAGACCTGGTTTAGTCCTGGATTAGTCCTGGTTTAGTCCTGGTTTAGTCCTACTTTAGACTTGGTTTAGTCCTGGATTAGTCCTGGTTTAGACCTGGTTCAGTCCTTGTTTAGTCCTGGTTTAGACCTGGTTCAGTCCTGGTTTAGACCTGGTTCAGTCCTAGTTTAGACCTAGTTCAGTCCTTGTTTAGTCCTGGTTTAGGCCTGGTTCAGTCTTGGTTTAGCTCTGGTTTAGTCCTGGTTTAGTCCTGGTTTGGACCTGGTTTAGACCTTGTTTAGTCCTGGTTTAGCTCTGGTTTAGTCCTGGTTTAGAGTCCTGGTTCAGTCCGGGTTCAGCTCTGGTTTAGTCCCGGTTTAGTCCTGGATTAGACCTGGTTTAGACCTGGTTCAGACCTGGTTTAGTCCTGGTTTAGTCTTGGTTTACACCTGGTTTAGTCCCGGTTTAGTCCTGGTTTAGTCCTGGTTCAGTCCGGGTTCAGCTCTGGTTTAGTCCCGGTTTAGTCCCGGATTAGACCGTGTTTAGACCTGGTTCAGACCTGGTTTAGTCCTGGTTTAGTCTTGGTTTAGTCCCGGTTTAGTCCCGGTTTAGTCCTGGTTTAGACCTGGTTTAGTCCTGGTTCAGTCCTGGTTCAGCTCTGGTTTAGTCCTGGTTTAGTCCTGGTTTAGTCTTGGTTTAGACCTGGTTTAGTCCCGGTTTAGGATTTTGTGATAAAACGCTGTTTCCAACTGAAATGTTGAGGCTCCACAAAACCAACGCCGCAGCTGTTTCCTGTTCGTCTTGTTTCATGCTTAAAGATTGTTTTATTTCCTGTAAATGCACCAAACTCAGTTATTGCTCAGGCTGTTATTTTGTTGGCATCAACTCAAAGAGAACAGCAAAGCCGACAGTTTACCTAAATACATGTTCCAACCATTATTCACCTTGTCATTGCTGAACAAAAGCAACAGGGAGAAGCTAAATCTTATAAACCTGCTCCTTTCACAGATGAAAATAACCCAGTAATCACTCTCTTGTTTTCCTTGTACATTTTCTTAACTTTAGAAACAGTAGTACAACTTTTAAAATCACAGTTTAAGATTTTAAAAGCAGCACAAGTCACGTCTCGTCACAGTGTCCATAAGTGTAACTCAGGTCCTCATTTGGTTTGTTGTTCAGGTTTTGGTGAAGGCACTGCTGAGCGGGGGCGGGGCCAGCACCGTGGACTCCTCCCACAGACACGCAGAGGGGCGGAGCTTCTGCGAGGCCAGCGCCTTCAACCGGGAACGCCTCCGACACCGTGAGTCTGTCCTCCCCCTGCAGGCCCGTCGCGGTAACACGCGTGTGATACATGCGTGGAGTACGGAGTCTGACGAGCAAACGGAACCAAACCAGAAAGCCAATGTCCCCAAAAGTACTGTAAGAAATGTCCCCAAAAGTACTGTAAGAAATGTCCCCTAAAGTACTGTAAGAAATGTCCCCAAAAGTACTGTAAGAAATGTCCCCAAAAGTACTGTAAGAAATGTCCCCAAAAGTACTGTAAGAAATGTCCCCAAAAGTACTGTAAGAAATGTCCCCAAAAGTACTGTAAATATGCAGTGCTGTTAGAAATATGAGTTGCAGTGCAAAGAAAATAGGAGTAATAATGACAATAATAATGATCTGTCACGTGTGGAACGATAAAGGTCATTTTATGGCCATGCGTCAAAACATCTGCGTCGCGACACAGAAGCCGCTTTCAGGCCGGTTCCCGCACCAGCTCCACTGGAACCAAAGTTCTTATTGGTGAACGAGCCGCGTTCTCAAACCGTTTAAGTGAACCAGGACGCCTCATCATCAGAGGGCGCAGCTTTGCTACTAAATAAAAACGAGGCCATACGAACGTGTCAGAGCACAGAAAATAACACTCATGGATCGCAGCTCACACATGGATCAGTATAACTTGCTTTTCCTTGTGCTGCTGTCGTGCTTCTGGGGAAATTCTGTTGAAGTTCATATGGCAAATATTCGGTCTCCACGGCACAGTCTTCATGTCACTTTTCTCCTCCATATTCCCGTGGATGAATATTCACACACTTTTTCTTTGTTTATTTTCCCGTGTGTGACCCGATGAACCTGCTCACGTCTGTCACGTCACAGTTCACTTGGAAAAACCAAGTCTTACTTGTTAGACCTGGTTTAGACCTGGTTTAGTCCTGGTTTAGACCTGTGTAACAGATACGCAGGTCTAATTAGATAATTAATAGGTTGCGTAACTTTAGTAATTCAGGTTAATCAGAAGACTGGTCCGACTCTGGGAGGAAATGTACAGTAAATAACCACAGACACAGGGGAATTAAGGTGCGGTTGGTGCCATGTAATGATAGTGAGAAAAGGAAATTATTACCAAACACCCATGAGAACCCTTGATATTTACAATCTGCACAATGAAAACAAAAAGTTTTGACGTCTTTACAATGGTTTTGATCAATCATTGACAGGATTCATCCCAAAACATTACAAAATCCAATGTTCATCCGAGGGGGGCAACTGTTCACATACTTCACACTTCACTGTGTAGTGACATGACTGGACAACATGAAAACATGTCCCAATGTCCATGAGGGTTTAAATGTCCTTTTGTCAGTAATGTCCTGAGGCTTAAAGCCTTCGTGAATGTGTTTATGTGGATGAAGGAGAAAGTGAGGGGGAACAAGGCTGCCAGAGCCTCCTACCAGACCAGCAGGGGGCGCTCTGGAGATGTCCGGCTCCCAGCCAAAACTCTGAGCCATCAAATCAAATCTCCACAAAAGGAGAACCTGTACAGTATAAACAGGACCATGTTTTAGTAAACAGCCAGTGTACACGTACATATTCTATTTGCAATGACATTCATTCATTAATAAAGTGCATTGGTCTAAACACATTAAATAGAATAAATAGCATCATAGTTTCATTACATAATAATTTCATGGTGCATAAAAATAAAGTGCAAACTTCAGATATTGCACCTTTAAAGCACATTAAGATTTAAATCCAAAACAATAGCATAGGGAAGCTAGCTGTGACATAGCCAGTCCATAATAAAAGCATTGACAGTGGCTAATGTGGCTAATGCTAACAACACAGACAACCAGACTCACCAATTCCCGTTAGTTTCTGACACACCGCACAAACGCGTTCAGCCCCTGCGCTGGGTGGTCTCTATAGGCAGATAATGTAGCGACTAGTGCTGCCGCGATTATTCGACGTTGTCGACGTAATCGATTGTGAAAATGAGTCGAATACAATTTTTTTGGTCGAATATTCGCCTTTATTTATTTTTGGTCTCAAACGGCTCGTCCAGAGACCTTTTGCTTGCCTGAGATCAGGTATTTCCCCTCCACACCACTAGTAGTACTACACTTGAGGCGGACACCGGTGCGGCGGGCAGCGGCTACACCCGAGGCGGACACCGGCGCACCTAACAGCGGCTACACCCGAGGCGGACACCGGCGCACCTAACAGCGGCTACACCCGAGGCGGACACCGGCGCACCTAACAGCGGCTACACCCGAGGCGGACACCGGCGCAGCTAACAGCGGCTACACCTGAGGCGGACACCGGCGCGGCTAACAGCGGCTACACCCGAGGCGGACACCGGCGCACCTAACAGCGGCTACACCCGAGGCGGACACCGGCGCAGCTAACAGCGGCTACACCCGAGGCGGACACCGGCGCAGCTAACAGCGGCTACACCCGAGGCGGACACCGGCGCAGCTAACAGCGGCTACACCCGAGGCGGACACCGGCGCACCTAACAGCGGCTACACCCGAGGCGGACACCGGCGCAGCTAACAGCGGCTACACCTGAGGCGGGCACCGGCGCAGCTAACAGCGGCTACACCCGAGGCGGACACCGGTGCCGCGGGCAGCGACTGCGCCCGAGGCGGACACCGGTGCTGCTGACAGCGGCTACATCCGGGGTTGACGCCGAGGTGGCTAACCTCGGCGTCACCAAAGGCTAACAGCAGTGGTAAATAATGGCACCGCCAAAGAAAACAAACTTGAGGAAGTATTTGCCGTGCGCACTCTGCTGGCTGGTCTCTCTCTTTCTCGACCACGACCACGATGCATGAGGTATTGAGAACACCGTTGCATATGCTGCTCGTGCAAACTCGTTAAATTGTGTGTGCATATCGTTGTTCAACATTGTTGAATGAGCACAAACACAACAGACATAACAGCAATAACCTTTGCAACTCGCACGCACAGCACACACAAGGTAAAATCTAACACACACACTTCTGTGTGTTAGAACCGCTTTTTTTTTTTATTAGTCGTTTAGATTAGTCGACTAATCGAAAAATTAGTCGAGAGATTAATCGTTAGAAAATTAGTCGTTAGTGGCAGCACTAGTAGCGACGGCTTTAGATTGTGATAAAACATTATAATACAAATGAACTGACATTTATTTATGAGGACCGACCTGTAGCAGCCGTGCTCCTTCCCCACGCTTCTGATTAGGAGCCGCACAAACAGCTTGTGAGACGCGCTACGAGCGTTACGATTGGGTCAACATGGTGACGCATGTACGTGCGTGAGGACGCAGCGTTACGTAACCCAGGTGACGCTCACGTAAAGAGAAATGCCGAAATGCATATTTTAATATGTTTAGTAGCAGATTTCCACCCTGGTTACACCTGGTTTAGTCCTGGTTTAGACCTGTTTTAGTCCTAGTTTAGACCTGGTTTAGTCCTAGTTTAGACCTGGTTTAGTCCTGGTTTAGATCACACTGGTCCAGAATAGAGACACTGGGACATTTCTCGTATCAAACTGGGCCAAATCAGTGGTTTTCAGGTGGTTTTGTGTCTGGTGCTGGTTGAAAATGAGCCGGGGGAGTTTCCAGGCATCCTTAAAGCGTGGTGGGTGTTTTCTGGTGTGTTCCTCGGCGTGGTTTTAACCGGGCTGGTTGTGTCCAGACTCTCAGGGGCTGCCCTCAGACTGCGTCCTGTCCCGGGTCCTGCACACTCAGATGTTGGACTCTCTGGACATCGAGGGCCTGTTTCCGCTGTACAGACGAGTGGAGCAGCACCTGCACCTCTTCCCCAAAGAACGGTACTTTTACTCCTTCATTTAGAGGGAAACCAGAGCGCCTGGCAAGACCTGGTTTAGACCTGGTTTAGACCTGGTTTAGACCTGGTTTAGACCTGGTTTAGACCTGGTTTAGTCCTGGTTTAGACCTGATTTAGTCTTGGTTTAGACCTGGTTTAGTCCTGGTTTAGACCTGATTTAGTCTTGGTTTAGACCTGATTTAGACCTGGTTTAGTCCTGGTTTAGACCTGATTTAGTCCTGGTTTAGACCTGATTTAGACATGGTTTAGTCCAGATTTAGACCTGCTTTAGTCCTGATTTAGACTTGGTTTAGCCCTAGTTTAGTCCTGGTTTAGTCCTGGTTTAGACCTGGTTTAGACCTGGTTTAGACCTGATTTAGACCTGGTTTAGTCCTGGTTTAGACCTGATGTAGTCCTAGTTTAGACCTGGTTTAGTCCTGGTTTAGTCCTGGTTTTAGACCTGGTTTAGACCTGGTTTTAGACCTGGTTTAGACCTGGTTTAGACCTGGTTTAGACCTGATTTAGACCTGATTTAGTCTTGGTTTAGACCTGGTTTAGTCCTGGTTTAGACCTGATTTAGTCTTGGTTTAGACCTGATTTAGACCTGGTTTAGTCCTGGTTTAGACCTGATTTACTCCTGGTTTAGACCTGATTTAGACATGGTTTAGTCCAGATTTAGACCTGCTTTAGTCCTGATTTAGACTTGGTTTAGCCCTAGTTTAGTCCTGGTTTAGTCCTGGTTTAGACCTGGTTTAGACCTGGTTTAGACCTGGTTTAGACCTGGTTTAGACCTGGTTTAGTCCTGGTTTAGACCTGATGTAGTCCTAGTTTAGACCTGGTTTAGTCCTGGTTTAGTCCTGGTTTTAGACCTGGTTTAGACCTGGTTTTAGACCTGGTTTAGACCTGGTTTAGACCTGGTTTAGACCTGATTTAGACCTGATTTAGACCTGGTTTAGTCCTGGTTTAGTCCTGATTTAGACCAGGTTTAGTCCTGGTTTAGACCTGATTTAGTCCTGGTTTAGACCTGGTTTTAGACCTGGTTTTAGACCTGGTTTAGACCTGATTTAGACCTGATTTAGTCCTGGTTTAGACCTGATTTAGTCCTGGTTTAGACCTGGTTTAGACCTGGTTTAGTCCTGGTTTAGACCTGGTTTAGTCCTGGTTCAGACCTGATTTAGTCCTGGTTTAGACCTGGTTTAGTCCTGATTTAGACATGGTTTAGTCCAGATTTAGACCTGCTTTAGTCCTGATTTAGACTTGGTTTAGCCCTAGTTTAGTCCTGGTTTAGTCCTGGTTTAGTCCTGGTTTAGACCTGGTTTAGACCTGGTTTAGACCTGGTTTAGACCTGATTTAGACCTGATTTAGACCTGGTTTAGTCCTGGTTTAGACCTGATGTAGTCCTAGTTTAGACCTGGTTTAGTCCTGGTTTAGTCCTGGTTTTAGACCTGGTTTAGACCTGGTTTTAGACCTGGTTTAGACCTGGTTTAGACCTGGTTTAGACCTGATTTAGACCTGGTTTAGACCTGGTTTAGTCCTGGTTTAGTCCTGGTTTAGTCCAGATTTAGACCTCCTTTAGTCCTGATTTAGACTTGGTTTAGCCCTAGTTTAGTCCTGGTTTAGTCCTGGTTTAGACCTGGTTTAGACCTGGTTTAGACCTGATTTAGACCTGATTTAGACCTGGTTTAGTCCTGGTTTAGACCTGATGTAGTCCTAGTTTAGACCTGGTTTAGTCCTGGTTTAGTCCTGGTTTTAGACCTGGTTTAGACCTGGTTTTAGACCTGGTTTAGACCTGGTTTAGACCTGGTTTAGACCTGATTTAGACCTGATTTAGACCTGGTTTAGTCCTGGTTTAGTCCTGGTTTAGACCTGATTTAGTCCTGGTTTAGACCTGGTTTAGACCTGGTTTAGTCCTGGTTTAGTCCTGGTTTAGACCTGGTTTAGTCCTGGTTCAGACCTGATTTAGTCCTGGTTTAGACCTGGTTTAGTCCTGATTTAGACCTGGTTTAGTCCTGATTTAGACTTGGTTTAGCCCTAGTTTAGTCCTGGTTTAGTCCTGGTTTAGACCTGGTTTAGACCTGGTTTAGACCTGATTTAGACCTGATTTAGACCTGGTTTAGTCCTGGTTTAGACCTGATGTAGTCCTAGTTTAGACCTGGTTTAGTCCTGGTTTAGTCCTGGTTTTAGACCTGGTTTAGACCTGGTTTTAGACCTGGTTTAGACCTGGTTTAGACCTGGTTTAGACCTGGTTTAGACCTGGTTTAGACCTGGTTTTAGACCTGGTTTTAGTCCTGGTTTAGACTTGGTTTTAGACCTGGTTTTAGACCTGGTTTTAGACCTGGTTTAGACCTGGTTTAGACCTGGTTTAGACCTGATTTAGACCTGGTTTAGTCCTGGTTTAGTCCTGATTTAGACCAGGTTTAGTCCTGGTTTAGACCTGATTTAGTCCTGGTTTAGACCTGGTTTTAGACCTGGTTTTAGACCTGATTTAGACCAGGTTTAGTCCTGATTTAGACCTGATTTAGTCCTGGTTTAGACCTGATTTCGTCCTGGTTTAGACCTGGTTTAGTCCTGGTTTAGACCTGATTTAGTCCTGCTTTAGTCCTGATTTAGACTTGGTTTAGCCCTAGTTTAGACCTGGTTTGGACCTGGTTTAGTCCTGGTTTAGACCTGATTTAGTCCTGGTTTGGACCTGGTTTAGTCCTGGTTTAGACCTGGTTTAGTCCTGGTTTAGACCTGGTTTAGACCTGGTTTAGACCTGGTTTAGTCCTGGTTTAGTCCTGGTTTAGTCCTGGTTTAGACCTGGTTTAGTCCTGGTTTAGTCCTGGTTTAGTCCTGGTTTAGACCTGGTTTAGTCCTGGTTTAGACCTGGTTTAGTCCTGGTTTAGTCCTGGTTTAGACCTGGTTTAGTCCTGGTTTAGTCCTGGTTTAGTCCTGGTTTAGTCCTGGTTTAGACCTGGTTTAGTCCTGGTTTAGTCCTGGTTTAGCCCTGGTTTAGACCTGGTTTAGTCCTGGTTTAGACCTGGTTTAGTCCTGGTTTAGACCTGGTTTAGTCCTGGTTTAGTCCTGGTTTAGACCTGGTTTAGTCCTGGTTTAGCCCTGGTTTAGACCTGGTTTAGTCCTGGTTTAGACCTGGTTTAGTCCTGGTTTAGTCCTGGTTTAGTCCTGGTTTAGACCTGGTTTAGACCTGGTTTAGTCCTGGTTTAGTCCTGGTTTAGTCCTGGTTTAGACCTGGTTTAGTCCTGGTTTAGACCTGGTTTAGTCCTGGTTTAGTCCTGGTTTAGTCCTGGTTTAGTCCTGGTTTAGACCTGGTTTAGTCCTGGTTTAGTCCTGGTTTAGTCCTGGTTTAGACCTGGTTTAGTCCTGGTTTAGTCCTGGTTTAGACCTGGTTTAGACCTGGTTTAGTCCTGGTTTAGTCCTGGTTTAGACCTGGTTTAGTCCTGGTTTAGTCCTGGTTTAGTCCTGGTTTAGTCCTGGTTTAGTCCTGGTTTAGACCTGGTTTAGTCCTGGTTTAGTCCTGGTTTAGTCCTGGTTTAGTCCTGGTTTAGACCTGGTTTAGTCCTGGTTTAGTCCTGGTTTAGTCCTGGTTTAGACCTGGTTTAGTCCTGGTTTAGTCCTGGTTTAGTCCTGGTTTAGACCTGGTTTAGACCTGGTTTAGTCCTGGTTTAGTCCTGGTTTAGTCCTGGTTTAGACCTGGTTTAGTCCTGGTTTAGACCTGGTTTAGTCCTGGTTTAGTCCTGGTTTAGTCCTGGTTTAGTCCTGGTTTAGTCCTGGTTTAGTCCTGGTTTAGTCCTGGTTTAGTCCTGGTTTAGACCTGGTTTAGTCCTGGTTTAGTCCTGGTTTAGACCTGGTTTAGACCTGGTTTAGTCCTGGTTTAGTCCTGGTTTAGACCTGGTTTAGTCCTGGTTTAGTCCTGGTTTAGACCTGGTTTAGTCCTGGTTTAGTCCTGGTTTAGACCTGGTTTAGTCCTGGTTTAGTCCTGGTTTAGACCTGGTTTAGACCTGGTTTAGTCCTGGTTTAGTCCTGGTTTAGACCTGGTTTAGACCTGGTTTAGTCCTGGTTTAGTCCTGGTTTAGACCTGGTTTAGTCCTGGTTTAGTCCTGGTTTAGACCTGGTTTAGTCCTGGTTTAGTCCTGGTTTAGACCTAGTTTTTTCTTTCTGGAGCTGCTTCTTCTCTTCCGTTTCGCTTCACTGATGTGCGACGTTCTCATGATTTTAAACGTGTGAAATAAAAGAAGCGGCTCCATGTTTGTTTGTGGGGAGGATGGGGCCCTAAAGCTTCACTGTAAATGAAACGCTGCCCCCTGTGGCCCCAGGAGCCGCCTGCAGGTCGAGGGCCCCTACGACGAGATGTTCCTGGAGAAGCTGCAGAAGTGTCCGGCAGAAGACGACGGCTCCGTGGAGTACGCCGCCACCAAGGTCAGGAACACGGGGGGAACACGGGGGGGACGTGGAGGGAACAAGGAGGGAACAAGGAGGGAACAAGGAGGGAACACGGGGGGAACAAGGAGGGAACAAGGAGGGAACACGGGGGGAACAAGGAGGGAACAAGGAGGGAACAAGGAGGGAACACGGGGGGAACACGGGGAGAACGTGGAGGGAACAAGGAGGGAACACGGGGGGAACAAGGAGGGAACACGGGGGGAACAAGGAGGGAACACGGGGGGAACAAGGAGGGAACACGGGGGGAACAAGGAGGGAACAAGGAGGGAACAAGGAGGGAACACGGGGAGAACGTGGAGGGAACAAGGAGGGAACACGGGGAGAACGTGGAGGGAACAAGGAGGGAACACGGGGGGAACAAGGAGGGAACAAGGAGGGAACAAGGAGGGAACAAGGAGGGAACAAGGAGGGAACACGGGGGGAACAAGGAGGGAACACGGGGGGAACAAGGAGGGAACACGGGGGGAACAAGGAGGGAACAAGGAGGGAACACGGGGGGAACAAGGAGGGAACACGGGGGGAACAAGGAGGGAACACGGGGAGAACACGGGGAGAACGTGGAGGGAACAAGGAGGGAACAAGGAGGGAACACGGGGGGAACGTGGAGGGAACAAGGAGGGAACACGGGGAGAACACGGGGAGAACGTGGAGGGAACAAGGAGGGAACACGGGGGGAACACGGGGAGAACGTGGAGGGAACAAGGAGGGAACACGGGGAGAACGTGGAGGGAACAAGGAGGGAACACAGGGGGAACAAGGAGGGAACACGGGGGGAACAAGGGGAGAACGTGGAGGGAACAAGGAGGGAACAAGGAGGGAACACGGGGGGAACAAGGAGGGAACACGGGGGGAACAAGGAGGGAACAAGGAGGGAACACGGGGGGAACAAGGAGGGAACAAGGAGGGAACAAGGTGAGAACAAGGGGAGAACGTGGAGGGAACAAGGAGGGAACAAGGAGGGAACACGGGGGAACAAGGAGGGAACACGGGGAGAACAAGGAGGGAACACGGGGAGAACACGGGGGGAACAAGGAGGGAACAAGGAGGGAACACGGGGAGAACATGGAGGGAACAAGGAGGGAACACGGGGAGAACGTGGAGGGAACAAGGAGGGAACACGGGGAGAACACGGGGAGAACGTGGAGGGAACACGGGGAGAACGTGGAGGGAACAAGGTGGGAACACGGGGGGGAACACGGGGAGAACGTGGAGGGAACAAGGAGGGAACACGGGGAGAACGTGGAGGGAACAAGGAGGGAACACGGGGAGAACGTGGAGGGAACAAGGAGGGAACACGGGGGGAACAAGGAGGGAACACGGGGGGAACACGGGGAGAACGTGGAGGGAACACGGGGAGAACAAGGAGGGAACACGGGGAGAACACGGGGGGAACAAGGAGGGAACACGGGGGGAACAAGGAGGGAACACGGGGAGAACGTGGAGGGAACAAGGAGGGAACAAGGAGGGAACACGGGGGGAACACGGGGGAACAAGGAGGGAACAAGGAGGGAACACGGGGAGAACGTGGAGGGAACACGGGGAGAACAAGGAGGGAACACGGGGAGAACAAGGAGGGAACAAGGAGGGAACACGGGGGGAACAAGGAGGGAACACGGGGAGAACAAGGAGGGAACACGGGGAGAACAAGGAGGGAACAAGGAGGGAACGCTGGTAGAACACGGGGGAACGCAGGGAGAACACTGGGAGAACGTGGAGGGAACACAGGGGGAACACGGGGAGAACGCGGGGGAATACGGGAGAACGCGGGGAACACGGAGGGAACACAGGGGGAACATGGGGGAACACGGAGGGAACACGGGGGGAACACGGAGGGAACACAGGGGGAACATCGGGGAACACGGGGGGAACATGGGGGAACACGGGGGGAACGTGGAGGGAACACGGAGAACGCAGGGGGAACGCGGAGGGAACACAGGGAGGACACGGGGAGAACATGGGGGACACGGGGGAGAACACGGGGAGAACACGGGGAGAACATGGGGGACACGGGGGAGAACACGGGGAGAACACGGGGGGAACATGGGGGAACACGGGAACATGGGGGAACACGGGGAGAACCTGGGGGGAACGTGGAGGGAACACGGAGAACGCAGGGGGAACGCGGAGGGAACACAGGGAGGACACGGGGAGAACATGGGGGACACGGGGGAGAACACGGGGAGAACACAGGGGGACACGGGGAGAACGCGGAGGGAACACAGGGGGAACACTGGGAGAACGCAGAGGGAACACAGGGGGAACACTGGGAGAACGCAGAGGGAACACAAGGAGAACACGGGGAGAACACAGGGAGAACACGGGGAACGCTGGGAGAACACGGGGAGAACACGGGGAGAACACAGGGAGAACACGGGGGGAACACGGGGGGAACGCAGGGAGAACGCAGAGGGAACACAGGCGGAACACTGGGAGAACGCAGAGGGAACACAGGGGGAACACTGGGAGAACGCAGAGGGAACACAGGGGGAACACAGGGGGAACACTGGGAGAACGCGGAGGGAACACATGGGGAACACTGGGAGAACGCAGAGGGAACACAGGGGGAACATGGGGGGAACACTGGGAGAACGCGGAGGGAACACACGGGGAACATGGGGGGAACACTGGGAGAACGCGGAGGGAACACAGGGGGAACACTGGGAGAACGCAGAGGGAACACAGGGGGAACACTGGGAGAACGCAGAGGGAACACAGGGGGAACACTGGGAGAACGCGGAGGGAACACAGGGGGAACACTGGGAGAACGCAGAGGGAACACAGGGGGAACACGGGGAACGCTGGGAGAACACGGGGAGAACACAGGGAGAACACAGGGAGAACACGGGGAACGCTGGGAGAACACGGGGAGAACACGGGGGGAACACAGGGAGAACACGGGGGGAACACAGGGGGAACAAGGAGGGAACACGGGGGGAACACTGGTAGAACACAGGGGGAACACTGGGAGAACACGGGGAGAACACAGGGAGAACACGGGGGGAACGCAGGGAGAACACAGGGAGAACACAGGGGGAACACGGGGAGAACACGGGGAGAACACAGGGAGAACACAGGGAGAACACAGGGGGAACACTGGGAGAACGTGGCGGGAACGCAGGAAGAACACGGGGAGAACACGGGGAGAACACGGGGAGAACACGGGGGGAACACAGGGGGAACGCAGGGAGAACACGGGGAGAACAGGGGGAACACGGGGAGAACACGGGGAGAACACAGGGAGAACACGGGGAACGCTGGGAGAACACGGGGAGAACACGGGGAACGCAGGGAGAACACGGGGGGAACACGGGGAACACAGGGGGAACACGGGGAGAACATGGGGAGAACGCGGGGGGAACACAGGGGGAACACGGGGAGAACACGGGGAACGCAGGGAGAACACGGGGGGAACACAGGGGGAACACGGGGAGAACACGGGGGGACCACGGGGAGCACGCGGGGAGCACGCGGAGAGAACAGGGGGAACACGGGGAGCACACGGGGAGAACACAGGGAGAACACGGGGAACGCTGGGAGAACACGGGGAGAACACGGGGAACGCAGGGAGAACACGGGGGGAACACGGGGAACCCAGGGGGAACACGGGGAAAAAACGGGGGACAAGGGGAGAACAAAGGGGGAACACGGGGAGAACACTGGGAACGCAGGGAGAACACGGGGGAACACGGGGAACACAGGGGGAACACGGGGAGAACATGGGGAGAACACGGGGGAACACAGGAGGGAACACGGGGAGAACACGGGGAGAACACAGGGAGAACACAGGGTGAACACGGTGAGAACACGGGGGGAACACAGGGGGAACGCAGGGAGAACACGGGGAGAACAGGGGGAACACGGGGAGAACACAGGGAGAACACGGGGAACGCTGGGAGAACACGGGGAGAACACGGGGAACGCAGGGAGAACACGGGGGGAACACGGGGAACACAGGGGGAACACGGGGAACACAGGGGGAACATGGGGAGAACACAGGGGGAACACGGGGAGAACACGGGGAACGCAGGGAGAACACGGGGGGAACACAGGGGGAACACGGGGAGAACATGGGGAGAACGCGGGGGGAACTCCTTGTCTCCTTTGGTGGCTGTGCTGCAGATGGGAATTTTTGACTGCCGTATTTTCTGGAGTACAAGTCACAACAGCCAAAAGAAGAAAAAAACGTATATGAGTCACAGTTTGGGGAGAAATGTATTTGATCAAGTCAGACTCCAGGAACAGACATTTCCTCTTCAAGTCGAGTCATAGAAACACCAACAGAACAGAGAAGAACAGTGTTCCTGTGACCTACGATTGTTGATCAGGAGTGAGGGGTTCAGCACTTCTCTTCACCCCAGCTTCACTGCATGAAGCACAACGCACGATTAAGTCCCAATAATACGTCCCGTCTTACAACGGGCGTATAAAACAGTGGCACAGGTGAAAAATGGGCTCCAGAAGGGACAAAGGTGTAAGAGATAATCGTCCCTACAAAGCGGCGGCGGAGGAGTAAAGGTGGTGTTTGCTCACAGGTTCATCAGTACAGAGCGGCGATGACGGCCAAGGACTGTTCCATCATGATCACACTGATGCCGAGCGCAGAGGAGGAGGACGCCCAGCAGAGGTCAGTATAACCCCACCCAGACCCGCTTTAGACCCGGTTTAGACCTGCTTTAGACCTGCTTTAGACCCGGTTTAGACCCGGTTTAGACCTGCTTTAGACCTGCTTTAGACCTGCTTTAGACCTGCTTTAGACCTGCTTTAGACCTGCTTTAGACCCGCTTTAGACCCGCTTTAGACCCGCTTTAGACCTGCTTTAGACCTGCTTTAGACCTGCTTTAGACCTGCTTTAGACCTGCTTTAGACCCGCTTTAGACCTGCTTTAGACCCGCTTTAGACCTGCTTTAGACCCGGTTTAGACCTGCTTTAGACCTGCTTTAGACCTGCTTTAGACCCGGTTTAGACCTGCTTTAGACCTGCTTTAGACCTGCTTTAGACCTGCTTTAGACCTGCTTTAGACCCGGTTTAGACCTGCTTTAGACCTGCTTTAGACCCGCTTTAGACCAGCTTTAGACCAGCTTTAGACCCGCTTTAGACCCGGTTTAGACCTGCTTTAGACCTGCTTTAGACCCGCTTTAGACCCGCTTTAGACCTGCTTTAGACCCGCTTTAGACCTGCTTTAGACCCGCTTTAGACCTGCTTTAGACCTTGTTTTGACCTGCTTTAGACCTGCTTTAGAGCTGCTTTAGACCTGCTTTAGACCCGCTTTAGACCTGCTTTAGACCTGCTTTAGACCTGCTTTAGACCTGCTTTAGACCCGCTTTAGACCTGCTTTAGACCCGCTTTAGACCTGCTTTAGACCCGTTTTAGACCTGCTTTAGACCCGCTTTAGACCTGCTTTAGACCCGGTTTAGACCTGCTTTAGACCTGCTTTAGACCTGCTTTAGACCTGCTTTAGACCCGCTTTAGACCTGCTTTAGACCTGCTTTAGACCTGCTTTAGACCTGCTTTAGACCCGCTTTAGACCCGCTTTAGACCTGCTTTAGACCTGCTTTAGACCTGCTTTAGACCTGCTTTAGACCCGCTTTAGACCTGCTTTAGACCCGGTTTAGACCTGCTTTAGACCTGCTTTAGACCTGCTTTAGACCTGCTTTAGACCTGCTTTAGACCTGCTTTAGACCTGCTTTAGACCTGCTTTAGACCTGCTTTAGACCTGCTTTAGACCTGCTTTAGACCCGCTTTAGACCTGCTTTAGACCTGCTTTAGACCTGCTTTAGACCCGCTTTAGACCTGCTTTAGACCCGCTTTAGACCTGCTTTAGACCCGGTTTAGACCTGCTTTAGACCTGCTTTAGACCTGCTTTAGACCTGCTTTAGACCTGCTTTAGACCTGCTTTAGACCTGCTTTAGACCTGCTTTAGACCTGCTTTAGACCCGCTTTAGACCCGCTTTAGACCCGCTTTAGACCTGCTTTAGACCTGCTTTAGACCTGCTTTAGACCCGCTTTAGACCTGCTTTAGACCCGGTTTAGACCTGCTTTAGACCTGCTTTAGACCTGCTTTAGACCTGCTTTAGACCTGCTTTAGACCTGCTTTAGACCTGCTTTAGACCCGCTTTAGACCTGCTTTAGACCCGCTTTAGACCTGCTTTAGACCCGGTTTAGACCTGCTTTAGACCTGCTTTAGACCTGCTTTAGACCCGGTTTAGACCTGCTTTAGACCTGCTTTAGACCCGGTTTAGACCTGCTTTAGACCTGCTTTAGACCTGCTTTAGACCTGCTTTAGACCTGCTTTAGACCCGCTTTAGACCCGCTTTAGACCCGCTTTAGACCCGCTTTAGACCTGCTTTAGACCTGCTTTAGACCCGGTTTAGACCTGCTTTAGACCTGCTTTAGACCTGCTTTAGACCTGCTTTAGACCTGCTTTAGACCTGCTTTAGACCCGCTTTAGACCCGCTTTAGACCTGCTTTAGACCTGCTTTAGACCCGCTTTAGACCTGCTTTAGACCCGGTTTAGACCTGCTTTAGACCTGCTTTAGACCTGCTTTAGACCTGCTTTAGACCCACTTTAGACCCGCTTTAGACCTGCTTTAGACCTGCTTTAGACCCGCTTTAGACCTGCTTTAGACCCGCTTTAGACCCGCTTTAGACCTGCTTTAGACCCGCTTTAGACCTGCTTTAGACCTGCTTTAGACCTGCTTTAGACCCGCTTTAGACCAGCTTTAGACCAGCTTTAGACCCGGTTTAGACCTGCTTTAGACCTGCTTTAGACCCGCTTTAGACCCGCTTTAGACCCGCTTTAGACCCGCTTTAGACCCGCTTTAGACCCGCTTTAGACCCGCTTTAGACCTGCTTTAGACCCGGTTTAGACCTGCTTTAGACCTGCTTTAGACCTGCTTTAGACCCGCTTTAGACCCGCTTTAGACCTGCTTTAGACCTGCTTTAGACCCGCTTTAGACCCGCTTTAGACCCGCTTTAGACCCGCTTTAGACCCGCTTTAGACCCGCTTTAGACCTGCTTTAGACCGGCTTTAGACCGGCTTTAGACCGGCTTTAGACCGGCTTTAGACCAGCTTTAGACCCGCTTTAGACCCGCTTTAGACCCGCTTTAGACCCGCTTTAGACCTGCTTTAGACCCGCTTTAGACCCGCTTTAGACCTGCTTTAGACCCGGTTTAGACCTGCTTTAGACCTGCTTTAGACCCGGTTTAGACCTGCTTTAGACCTGGTTTAGACCTGCTTTAGACCAGCTTTAGACCCGGTTTAGACCCGGTTTAGACCTGCTTTAGACCTGCTTTAGACCCGCTTTAGACCCGCTTTAGACCTGCTTTAGACCCGGTTTAGACCTGCTTTAGACCTGGTTTAGACCTGCTTTAGACCCGCTTTAGACCTGTTTTAGTCCTGCTTTAGACCCGCTTTAGACCCGCTTTAGACCCGCTTTAGACCCGCTTTAGACCCGCTTTAGACCCGCTTTAGACCCGCTTTAGACCTGCTTTAGACCTGCTTTAGACCTGCTTTAGACCTGCTTTAGACCCGCTTTAGACCCGCTTTAGACCCGCTTTAGACCTGCTTTAGACCTGCTTTAGACCCGGTTTAGACCCGCTTTAGACCTGCTTTAGACCCGGTTTAGACCTGCTTTAGACCCGCTTTAGACCCGGTTTAGACCCGCTTTAGACCTGCTTTAGACCCGGTTTAGACCTGCTTTAGACCCGCTTTAGACCCGCTTTAGACCTGCTTTAGACCCGGTTTAGACCTGCTTTAGACCTGCTTTAGACCCGGTTTAGACCCGGTTTAGACCTGCTTTAGACCCGCTTTAGACCCGCTTTAGACCCGCTTTAGACCTGCTTTAGACCTGCTTTAGACCCGCTTTAGACCTGCTTTAGACCCGGTTTAGACCTGCTTTAGACCCGGTTTAGTCCCGCTTTAGACCTGCTTTAGACCCAGTTTAGTCCTGCTTTAGACCCGGTTTAGACCCGCTTTAGACCTGCTTTAGACCTGCTTTAGACCTGCTTTAGACCTGCTTTAGACCTGCTTTAGACCCGGTTTAGACCCGCTTTAGACCTGCTTTAGACCTGCTTTAGACCCGGTTTAGACCTGCTTTAGACCTGCTTTAGACCCGGTTTAGACCCGGTTTAGACCCGGTTTAGTCCTGCTTTAGACCCGGTTTAGACCCGCTTTAGACCTGGTTTAGACCTGGTTTAGACCCGGTTTAGACCTGCTTTAGACCTGGTTTAGACCTGGTTTAGACCTGGTTTAGACCTGGTTTAGACCTGGTTTAGACCCGGTTTAGTCCCGGTTTAGACCTGCTTTAGACCCAGTTTAGTCCTGCTTTAGACCCGCTTTAGTCCTGCTTTAGACCCGGTTTAGACCCGCTTTAGACCTGCTTTAGACCTGCTTTAGACCCGGTTTAGACCTGCTTTAGACCTGCTTTAGACCCGGTTTAGACCCGGTTTAGACCCGGTTTAGACCCGGTTTAGACCTGCTTTAGACCCGGTTTAGACCTGCTTTAGACCTGCTTTAGACCTGCTTTAGACCTGCTTTAGACCTGCTTTAGACCTGCTTTAGACCTGCTTTAGACCCGCTTTAGACCTGCTTTAGACCCGCTTTAGACCTGCTTTAGACCCGGTTTAGACCTGCTTTAGACCTGCTTTAGACCTGCTTTAGACCCGGTTTAGACCTGCTTTAGACCTGCTTTAGACCCGGTTTAGACCTGCTTTAGACCTGCTTTAGACCTGCTTTAGACCCGCTTTAGACCTGCTTTAGACCTGCTTTAGACCTGCTTTAGACCCGGTTTAGACCCGCTTTAGACCTGCTTTAGACCTGCTTTAGACCCGGTTTAGACCTGCTTTAGACCTGCTTTAGACCTGCTTTAGACCTGCTTTAGACCTGCTTTAGACCCGCTTTAGACCCGCTTTAGACCTGCTTTAGACCTGCTTTAGACCCGCTTTAGACCTGCTTTAGACCCGGTTTAGACCTGCTTTAGACCTGCTTTAGACCTGCTTTAGACCTGCTTTAGACCCACTTTAGACCCGCTTTAGACCTGCTTTAGACCTGCTTTAGACCCGCTTTAGACCCGCTTTAGACCCGCTTTAGACCCGCTTTAGACCCGCTTTAGACCTGCTTTAGACCGGCTTTAGACCGGCTTTAGACCGGGTTTAGACCGGCTTTAGACCAGCTTTAGACCAGCTTTAGACCCGCTTTAGACCGGCTTTAGACCGGCTTTAGACCCGCTTTAGACCCGCTTTAGACCCGCTTTAGACCCGCTTTAGACCCGCTTTAGACCAGCTTTAGACCAGCTTTAGACCGGCTTTAGACCGGCTTTAGACCGGCTTTAGACCTGCTTTAGACCGGCTTTAGACCCACTTTAGACCCGCTTTAGACCTGCTTTAGACCTGCTTTAGACCCGCTTTAGACCCGCTTTAGACCCGCTTTAGACCCGCTTTAGACCCGCTTTAGACCCGGTTTAGACCTGCTTTAGACCTGCTTTAGACCTGCTTTAGACCCGCTTTAGACCAGCTTTAGACCAGCTTTAGACCCGGTTTAGACCTGCTTTAGACCTGCTTTAGACCCGCTTTAGACCCGCTTTAGACCCGCTTTAGACCCGCTTTAGACCCGCTTTAGACCCGCTTTAGACCTGCTTTAGACCTGCTTTAGACCCGGTTTAGACCCGCTTTAGACCTGGTTTAGACCTGCTTTAGACCAGCTTTAGACCCGGTTTAGACCCGGTTTAGACCCGCTTTAGACCCGCTTTAGACCCGCTTTAGACCCGCTTTAGACCCGCTTTAGACCTGCTTTAGACCCGGTTTAGACCTGCTTTAGACCTGGTTTAGACCTGCTTTAGACCCGCTTTAGACCTGTTTTAGTCCTGCTTTAGACCCGCTTTAGACCCGCTTTAGACCCGCTTTAGACCTGCTTTAGACCTGCTTTAGACCCGCTTTAGACCCGCTTTAGACCCGCTTTAGACCTGCTTTAGACCTGCTTTAGACCTGCTTTAGACCCGCTTTAGACCCGCTTTAGACCCGCTTTAGACCTGCTTTAGACCTGCTTTAGACCCGGTTTAGACCCGCTTTAGACCTGCTTTAGACCCGGTTTAGACCTGCTTTAGACCCGCTTTAGACCCGGTTTAGACCCGCTTTAGACCTGCTTTAGACCCGGTTTAGACCTGCTTTAGACCCGCTTTAGACCCGCTTTAGACCCGCTTTAGACCCGGTTTAGACCTGCTTTAGACCTGCTTTAGACCCGGTTTAGACCTGCTTTAGACCCGCTTTAGACCCGCTTTAGACCCGCTTTAGACCCGCTTTAGACCTGCTTTAGACCTGCTTTAGACCCGCTTTAGACCTGCTTTAGACCCGGTTTAGACCTGCTTTAGACCCGGTTTAGTCCCGCTTTAGACCTGCTTTAGACCCAGTTTAGTCCTGCTTTAGACCCGGTTTAGACCCGCTTTAGACCTGCTTTAGACCTGCTTTAGACCTGCTTTAGACCTGCTTTAGACCTGCTTTAGACCCGGTTTAGACCCGCTTTAGACCTGCTTTAGACCTGCTTTAGACCCGGTTTAGACCTGCTTTAGACCTGCTTTAGACCCGGTTTAGACCCGGTTTAGACCCGGTTTAGTCCTGCTTTAGACCCGGTTTAGACCCGCTTTAGACCTGGTTTAGACCTGGTTTAGACCCGGTTTAGACCTGCTTTAGACCTGGTTTAGACCTGGTTTAGACCTGGTTTAGACCTGGTTTAGACCTGGTTTAGACCCGGTTTAGTCCCGGTTTAGACCTGCTTTAGACCCAGTTTAGTCCTGCTTTAGACCCGCTTTAGTCCTGCTTTAGACCCGGTTTAGACCCGGTTTAGACCCGGTTTAGACCCGGTTTAGACCCGGTTTAGTCCTGCTTTAGACCCGGTTTAGACCTGCTTTAGACCTGGTTTAGACCTGGTTTAGACCCGGTTTAGACCTGCTTTAGACCTGGTTTAGACCTGGTTTAGACCTGGTTTAGACCTGGTTTAGACCTGGTTTAGACCCGCTTTAGACCCGGTTTAGACCTGCTTTAGACCCGGTTTAGACCTGCTTTAGACCCGCTTTAGACCCTGTTTAGATCTGCTTTAGACCCGCTTTAGACCCGGTTTAGACCTGCTTTAGACCTGCTTTAGACCCGGTTTAGACCCGGTTTAGACCCGGTTTAGACCCGGTTTAGTCCTGCTTTAGACCCGGTTTAGACCTGCTTTAGACCCGGTTTAGACCCGGTTTAGACCCGGTTTAGACCTGCTTTAGACCTGCTTTAGACCTGGTTTAGACCTGCTTTAGACCCGGTTTAGACCCGCTTTAGACCTGCTTTAGACCTGCTTTAGACCCGGTTTAGACCTGCTTTAGACCTGCTTTAGACCCGGTTTAGACCCGGTTTAGACCCGGTTTAGACCCGGTTTAGTCCTGCTTTAGACCCGGTTTAGACCCGCTTTAGACCCGGTTTAGACCCGGTTTAGACCTGCTTTAGACCTGCTTTAGACCTGCTTTAGACCTGCTTTAGACCTGCTTTAGACCCGCTTTAGACCCGGTTTAGACCCGGTTTAGACCCGGTTTAGACCCGGTTTAGTCCTGCTTTAGACCCGGTTTAGACCTGCTTTAGACCCGGTTTAGACCCGGTTTAGACCCGGTTTAGTCCTGCTTTAGACCCGGTTTAGACCTGCTTTAGACCCGGTTTAGACCTGGTTTAGACCCGGTTTAGACCCGGTTTAGACCTGCTTTAGACCTGGTTTAGACCTGCTTTAGACCCGGTTTAGACCCGGTTTAGACCCGGTTTAGACCCGGTTTAGACCCGCTTTAGACCTGCTTTAGACCTGCTTTAGACCTGCTTTAGACCCGGTTTAGACCTGCTTTACTGCTTTAGACCTGCTTTAGACCTGGTTTAGACCCGGTTTAGACCCGGTTTAGTCCTGCTTTAGACCCGGTTTAGACCTGCTTTAGACCTGGTTTAGACCCGGTTTAGACCCGGTTTAGACCCGGTTTAGACCTGCTTTAGACCTGCTTTAGACCTGGTTTAGACCCGGTTTAGACCCGGTTTAGACCCGGTTTAGACCCGGTTTAGACCCGGTTTAGACCTGCTTTAGACCTGCTTTAGACCTGGTTTAGACCCGGTTTAGACCCGGTTTAGACCCGGTTTAGACCCGGTTTAGACCCGGTTTAGTCCCGGTCCAGTCCTGGTCCAGACCCGGTCTGTGTCCCTCAGGTCGTTCTCGTTCTCGGTCTCGGTCCTGGACTTGGATCCGAAGCCGTTCGAGTCTGTTCCCCGGCAGCTGCGTCTGGATCAGAAGGTGGTGAACGGATATTTACGGAGCGCCGCCGGAATGTGCCCCCGGACACACCCCCGAGAGGACTGCACCCTGCGCCTCCTGCCGGTGAGTCTGCTCCTCCTCCCCCTGCGCCTCCTGCCGGTGAGTCTGCTCCTCCTACCTCTGCGCCTCCTGCCGGTGAGTCTGCTCCTCCTACCTCTGCGCCTCCTGCCGGTGAGTCTGCTCCTCCTCCCCCTGTGCCTCCTGCCGGTGAGTCTGCTCCTCCTCCCTCTGCTCCTCCTGCCGGTGAGTCTGCTCCTCCTCCCTCTGCGCCTCCTGCCGGTGAGTCTGCTCCTCCTCCCTCTGCTCCTCCTCCCTCTGCTCCTCCTGCCGGTGAGTCTGCTCCTCCTACCTCTGCGCCTCCTGCCGGTGAGTCTGCTCCTCCTCCCTCTGCGCCTCCTCCCCCTGCGCCTCCTGCCGGTGAGTCTGCTCCTCCTCCCTCTGCTCCTCTTCCCTCTGCTCCTCCTCCCTCTGCGCCTCCTGCCAGTGAGTCTGCTCCTCCTCCCTCTGCTCCTCCTCCCCCTGCTCCTCCTGCCGGTGAGTCTGCTCCTCCTCCCTCTGCTCCTCCTCCACCCGGTGAGTCTGCTCCTCCACCCTCTGCTCCTCCTCCCTCTGCGCCTCCTGCTGGTGAGTCTGCTCCTCCTCCCTCTGCTCCTCCTCCCTCTGCTCCTCCTGCCGGTGAGTCTGCTCCTCCTACCTCTGCGCCTCCTGCCGGTGAGTCTGCTCCTCCTCCCTCTGCGCCTCCTCCCCCTGCGCCTCCTGCCGGTGAGTCTGCTCCTCCTCCCTCTGCTCCTCTTCCCTCTGCTCCTCCTCCCTCTGCGCCTCCTGCCAGTGAGTCTGCTCCTCCTCCCTCTGCTCCTCCTCCCTCTGCGCCTCCTCCCCCTGCTCCTCCTGCCGGTGAGTCTGCTCCTCCTCCCTCTGCTCCTCCTCCACCCGGTGAGTCTGCTCCTCCACCCTCTGCTCCTCCTCCCTCTGCGCCTCCTGCTGGTGAGTCTGCTCCTCCTCCCTCTGCTCTTCCTCCCTCTGTGCCTCCTTCACCCGGTGAGTCTGCTCCTCCTCCCTCTGCGCCTCCTGCCGGTGAGTCTGCTCCTCCTCCCCCTGCTCCTCCTCCACCCGGTGAGTCTGCTCCTCCTCCCTCTGCTCCTTCTCCCTCTGCTCCTCCTCCCTCTGCTCCTCCTCCCTCTGCTCCTTCTCCCTCTGCTCCTTCTCCCTCTGCTCCTCCTCCCTCTGCTCCTCCTCCACCCGGTGAGTCTGCTCCTCCTCCACCCGGTGAGTCTGCTTCTGATGCTCCTGACGCTCCTGCTCCTGACGCTCCTGACGCTCCTGCTCCTACGTCCTCCTGTCTCCTCCTATCTCCTCCTGCCTCTTCCTGCGTCCTCTTGTGTCCTCCTGTGTCCTCCTGTCTCCTCCTGCCTCCTCCTGCATCCTCCTGACTCCTCCTGCGTCCTCCTGTCGCCTCTTGACTCCTCCTGCGTCCTCCTGCGTCTTCCTGTCTCCTCCTGACTCCTCCTGCGTCCTCCTGTCTCCTCCTGCGTCCTCCTGCATCCTCTTATGTCCTACTGACTCCTCCTGTCTCCTCCTGCGTCCTCCTGCATCCTCTTATGTCCTACTGACTCCTCCTGTCTCCTCCTGCGTCCTCCTGCATCCTCTTATGTCCTACTGACTCCTCCTGTCTCCTCCTGCGTCCTCCTGCATCCTCTTATGTCCTCCTGACTCCTCCTGTCTCCTCCTGCGTCCTCCTGCATCCTCTTATGTCCTCCTGACTCCTCCTGTGTCCTCCTGTCTCCTCCTGACTCCTCCTGTGTCCTCCTGTCTCCTCCTGACTCCTCCTCCTGTCTCCTCCTGCCTCCTCCTGACTCCTCCTGACTCCTCCTGACTCCTCCTGACTCCTCCTGACTCCTCCTGACTCCTCCTGTGTCCTCCTGTGTCCTCCTGTCTCCTCCTGCCTCCTCCTGCATCCTCCTGTCTTCTCCTGCCTCCTCCTGTCTCCTCCTGCGTCCTCCTGCGTCCTCCTGTCTCCTCCTGACTCCTCCTGCGTCCTCCTGTCTCCTCCTGCGTCCTCCTGCATCCTCTTATGTCCTCCTGACTCCTCCTGTGTCCTCCTGTCTTCTCCTGACTCCTCCTGTGTCCTCCTGTCTCCTCCTGCCTCCTCCTGCATCCTCCTGCCTCCTCCTGCATCCTCCTGACTCCTCCTGCATCCTCCTGACTCCTCCTGCATCCTCCTGTCTCCTCCTGCGTCCTCCTGTCTCCTCCTGCGTCCTCCTGTCTCCTCCTGTGTCCTCCTGTCTCCTCCTGTGTCCTCCTGTCTCCTCCTGTGTCCTCCTGTGTCCTCCTGTCTCCTCCTGACTCCTCCTGCGTCCCCCTGTCTCCTCTTTACTCCTCCTGTCTCCTCCTGTGTCCTCCTGTCTCCTCCTGACTCCTCCTGCCTCCTCCTGTCTCCTCTTGACTCCTCCTGTCTCCTCCTGCGTCCTCCTGTCTCCTCTTGACTCCTCCTGACTCTTCCTGCTTCCTCCTGTCTCCTCTTTACTCCTCCTGTGTCCTCCTGTCTCCTCCTGTCTCCTCTTGCCTCCTCCTGTGTCCTCCTGACTCCTCTTGACTCCTCCTGCATCTTCCTGTCTCCTCCTGTTTCCTCTTGCCTCCTCCTGTGTCCTCCTGTGTCCTCCTGACTCCTCCTGTGTCCTCCTGTCTCCTCTTGACTCCTCCTGCGTCCTCCTGTATCCTCTTGCCGCCTCCTGCGTCCTCCTGTCTCCTCTTGACTCCTCTTGTGTCCTCCTGTCTCCTCTTGCCTCCTCCTGTGTCCTCCTGACTCCTTCTGTCTCCTCTCGTCTCCTCCTCTCTCGTCTCCTCCTCCTCTAACCTCCTCTCTCTCTCTCTGTCTCCTCGTCTCCTCCTCGTGTCCTCACTGTCTCCTCGTCTCCTCCTCCTCTAACCTCCTCTCTCTCTCTCTGTCTCCTCGTCTCCTCCTCCTCTTACCTCCTCTGTCTCTCTCTCTGTCTCCTCGTCTCCTCCTCCTCTTACCTCCTCGCTCTCTTTCTGTCTCCTCGTCTCCTCCTCCTCTAACCTCCCCTCTCTCTCTGTCCCTTCGTCTCCTCCTCCTCTTACCTCCTCTCTGTCTCTTTCTCTGTCTCCTCGTCTCCTCCTCCTCTAACCTCCTCTCTCTCTCTCTGTCTCCTCCTCCTCTAACCTCCTCTCTCTCTCTGTCTCTTCGTCTCCTCCTCCTCTTACCTCCTCTGTCTCTCTCTCTGTCTCCTCGTCTCCTCCTCCTCTTACCTCCTCTCTCTCTGTCTCCTCGTCTCCTCCTCCTCTAACCTCTCCTCTCTCTCTGTCACCTCGTCTCCTCCTCCTCTAACCTCCCCTCTCTCTCTCTGTCTCCTCGTCTCCTCTCTCTCTGTCTCCTCGTCTCCTCCTCCTCTAACCTCTCCTCTCTCTCTGTCACCTCGTCTCCTCCTCCTCTAACCTCCCCTCTCTCTCTCTGTCTCCTCCTCCTCTAACCTCTCCTCTCTCTCTGTCTCCTCGTCTCCTCCTCCTCTAACCTCTCCTCTCTCTCTGTCACCTCGTCTCCTCCTCCTCCTCTAACCTCTCCTCTCTCTCTGTCTCCTCGTCTCCTCCTCCTCTTCTTACCTCCTCTGTCTCTCTCTGTCTCCTCGTCTCCTCCTCCTCTAACCTCCCCTCTCTCTCTGTCTCCTCGTCTCCTCCTCCTCTAACCTCCCCTCTCTCTCTGTCTCCTCGTCTCCTCCTCCTCTAACCTCTCCTCTCTCTCTGTCACCTCGTCTCCTCCTCCTCTAACCTCTCTCTCTCTCTCTGTCTCCTCGTCTCCTCCTCCTCTAACCTCCTCTCTCTCTCTCTCTCTCTCTCCCTCGTCTCCTCCTCCTCGTACCTCCTCTGTCTCTCTCTCTCTCTGTCTCCTCGTCTCCTCCTCCTCCTCTAACCTCTCCTCTCTCTCTGTCTCCTCGTCTCCTCCTCCTCTAACCTCTCCTCTCTCTCTGTCTCCTCCTCCTCTAACCTCCTCTCTCTCTCTCTCTCTGTCTCCTCGTCTCCTCCTCCTCTTCTTACCTCCTCTGTCTCTCTCTGTCTCCTCGTCTCCTCCTCCTCCTCTAACCTCCTCTCTCTCTCTCTCTGTCTCCTCGTCTCCTCCTCCTCTTACCTCCTCTGTCTCTCTCTCTGTCTCCTCGTCTCTTCCTCCTCTAACCTCCTCTCTCTCTCTCTCTGTCTCCTCGTCTCCTCCTCCTCTAACCTCCTCTCTCTCTCTCTCTGTCTCCTCGTCTCCTCCTCCTCTAACCTCCTCTCTCTCTCTCTGTCTCCTCGTCTCCTCCTCCTCTAACCACCTCTCTCTCTGTCTCCTCGTCTCCTCCTCCTCTAACCTCCTCTCTCTCTCTCTCTCTGTCTCCTCGTCTCCTCCTCCTCTAACCTCCCCTCTCTCTCTGTCCCTTCGTCTCCTCCTCCTCTTACCTCCTCTGTCTCTCTCTCTCTCTGTCTCCTCGTCTCCTCCTCCTCTAACCTCCTCTCTCTCTCTGTCTCCTCGTCTCCTCCTCCTCTAACTTCCTCTCTCTCTCTCTCTCTGTCTCCTCGTCTCCTCCTCCTCTAACCTCCTCTGTCTCTCTCTCTGTCTCCTCGTCTCCTCCTCCTCTAACCTCCTCTCTCTCTCTCTCTCTGTCTACTAGTCTCCTCCTCCTCTTACCTCCTCTGTCTCTCTCTCTGTCTCCCTCGTCTCCTCCTCCTCTAACCTCTCTCTCTCTCTCTCTCTGTCTCCTCGTCTCCTCCTCCTCTTACCTCCTCTGTCTCTCTCTCTGTCTCCTCGTCTCCTCCTCCTCTAACCTCCTCTCTCTCTCTCTCTGTCTCCTCGTCTCCTCCTCCTCTTACCTCCTCTGTCTCTCTCTCTGTCTCCTCGTCTCCTCCTCCTCTAACCTCCTCTCTCTCTCTCTCTGTCTCCTCGTCTCCTCCTCCTCTAACCTCCTCTCTCTCTCTCTCTGTCTCCTTGTCTCCTCCTCCTCTAACCTCTCCTCTCTCTGTGTCCTCGTCTCCTCCTCCTCTAACCACCACTCTCTCTCTCTCTCTCGTCTCCTCCTCCTCTCCTCCTCTCTCTCTCTCTCTCTCTCTCTCTCCTCTCTCTCCTCCTCTCTCTCTCTCTGTCTCCTCTGTCTCTCTCCTCCTCTCCTCTCTCTGTCTCTCTCTCCTCTCTCCTCCTCTCTCTCTGTCTCTCTCTCTCTCTCTCTCCTCTCTCTCTCTCTCGTCTCCTCCTCTCTCTCTCTCTGTCTCTCTCTCTCTGTCTCCTCTCTCCTCCTCTCCTCTCTCTCTCTCCGTCTCCTCGTCTCCTCCTCCTCTAACCTCCTCTCTCTCTCTCTCTGTCTCCTCGTCTCCTCCTCCTCTAACCTCCTCTCTCTCTGTCTCCTCGTCTCCTCCTCCTCTTACCTCCTCTGTCTCTGTCTCCTCGTCTCCTCCTCCTCTAACCTCCTCTCTCTCTCTCTCTGTCTCCTCGTCTCCTCCTCCTCTAACCTCCTCTCTCTCTCTCTCTGTCTCCTCGTCTCCTCCTCCTCTTACCTCCTCTGTCTCTCTCTCTGTCTCCTCATCTCCTCCTCCTCTAACCTCCTCTCTCTCTCTGTCTCCTCGTCTCCTCCTCCTCTAACCTCCTCTCTCTCTCTCTCTCTGTCTCCTCGTCTCCTCCTCCTCTAACCTCCTCTCTCTCTGTCTCCTCGTCTCCTCCTCCTCTAACCTCCTCTCTCTCTCTCTCTGTCTCCTCGTCTCCTCCTCCTCTTACCTCCTCTGTCTCTCTCTCTGTCTCCTCGTCTCCTCCTCCTCTAACCTCCTCTCTCTCTCTCTCCGTCTCCTCGTCTCCTCCTCCTCTAACCTCCTCTGTCTCTCTCTCTGTCTCCTCGTCTCCTCCTCCTCTAACCTCCTCTCTCTCTCTCTCTGTCTCCTCATCTCCTCCTCCTCTAACCTCCTCTGTCTCTCTCTGTCTCCTCGTCTCCTCCTCCTCTAACCTCCTCTGTCTCTCTCTGTCTCCTCGTCTCCTCCTCCTCTAACCTCCTCTCTCTCTCTCTGTCTCCTCGTCTCCTCCTCCTCTAACCTCCTCTCTCTCTCTCTGTCTCCTCGTCTCCTCCTCCTCTTACCTCCTCTGTCTCTCTCTCTGTCTCCTCGTCTCTTCCTCCTCTAACCTCCTCTCTCTCTCTCTGTCTCCTCGTCTCCTCCTCCTCTTACCTCCTCTGTCTCTCTGTCTCCTTGTCTCCTCCTCCTCTAACCTCCTCTCTCTCTCTCTCTGTCTCCTCGTCTCCTCCTCCTCTAACCTCCTCTCTCTCTCTCTCTGTCTCCTTGTCTCCTCCTCCTCTAACCTCTCCTCTCTCTGTGTCCTCGTCTCCTCCTCCTCTAACCTCCTCTCTCTCTGTCTCCTCGTCTCCTCCTCCTCTTACCTCCTCTGTCTCTCTGTCTCCTCGTCTCCTCCTCCTCTAACCTCCTCTCTCTCTCTCTCTCTGTCTCCTTGTCTCCTCCTCCTCTTACCTCCTCTGTCTCTCTCTCTGTCTCCTCCTCCTCTAACCTCCTCTCTCTCTCTGTCTCCTCGTCTCCTCCTCCTCTAACCTCCTCTGTCTCTCTCTCTGTCTCCTCGTCTCCTCCTCCTCTAACCTCCTCTGTCTCTCTCTGTCTCCTCGTCTCCTCCTCCTCTAACCTCCCCTCTCTCTCTGTCTCCTCGTCTCCTCCTCCTCTAACCTCCTCTCTCTCTCTCTCTCTGTCTTCTTGTCTCCTCCTCCTCTTACCTCCTCTGTCTCTCTCTCTCTCTCTGTCTCCTCGTCTCCTCCTCCTCTAACCTCCTCTCTCTCTCTCTCTGTCTCCTTGTCTCCTCCTCCTCTTACCTCCTCTGTCTCTCTGTCTCCTCGTCTCCTCCTCCTCTAACCTCCTCTCTCTCTCTCTCTCTGTCTTCTTGTCTCCTCCTCCTCTTACCTCCTCTGTCTCTCTCTCTCTCTGTCTCCTCGTCTCCTCCTCCTCTAACCTCCTCTCTCTCTCTCTCTCTGTCTCCTCGTCTCCTCCTCCTCTAACCTCCTCTTTCTCTCTCTCTCTGTCTCCTCATCTCCTCCTCCTCTAACCTCCTCTCTCTCTCTGTCTCCTCGTCTCCTCCTCCTCTAACCTCCTCTGTCTCTCTCTCTGTCTCCTCGTCTCCTCCTCCTCCTCCTCTCTCTCTCACTCTCTCTCTCTGTCTCCTCGTCTCCTCCTCCTCTAACCTCCTCTGTCTCTCTCTGTCTCCTCGTCTCCTCCTCCTCTAACCTCCTCTCTCTCTCTCTGTCTCCTCGTCTCCTCCTCCTCTTACCTCCTCTGTCTCTCTCTCTGTCTCCTCGTCTCCTCCTCCTCTAACCTCCTCTGTCTCTCTCTCTGTCTCCTTGTCTCCTCCTCCTCTTACCTCCTCTGTCTCTCTGTCTCCTCGTCTCCTCCTCCTCTAACCTCCTCTCTCTCTCTCTCTCTGTCTCCTTGTCTCCTCCTCCTCTTACCTCCTCTGTCTCTCTCTCTGTCTCCTCCTCCTCTAACCTCCTCTCTCTCTCTGTCTCCTCGTCTCCTCCTCCTCTAACCTCCTCTGTCTCTCTCTCTGTCTCCTCGTCTCCTCCTCCTCTAACCTCCTCTGTCTCTCTCTGTCTCCTCGTCTCCTCCTCCTCTAACCTCCCCCCTCTCTCTGTCTCCTCCTACTCTAACCTCCCCTCTCTCTCTGTCTCCTCATCTCCTCCTCCTCTAACCTCCTCTCTCTCTCTCTCTCTGTCTCCTTGTCTCCTCCTCCTCTTACCTCCTCTGTCTCTCTGTCTCCTTGTCTCCTCCTCCTCTAACCTCCTCTCTCTCTGTCTCCTCATCTCAGGTTTAACCTCGTCCTCCTCGTGGGAGCGGCGCCTCCTCCTGGACGGGAACGCCGGCCCGTGATTGGAGGAGACCCGTGTGATGTCACTGACCCAGGGCTGCGTCCAGTTTCTGTGAAGCTGGAGTTTAGTCACTAAAATGTCTAAGGTTTACAGAGGTCGAACAGAGCAGAGAACCACACACACACACTAGACACACACACACTATACACACACACTATACACACACACACACACTCTCTCACACACTATACACACACTCTCTCACACACACACACACACTCTCTCACACACACACACTCTCTCACACACTATACACACACACTATACACACACACTATACACACACACACACACACTCTCTCACACACTATACACACACACTATACACACACACTATACACACACACACACACTCTCTCACACACACACACACTCTCACACACACACTCTCTCACACACACACACACTCTCACACACACACACTCTCTCACACACACACACACTCTCACACACACACACTCTCTCACACACACACACACTCTCACACACACACTCTCTCACACACACACACTCTCTCACACACACACTCTCTCACACACACACACTCTCACACACACTCTCTCACACACACACACACTCTCACACACACACTCTCTCACACACACACACTCTCACACACACTCTCTCACACACACACACACTCATGCAGAATCTCAGGGTTTGCGGCCCAACACGACCCTCACCTCTGTGTAACATCTAAACATTTAAATCTATCAGAAAACCACTTAAAAGTGGTGAAATCACTGGACAATTTCTCTAAAAATAAAGGACCGAGACGAGAATGAAGCGTCTCTGAACGAGTACGCGGAAAATTAATCTGAAAAACAACACAAAGAACCTGAAATAAGTTTGGAAATCTCATCCGGATCAGAGAAACGGGAAAGGACGGAACACCAGCGTCTGAAGGGTTCGGGCCCCTCGGCCACGTGTTCTCTGCTCTGATTGGCCGTATCAGATGATGTCACAGGAAGGGGCGGAGCTAACAGTAGTGTGTGCCATAGATCTGACTCGGGCCGCGTCCCATTTCTGCTCCCGGACTCCTCAGACAGAAGAGAAGGAGGAGGGGAGTGGGGCGCAGCCATAGACTGTGCCTAAACTTGTTACAGACCGGGTCCTGGTTTAGTCCTGGTCCGGATCCAGGTCTGGGCCTCGGGAGCGCCGGTGCTGCTCTCTCAAACACAGCCGTACGGAGTGGTTCTGAGCTGGAGGGAGGGCATCAGGGGTAAACCGGGCTCTTCACACTCATTTGTGGAAATAAAAGAGTCGTAAAAGTGTGAATCTGTCGATCCTCGACTCACGTGAGGCTCACAGGAAAATCTGAGACTAAAAACACAAGAACTTTTCCTGGATTTGGACCAAACTAATGAAACTTATGCTCCTCTGGTTTAGTCCTGATATAGACCTGGATTAGACTGGGTTTAGTCCTGCTTTAGTCCTGGTTTAATCCTGATTTAGACCTGGTTTAGACCTGATTTAGTCCTGGTTTAGTCCTGGTTTAGTCCTGGTTTAGACCTGATTTAGTCCTGGTTTAGTCCTGGTTTAATCCTGATTTAGACCTGATTTAGTCCTGGTTTAGTCCTGGTTTAGACCTGATTTAGTCCTGGTTTAGTCCTGGTTTAGACCTGGTTTAGTCCTGATTTAGACCTGTTTTAGTCCTGGTTTAGTCCTGGTTTAGTCCTGGTTTAGTCCTGTTTTAGTCCTGGTTTAGTCCTGGTTTAGACCTGGTTTAGTCCTGATTTAGACCTGTTTTAGTCCTGGTTTAGACCTGGTTTAGCTCAGATTGGTCCAGAACAGGGACACTGGGACGTTTCTTGTGTAAAACCAGGACAAATCTCTGGTTTTGTGTAAATCTTTGGGCTCCGGACTGGGACGGTCCTGGTTTGGTCCTGGTTTGGTCCTGGTTTGGTCCTGGTTTGGTCCTGGTTTGGTCCTGGTTTGGTCCTGGTTTGGTCCTGGTTTGGTCCTGGTTTGGTCCTGGTTTGGTCCTGGTTTGGTCCTGGGGAAACGGGGAAGCTGAACCTGCCCCTCTGAGTCTGTGCCAAAAAGACTGGAGCCCAGAGGAAGAGTCCAGCTCAGAACCACAGACGCCTCCCGTTTCTGCTCAAACTTTTACATAAAGTGTCCAGAGGCTCAGGACGAGCGGGACTTTAAATCTGCTCCTGATTTCAGACGCTCGTCCTGAGCCTCTGGACAAACCTCCTGTTACATGTAGAGCGATTAGAGCGATTATTTCACTGATTTAACCATGTCTCACAGCTTCACTTCTGTTTGTGCTGCTCAACGGGTTAGACCTGGTTTAGACCTGGTTTAGACCTGGTTTAGACCTGGTTTAGACCTGGTTTAGACCTGGTTTAGACCTGGTTTAGACCTGGTTTAGACATGGTTTAGACATGGGTTAGTCCTGATGTAGACCTGGGTTAGTCCTGGGTTAGTCCTGGTGTAGACCTGGTTTAGTTCTGGTTTGGTCCTGTGTTAGACCTGGTTTATAAGGGTTTCCTCCTGGTCTAACCCTGGTCTAACCCTGGTCTAACCCAGGTCTAACCCAGGTCTAACCCAGGTCTAACCCAGGTCTAACCCAGGTCTAAGTCCAGGTCTAACCCAGGTCTAAGTCCAGGTCTAAGTCCTGGTCTCCAGAGGTTTGGCCTCGGGCTGTGGACCTCTTCCTCTTCACAGAAGCTGAGCGCGCAAACAGAACTGAACCAACCACATGTGAACTTGAGACGGACGCAGCAAAGCATCATGGGAGTCGTAGTCCAGAGACGCACCTGTGATACAAAACACTTTGTCACTGTGATTCTGACCGGGACCTTTGACCCTCAGAGGAGTAACGACACGATTCTTCAGCAACGCGTCTTTAAACCTCTCGATTCTTCACCAACGCGTCTTTAAACCTCTCGATTCTTCACCAACGCGTCTTTAAACCTCTCGATTCTTCACCAACGCGTCTTTAAACCTCTCGATTCTTCAGCAACGCGTCTTTAAACCTCTCGATTCTTCACCAACGCGTCTTTAAACCTCTCGATTCTTCAGCAACGCGTCTTTAAACCTCTCGATTCTTCACCAACGCGTCTTTAAACCTCTCGATTCTTCAGCAACGCGTCTTTAAACCTCTCGATTCTTCACCAACGCGTCTTTAAACCTCTCGATTCTTCACCAACGCGTCTTTAAACCTCTCGATTCTTCACCAACGCGTCTTTAAACCTCTCGATTCTTCACCAACGCGTCTTTAAACCTCTCGATTCTTCACCAACGCGTCTTTAAACCTCTCGATTCTTCACCAACGCGTCTTTAAACCTCTCGATTCTTCAGCAACGCGTCTTTAAACCTCTCGATTCTTCACCAACGCGTCTTTAAACCTCTCGATTCTTCACCAACGCGTCTTTAAACCTCTCGATTCTTCAGCAACGCGTCTTTAAACCTCTCGATTCTTCACCAACGCGTCTTTAAACCTCTCGATTCTTCACTAACGTCTTTAAACCTCTCGATTCTTCACCAACGCTCTCGATTCTTTAAACCTCTCGATTCTTCACCAACGCGTCTTTAAACCTCTCGATTCTTCACCAACGCGTCTTTAAACCTCTCGATTCTTCTGCAACGCTGCCTTTAAACCTCTCGATTCTTCACTAACGTGCCTTTAAACCTCTCGATTCTTCACCAACGTCTTTAAACCTCTCGATTCTTCACCAACGCGTCTTTAAACCTCTCGATTCTTCACCAACGCGATTCTTTAAACCTCTCGATTCTTCACTAACGTCTTTAAACCTCTCGATTCTTCACCAACGCTGTCTTTAAACCTCTCGATTCTTTAAACCTCGATTCTTTAAACCTCTCGATTCTTCACCAACGCGTCTTTAAACCTCTCGATTCTTCACCAACGTCTTTAAACCTCTCGATTCTTCACCAACGCTGCCTTTAAACCTCTCGATTCTTCACTAACGTCTTTAAACCTCTCGATTCTTCACCAACGCGTCTTTAAACCTCTCGATTCTTCACCAACGCGTCTTTAAACCTCTCGATTCTTCACCAACGCGTCTTTAAACCTCTCGATTCTTCAGCAACGCGTCTTTAAACCTCTCGATTCTTCACCAACGCGTCTTTAAACCTCTCGATTCTTTAAGCCTCTCGATTCTTTAAACCTCTCGATTCTTTAAGCCTCTCGATTCTTTAAGCCTCTCGATTCTTTAAACCTCTCGATTCTTTAAACCTCTCGATTCTTTAAGCCTCTCGATTCTTTAAACCTCTCGATTCTTTAAGCCTCTCGATTCTTTAAACCTCTCGATTCTTTAAACCTCTCGATTCTTTAAACCTCTCGATTCTTTAAGCCTCTCGATTCTTTAAGCCTCTCGATTCTTTAAGCCTCTCGATTCTTTAAGCCTCTCGATTCTTTAAGCCTCTCGATTCTTTAAGCCTCTCGATTCTTTAAACCTCTCGATTCTTTAAGCCTCTCGATTCTTTAAGCCTCTCGATTCTTTAAGCCTCTCGATTCTTTAAACCTCTCGATTCTTGGTCTTTTCGCTCTGGTTCCTGCCGTGCTGGTGATCGTCCAATGGGATCACAGCGCTGACGCTCCCTGGCCTGTGATTGGCCGCTGCTGCCGTCCGTCACCTCCTCCACAAAGCGCACTGTAAAAAGAGGCTTTTGTATTTAAATTATTTATTTTTGTAGATTTGAGCTCGACTCTTTCTGAAGAATAAAGATTTATAAAAGAGACTAAACCCAAACTCCCACTCTGCTGTGTTTATTCACCTGCCACTGCACCTGTCTGCGGGACAGGGCCTCTGCACCTGCCACTGCACCTGTCTGCGGGACAGGGACTCTGCACCTGCCACTGCACCTGTCTGCGGGACAGGGACTCTGCACCTGCCACTGCACCTGTCTGCGGGACAGGGACTCTGCACCTGCCACTGCACCTGTCTGCGGGACAGGGACTCTGCACCTGCCACTGCACCTGTCTGCGGGACAGGGACTCTGCACCTGTCTGCGGGACAGGGACTCTGCACCTGCCACTGCACCTGTCTGCGGGACAGGGACTCTGCACCTGCCACTGCACCTGTCTGCGGGACAGGGACTCTGCACCTGCCACTGCACCTGTCTGCGGGACAGGGACTCTGCACCTGCCACTGCACCTGTCTGCGGGACAGGGACTCTGCACCTGTCTGCTGCACCTGTCTGTGTCTGTGTGTGTTTGGACATTAGAACATTGTCCTGGGTTAGTCCTGGGTTAGTTCCGGTTTAGTCCCGGTTTAGTCCTGGGTTAGTCCCGGTTTAGTCCTGAGTTAGTCCCGGTTTAGTTCTGGGTTAGTCCTGGTTTAGTCCTGGTTAATCAATCAATAATCACTTTATTTATCCCCAAGGGGCAATAAAGGCACAGAGAGTTGCAGTGAACAGAGTTGCAGTGAACAGAGAGTTGCAGTGAACAGAGTTGCAGTGAACAGAGTTGCAGTGAACAGAGAGTTGCAGTGAACAGAGAGTTGCAGTGAACAGAGTTGCAGTGAACAGAGAGTTGCAGTGAACAGAGTTGCAGTGAACAGTGAGTTGCAGTGAACAGAGAGTTGCAGTGAACAGAGAGTTGCAGTGAACAGTGAGTTGCAGTGAACAGTGAGTTGCAGTGAACAGAGAGTTGCAGTGAACAGAGAGTTGCAGTGAACAGAGTTGCAGTGAACAGAGAGTTGCAGTGAACAGTGAGTTGCAGTGAACAGTGAGTTGCAGTGAACAGAGTTGCAGTGAACAGTGAGTTGCAGTGAACAGAGTTGCAGTGAACAGAGAGTTGCAGTGAACAGTGAGTTGCAGTGAACAGTGAGTTGCAGTGAACAGAGTTGCAGTGAACAGAGTTGCAGTGAACAGTGAGTTGCAGTGAACAGAGTTGCAGTGAACAGTGAGTTGCAGTGAACAGTGAGTTGCAGTGAACAGTTAGTTGCAGTGAACAGAGAGTTGCAGTGAACAGAGTTGCAGTGAACAGAGAGTTGCAGTGAACAGTGAGTTGCAGTGAACAGAGAGTTGCAGTGAACAGAGTTGCAGTGAACAGAGAGTTGCAGTGAACAGTTAGTTGCAGTGAACAGAGAGTTGCAGTGAACAGAGTTGCAGTGAACAGAGTTGCAGTGAACAGAGAGTTGCAGTGAACAGAGAGTTGCAGTGAACAGAGAGTTGCAGTGAACAGAGTTGCAGTGAACAGAGTTGCAGTGAACAGAGAGTTGCAGTGAACAGTTAGTTGCAGTGAACAGAGAGTTGCAGTGAACAGAGAGTTGCAGTGAACAGTTAGTTGCAGTGAACAGTTAGTTGCAGTGAACAGAGAGTTGCAGTGAACAGAGAGTTGCAGTGAACAGAGTTGCAGTGAACAGAGTTGCAGTGAACAGAGTTGCAGTGAACAGAGTTGCAGTGAACAGAGAGTTGCAGTGAACAGAGTTGCAGTGAACAGAGTTGCAGTGAACAGAGAGTTGCAGTGAACAGAGTTGCAGTGAACAGAGAGTTGCAGTGAACAGAGTTGCAGTGAACAGAGTTGCAGTGAACAGAGTTGCAGTGAACACTACAACAGTATAAATTCCACCTAATAAAAAAGCCACACACATTCAGACATGTGAGCATGCACAGCACAGTCTGCGTCCTGATGCAGCCGATCACATCTGGAGTGTGAGACGTGAGGGGCCCCTGAGAATTTCGAGAGCCGCCCTCAGCCTGTTGGTCACACAGAGCAGGAAGCACTCTCACTGTTTGACCAATTATTTTAGAACAAACATTAGTCACTCTGATCAACTGAGACCTGTTTTAAACACAGAGTAGAACCAGCAGAGGACCTTAACTTCCTCAGAAGATACTGCCTCTGATGGCATTTTTTAGAAGCTCTTCTGTGTTCACTGATCCAAAAATGTTCCGAGGTATTTGTACTCGTGTAGTGTCTCTACAGGCCCCGGACAGTACAGGTCACTGACTCTGCCAGCTGTCTCTGCTTGTTAGAAAAAGTCACAATCATGTCCTTGGTTTTACAAATGTTAAGTTCTAGACCAGAGTTCTCATGCCATGTCACGAACTCCAGCAGAGCAGGACCATGACACAAGGATGGAGCAGAGCGAGGACAGCAGGGCCGTAACATCCGCAATGACACTTTGGCTGCTCTACAGTCATCCGTATACAACATGTAGAGCAGGGGGGATAAAGCACACCCCTGAGATCCTGTAGAGGACATCATCTGACAGTAGATTATTCACCATCTCTCTGCGACCTGTGTCAGGAAATTGATGATCCATAATATGAGCTGATGGTCCAGGTGGGAAAAGGTGGGAGGATATAAGGCTGCAGTGTGTTGAACGCAGAAGAGAAGTCAGCAAACAGAAGCCTGGCGATGGTGTTTGTCGATGGTGTCTGTAATAAATATTTTGGCATCATCCACACCCCTGCCAGGCCTATACGCGAATTACAGAGGGTCCATCAGTAATGTGGCTCATAACAATCCTCTGTAAAGCTTTCATCACTAGTGACGTCAGGGCCACTGGTCTCAGATCATTAAGGACCTTTGTGGATCCTTTCTTAGGGACTGGGTTCACAGTGGATTGTTTCCACACATCTGGCACTGTGCTGCTGTTGATGGAGCTTTGGAGGAGCTGCCGAAAGATGCCTCCCAGCTGCACAGCACAGTGACTCTGTCCACAAAGGTTATCAGGACCAGTGGCAGTGCCGGTTCTAGTCCTTTTCAGGCATCGCACTGCGTCCTCCTCACTGATGAGGGAAGTTCCACTGGGAGTGAGAGAAGAAGCCACACTAATGAGCTGAGAGGAATTATCTCTCTCAAACCTTATGAAGAAGCGGTTGAGGTCATTTGGGAGAGATGCGGAGTTGTGACCATCGACTTGAAGATGAGACAGTGTTTACGGCTGCCATGTTCTTGAGTACCTGCCAGGCAGAGTGGAGATTACCTTGAGTAAAAGAAAGCTCCACCTTGCTTTTGTACTTGAGCTGAGCCTTTGTGATTTTTACCTCCTTCCTCAGACTCTGTGCCGTTATAAGATGTTCTCTTCTTGTTTAATATCTGCTTCAGTTCTTTCGAAATCCATGGTTTATTATTAGGGAATATTGGTTTTGTTGGAATGTTATCAACACAGAATGTAATATGTGCTGACACTGTCTCTACCTGAGCATTGATGTCATCTGAAGATGGAATCCAAACATCCTTGTAACTGATCTATGCTATCAGGTGTCCACTGCTCGATGTTTTAATAACAGGTGTAAACCTTTTAACAACAGGTAAGAAAGAAGGAGCCAGCAGAATAGCAGGATGGTCAGATGAACCGAGAGGGGAACAGATTTAAAAGTGCTCAGAACTGACCCATAACATTTGTCACGTGCTCTGCTGTGTCTAGTGTTACAGGCCACATACTGAAGAAACCTTTCAGAGTTTTATCCAGCGTTATTAAAATCTCCCATTACAAATTTGGAGGCATCAGGAGAAATCAGTTCTAACTTTTCAAGGTTTTTGCCTTAGGATGTATATAAACAAGAATTACCGTATTTTCCAGACTATAAGCCACTACTTTTTTCCCAGGCTTTGAACCATGCGGCTTTTACAAAGGAGCGGCTAATGTGGACTTTCTTCCACCGCTAGGGGGCGCTCTAACCGGAATTACAAAAACAAGATAGACGGAAAATGAATGTAAAGAAGAATACGCTACTTTTTATTTAGCAGATATAACACGCAAGACAAATTACTAAGTGGTAATTATTTTCAAATCCTCACCCCTTCATCATGAAAAGCACGAAGGAGTTTGTATGATGCAAGTTTTAAGTTGAAGGCATCGATCTTACTCCAGGAAGGAAACCGCTGTAGAGCCCTGCACCCGCGGGACCCACGGGACCAACACAAAACAGCACGGGACCATGGATGTAATAAGAACATCTGAAAGAACATTCTGAGAGAACATTCTGAGAGAACATTCTGAGAGAACATTCTGAGAGAACATTCTGAGAGAACATTCTGAAAGAACATTCTGAGAGAACATTCTGAGAGAACATTCTGAGAGAACATTCTGAGAGAACATTCTGAAAGAACATTCTGAGAGAACATTCTGAGAGAACATTCTGAGAGAACATTCTGAAAGAACATTCTGAGAGAACATTCTGAGAGAACATTCTGAAAGAACATTCTGAGAGAACATTCTGAAAGAACATTCTGAGAGAACATTCTGAGAGAACATTCTGAGAGAACATTCTGAGAGAACATTCTGAAAGAACATTCTGAGAGAACATTCTGAAAGAACATTCTGAGAGAACATTCTGAGAGAACATTCTGAGAGAACATTCTGAGAGAACATTCTGAGAGAACATTCTGAAAGAACATTCTGAGAGAACATTCTGAAAGAACATTCTGAGAGAACATTCTGAGAGAACATTCTGAGAGAACATTCTGAGAGAACATTCTGAAAGAACATTCTGAGAGAACATTCTGAAAGAACATTCTGAGAGAACATTCTGAGAGAACATTCTGAGAGAACATTCTGAAAGAACATTCTGAAAGAACATTCTGAGAGAACATTCTGAGAGAACATTCTGAGAGAACATTCTGAGAGAACATTCTGAGAGAACATTCTGAAAGAACATTCTGAGAGAACATTCTGAGAGAACATTCTGAGAGAACATTCTGAGAGAACATTCTGAAAGAACATTCTGAGAGAACATTCTGAGAGAACATTCTGAAAGAACATTCTGAGAGAACATTCTGAGAGAACATTCTGAAAGAACATTCTGAGAGAACATTCTGAAAGAACATTCTGAGAGAACATTCTGAGAGAACATTCTGAAAGAACATTCTGAGAGAACATTCTGAGAGAACATTCTGAGAGAACATTCTGAGAGAACATTCTGAAAGAACATTCTGAGAGAACATTCTGAGAGAACATTCTGAAAGCTTATTGCGGGTGTGGGCAGCAGCAGGATTGTGTCCTGCAGACCTCTACCTGCTGCTGCTGTAAGCTCAGCGTCAGTGAAGATGATTAAAGAGACTTGTGGTTTCACAGGAGAAATGAAGGTTCAGTTACCGGTTCTTTTCTGTTTCTGACCTGTTTTCATCAGCACAGTTGCTGCTGTGTTAAAAGACACTGTTCAGAAGAATCTGTTCAGGTTCATAAATGTACATTTACAGTACAAAATCCTTCTGTAGATGCAGTAAATATCTCATTTTTCAACATAGATATCAGCGGCTTATAGCCCGGTTGCAGCTTGTAGAACTTTTTTCTTAATTTTTTTTAAATAGAGTGGATGCGGCTTATTTACAGGTGCCTCTATAGTCCGGAAAATACAGTAGAAAGATTTGGGGAAATTCTCTGGGAAGATAAAATGGACAAAGTGAAATGGCCGATTCAATATCCGAATTACACACAGTTTCTCTCTGTAAAACTGTCCTACACCAGTGGGGTTAATATAAAACAAACACCACCGCTCTGCCTTTTGCCGGTCACACTTCTATCTCTGTCCAGCCTCAACGGGGAGCCAAAGCCATGGAAATGCAAGGCATCGTCACAATCACTGAGTGAGGTTTGAGTGAAGGCCAAGGCAGATGCCGTCCGGGATTCCTACACGTGGTTGATATTCGCCTGCAGTTTGTCAGCTTAATTCCTTAATGACGGGAGGAAGACATCGCCTCCTGACATCTTCACGCTTTAGTCTGGCTCCGACACCTGCTCTTCACCTGAGCAGGAGAAACTTAAAGGGCCATGAAGGACCCACTGAAAACAGTTTGATCAGGGCTGAAGCTGCAGCAGCAAGACCTGGTTTAGTCCTGGTTTAGACCTGGTTTAGACCTGGTTTAGACCTGGGTTAGACCTGGGTTAGACCTGGGTTAGACCTGGGTTAGTCCTGGTTTAGTCCTGGTTTAGTCCTCGGTTAGTCCTGGTTTAGATTTGCACATTTCCAGTCGTTTTTACAGAATAAACTTTTATTCATTTCAAAATAAAATCATCTCCATAAAGTGGTTTGGACAAATGAACTTCACGATAAATTAAATCTGGTTTTACTTTGAAAATCCACCTGATTTTAAACCTCGTTTCCAGTCGTTTCCTGAAGCTCGGAAACGATGCCACGAATCCAGAGCGTCGCCCAAACCAACACGATCGAACTTTAGATCCGAGCGGAACACGAGCGGAACACGAGCGGAACACGAGCGAAACACGAGCGGAACACGAGCGGAGCACGAGCGGAACACGAGCGGAACACGAGCGGAACACGAGCGAAACACGAGCGGAACACGAGCGGAACACGAGCGGAGCACGAGCGGAGCACGAGCGGAGCACGAGCGGAACACGAGCAGAGCGGAACACGAGCGGAACACGAGCGGAACACGAGCGGAGCACGAAAGCGAACACGAAGCGAAACACGAGCGAGCACGGTAGCAACACGAAAGGAACACGAGCGGAACACGAGCGAGCACGAAAGCGAGCACGAAGCGAACACGAGCGAACACGATTTAGCGGAGCACGAGCGAAACACGAGCGAACACGAGCGAACACGAAGCGGAGTACGAAGCGGAATACGAAGCGGAGCACGAAGCGAGTACGAGCGAGCACGAAGCGGAGTACGAAAGGAACACGAAAGAATACGAAAGCGGAATACGAAAGCGGAACACGAAGCGGAGTACGAAGCGAACACGAAAGCGGAGTACGAAGCGAATACGAAAGCGGAGCACGAAAAGCACGAAAGCGGAACACGAGCGTAAACACGAAAGCGGAGCACGAAATAAACACGAAAGCGGAACACGAAGCGGAACACGAAAGCGGAGTACGAAGCGAACACGAAAGTGAGTACGAGCGAGTAATGCAGCGAAACAAGCGGAATACTTCAGCGGAGCACAGCGAACACGAAAGCGGAATACGAAAGCGAACACGAAGCGAGCAATGAAGCGGAACACGAAAGTAGAGCGGAATACTTTAGCGAGTACGAAAGCGAACACGAAAGCGGAACACGAAAGCGGAGTACGAAGCGTAAACACGAAGCAAACACGAGCGAACACGAAAGCGGAACACGAAAGCGGAGTACGAAGCGAACATTTAGCGGAGCACGAAAGCGAGCACGAAAGCGAACACGAAAGCGAACACAGCGGAGTATTTAGCGGAGCACGAAGCGAACACGAAAGCGAATACTTAGCGGAGCACGAAAGCGAACACGAAAGTGCAAACACGAAAGCGAAACACGAAGCGTAAACACGAAGCGAACACGAAGCGGAACACTTAGCGTAAACACGAAAGCGAAACACGAAAGCGGAACACGAAGCGGAGTACTAGCGAAACACGAAGCGTAAACACGAAGCGAGCACGAGCGAACACGAAAGCGGAACACGAGCGAAACACGAAGCGAAACACGAAGCGAACACGAAAGCGAACACGAAGCGAGCACGAAAGCGGAACACGAAGCGAGTACGAGCGAGTAATGCAGCGAAACACGAAAGGAACACGAAGCGGAGCACGAAAGCGAACACGAGCGAACACGAGCTAAACACGAGGAGTACGAGCGAACATTTAGCAGAGCGGAATACGAAGGAGTACGAAGCGAACACGAAGCGAACACGAAAGCGAACACGAAGCGAGCACGAAAGCGGAACACGAAGCGAGCACGAAGCGGAACACGAAGCGGAACATTTAGCGAGTACGAAAGCGGAGTACGAAAGCGGAACACGAAAGCGAGCACGAAAGGAATACGAGCGGAGCACGAAAGCGAACACGTAGCGGAATACGAAGCGAGTATTAGCGAGTACGAGCGAGCACGATGAACACGAGCGAGCACGAAAGCGAACATTTAGCGAAATACGAGCGGAGCATTTAGCGGAACACGCAGCGAGCACGAGCGAGCGGAACACGAAGCGGAGCACGAGCGGAGCACGAGCGAGTACGCAGCGGAGCGGAACACGAAGCGAACACGAAGCGGAGTACTTCAGCGGAGCACGCAGCGAACACGAGCGGAGTACGAGCGGAGCACGAGCGAGCGGAACACGAAGCGGAGCACGAGCGAGCGGAACACGAAGCGGAACACGAAGCGGAGTACGAAAGCGGAGCACGAAAGCGGAACACGAGCGAACACGAAGCGAGCACGAGCGGGAGCGGAACACGAAGCGGAGTACCGAGCGAGCGGAACACGAAAGCGAACACGCAGCAGAGCGGAACACGAAGCGAGTACGAAGCGAACACGAAGCGGAGCACGAAGCGAACACGAAGCGGAACACGAAAGCGAACACGAAGCGGAGTACGAGCGGAACACGAAAGCAGAGCGGAACACGAAGCGGAGTACGAAAGCGAACACGCAGCGAACACGAAGCGGAACACGAGCGGAGCGACGAGCGGAACACGAAGCGGAGTACGAGCGGAGCGGAACATTTAGCGAGCACGAAGCGGAGCACGAAAGCGAACACGAAAGCGGAGCACGAAGCGAACACGAAAGCGGAGTACGAAGCGGAACACGAAAGCGGGAACATTTAGCGTGAGTACGAGCGGAGTAAGCGGAGTACGAAAGCGGAATACGAAGCGGAGCACGAAAGCGGAACACGAAGCGAACACGAAAGCGAGCACGAAAGCGGAACACGAAGCGGAGCACGAAAGCGAGCGAACACGAAGGAGCACGAAGCGGAGTACGAAAGCGGAGTACGAAGCGGAGCGGAACACGAAAGGAATACGAGCGAGCACGAAGCGGAGCACGAAGCGAACATTTGAAGCGAGCACGAAGCGGAGTACGAAGCGGAGCGGAACACGAAGCGGAGTACGAGCGGAGCGGAACACGAAGCGGAACACGAAGCGGAGCACGAGCGGAGTACGAGCGAGCAGTACAGCGAACACGAAGCGAGTACGAGCGGAGCGGAACACGAAAGCGGAACACGAAAGGAGCACGAAAGCGAACACGCAGCAGAGCGGAACACGAGCGAAACACGAAGCGGAGCACGAGCGGAGCATTTAGCGGAGCACGAAAGCGAGCACGAGCGAACACGAAGCGGAGTACGAAGCGGAGCGAACACGAGCGGAACACGAAGCGAGTACGAAAGCGGAACACGAGCAGAGCGAACACGAAAGCGAAACACGAGCGGAGTACGAGCGAACACAGCGAGCACGAGCGGAGCACGAGCGAGCGGAGCACGAAAGCGGAACACGAAGCGTAAACACGAGCGAGCACGAAGCGAGCACGAAAGCGGAACACGAAGCGAAACACGAGCGGAACACGAAGCGGAGTACGAAGCGAGCGGAACACGAAGCGGAGTACGAGCGGAGCGAACACGAAGCGAATACTTCAGCAGAGCGGAACACGAGCGAGCACGAAGCGGAACACGAGCGAGCACGAAGCGAACACGAAGCGGAGTACGAAAGCGGAGCGGAACACAGCGGAATACACGAGCGGAGTACGAAGCGAACACGAAAGCAGAGCGGAACACGAGCGTAAACATTTAGCGGAGTACGAAGCGAGCACGAAGCGAGCACGAAGCGAGCACGAAGCGGAACACGAAGCGGAGCACGAAGGAACACGAAGCGAGCACGAGCGGAGCACGAAGCGGAACACGAAGCGGAGCACGAAGCGGAGCGAACACGAAGCGAGCACGAAGCGGAGTACGAGCGAGCACGAAGCGGAGCGGAACACGAAGCGAACATTTAGCGGAGTACCGAAAGCGGAGCACGAGCGAACACGAGCGGAACACGAAAGCGGAGTACGAAGCGAGCGGAACACGAAAGCGGAGTACCGAAGCGGAGCGGAACACGAAAGCGAACACGAAGCGGAGTACGAAGGAGTAACGAAAGCGGAACACGAAGCGGAAACATTTAGCGGAGTAATGAAGGAGTACGAAGCGGAGCGGAACACGAAAGCGGAGCACGAAAGCGGAGCGGAACACGCAGCGGAACACGAGCAGAGCGGAACACGAGCGGAGCACGAAAGCGAACACGAAGCGGAGCACGAAAGCGAACACGAAAGCGGAGTACGAAGCGAGCGGAACACGAGAAGCGAGCACAGCGGAGCGGAACACGCAGCGGAGTACGAAGCGAACACGGCACGAGCGGAACACGAGCAGAGCGGAACACGAGCGGAGCACGAGCGGAGCGGAACACGAGCGGAGCGGAACACGAGCGGAGCACGAGCAGAACACGAGCAGAGCGGAACACGACCAGAGCGGAACACGAGCGGAGCACGAGCAGAACACGAGCGGAGCACGAGCGGAACACGAGCGGAACACGAGCGGAGCACGAGCGGAGCGGAACACGAGCGGAGCACGAGCGGAGCACGAGCGGAGCGGAACACGAGCGGAGCACGAGCGGAACACGAGCAGAGCGGAACACGAGCGGAACACGAGCGGAGCACGAGCGGAACACGAGCGGAGCACGAGCGGAACACGAGCGGAGCACGAGCGGAGCACGAGCGGAACACGAGCGGAACACGAGCGGAACACGAGCGCCGCGTTTCTCCACAGACCTGATCTAATCCAACACGTTAAAGCTGCACTCTGGAACTTTCCCGTCAGACGCTTTTCTCCACGGAGACGTGACACTGCTTCGTCGTCGTGGAGACCAAACCAGGCCAAGTCACAGGTCAGATCTGTGGAGAGGCGACGCCGCTCACACGTCTTCATAGAGATTTCTGAGGTTTATTCCTGGTTTAGACCTGGTTTAGACCTGGTTTAGACCTGGTTTAGACCTGGTTTAGACCTGGTTTAGACCCTGGTTTAGACCCTGGTTTAGACCCTGGTTTATTGCTTTGTCTGGAATGTTCCACAGTGTGACATTAAACCTTTGTATCGTCATGGAGACCAAACCAGACGCAGTCACAGGTTCAGATCTGTGTTTCCGGGTGTTTCTGAGCTCTAAAACCTCCTGTGCCTGAATAAATAAATACAGTCGAGCTGTTTCTAATGCCACACTGCGGAACATTCCGGGCAGAGCGGCGACATCTCCATGGAAACGGGCAGGCGAGGGTTTCACAGTGCAGCTTTAAGGCTTCGGGCGCTCGGAAACGCTCGGTCCACAAACGTCTGTCACATTGTGCGGCTCCGTGCTCTGATTTCTTTGGTCATAGTGTGTGATTGACAGCCGTCCCGTCCAATCAGAGGCAGCCCAGGACTCAGTGTGTGATTGACAGCCGTCCCGTCCAATCAGAGGCAGCGGGGGCTCTGGGGGGGCGGGTCCGTGGCGTTGGGGCCCGGTGGTCGCTCGTTCGTGCTGCAGACGTCGTCCCAAGGGCGACAGGTGAGCTCCAGCGGGGGGCGCCGCAGCCGAGAGCCAACGCCTCCTCCCTGAGAGCGAGGAAACGCCATTAGAGGAGAGAAGGAATGGAGAGAAGGAAAGGAGAGGAGGAGAAGAAAAACGCACCTTCAGGACGTCAGGAGCCGCCAACGAAACCCGACTGTTCCCCGAAGAAACGAACAAACCACCGAACCTGAAACCTGAGGGACAAGAGGAGGAGTCAGAGGAGGAGGAGAGAGGAGAGGAGGAGAGAGGGGAGAGGGAAGGAGAGAGGGGAGGAGGAGAGAGGGGAGAGGAGAGAGGAGAGGAGGAGAGAGGGGAGGAGGAGAGAGGGGAGAGGAGGAGAGAGGGGAGGAGGAGAGGGGAGGAGGGGAGAGGGGAGGAGGAGAGGAGGAGAGAGGGGAGGAGGAGAGGGAGGAGGGAGAGGGGAGGAGTAGAGGAGGAGAGGGGGCGAGGAGGAGAGAGGGGGAGAGGAGGAGAGAGGGAGAGGAGGAGAGAGGGGAGAGGGGAGGAGGAGAGGGGAGGAGGAGAGGAGGAGAGAGGGGAGGAGGAGAGAAGGGGAGAGGAGGAGAGAGGGGAGAGGAGGAGAGAGTGGAGGAGGAGAGGGGAGGAGGAGAGAGGGGAGGAGAGAGGGGTGAGGAGGAGAGAGGGGAGGAGGAGAGGGGAGAGGGGAGGAGGAGAGAGGAGAGGGGAGGAGGAGAGAGGGGAGAGAGAAGAGGAGAGAGGGGAGAGGAGGAGAGAGGGGAAGAGGAGGGAGGAGGGGAAGAGGAGGGAGGGGGGGAGGAGAGGAGGAAGGGGAGGAGGAGAGAGGGGAGGATGAGAGGAGGAGAGGGGGGAGGAGTGAGGAGAGGAGGAGAAGGAGGAGTCAGGAGGAGCAGAGGAGGTGCAGGAGGAGGTGCTGTACCCTGCAGCTGGTGCTTGTGGGCGATGGGCAGCTGCAGCAGACGAGTCGCCTCCAGAGGACAAGACCAGACCAGAGACTCTGAGGACGGAGACTGAGACAGGACCAGGACCGGGACCAGGACCAGGACCAGGACCAGAGCCACCGCACACTGAGGACAAGACCTGGTTTAGACCTGCTTTAGTCCTGGTGTAGTCCTGGTGTAGCCCTGGTACAGTCCTGGTTCAGTCCAGGTCTAGTCCCTGTCTGGTCTCGCTCTAGTCCTGGTTCAGTCCTGGTTTTAGTCCTGGTTCAGTCCTGTTTTAGTCCCGGTCCAGACCTTGGCCGGGGCCCGGATCTGGGGGAAGGCACTGGGATGTTCCTGGGGCTCGTTGGTCTCCAGGACGTGTGTGATGAACCTCTCGATGTCGCGCTCGCTCATCCCGTAACGCTGCCCCGACTCCCGCAGCACCAGCATGGAGTCCCACAGGCGCTCACACAAGCACGGCCCCGCACGGCTCATCCTGGGGCCGGGGGGGTCAGAGGGGTCACAGGGGGGTCACGGGGGGTCACAGGGGGTCAGAGGGCAACTCCGAGCACAAACTACAGGGACAAGAAACACATTTTTACTTTTTCACATTTTCGTCGTACGTTTTGGAAGATTCTGTGATTATTTTATACATATTATCTAAACCAGAACTAGTTCAGGTCTAAACCAGGTCTAAACCAGAACTAGTTCAGGTTTAAACCAGGACGAGTTCAGGTCTAAACCAGGACGAGTTCAGGTCTAAACCAGGACGAGTTCAGGTCTAAACCAGGTCTAAACCAGAACTAGTTCAGGTCTAAACCAGGACGAGTTCAGGTCTAAACCAGGACGAGTTCAGGTCTAAACCAGGTCTAAACCAGGACGAGTTCAGGTCTAAACCAGGACGAGTTCAGGTCTAAACCAGGTCTAAACCAGGACGAGTTCAGGTCTAAACCAGGACGAGTTCAGGTCTAAACCAGGTCTAAACCAGAACTAGTTCAGGTCTAAACCAGGTCTAAACCAGGACGAGTTCAGGTCTAAACCAGGACTAGTTCAGGTCTAAACCAGGACGAGTTCAGGTCTAAACCAGGTCTAAACCAGGACGAGTTCAGGTCTAAACCAGGTCTAAACCAGGACGAGTTCAGGTCTAAACCAGGACTAGTTCAGGTCTAAACCAGGACGAGTTCAGGTCTAAACCAGAACTAGTTCAGGTCTAAACCAGGACGAGTTCAGGTCTAAACCAGGACTAGTTCAGGTCTAAACCAGGACGAGTTCAGGTCTAAACCAGGTCTAAACCAGGACGAGTTCAGGTCTAAACCAGGGTCTCTGTGTTCTGAGGATTTGGCCCCTCGGGGAAACACAGGAGCCTCTTGTGTCACACTTTGGACCTTAGACTTTATTTTCAGGCTGTGCTTTAGTCAATATTGACCTTCATTTAAACTCAGAATTCCGCACTTCTCACAGACGCGCATAAATCCACACCTTGAGACCGCCGTGAGTGGGACACAGACACACATTTGCGCCTCTGCGTGGGAAAAACACGCGTGTCAAACTCTCACTACTGATGTAAACAAACCGCCGCTGCTGTTAGCTCCGCGCTAGCCCGTTAGCATGGCACCTTTTTCTGGTCTAAAAATAAAATCCTTAAAGTGGAAAAGTACCTCAGCGTCCGGTCGCACGGCCCGAGTCTTCTCCGCGTTTGTCCTTTCGCTTTAAACGTGAGAGTTTAAAGCGGATAAACTCGACCACGGGGAGGAGCTAACTGTGCTAATGCTAACGATAATGCTAATCAGACAGGGCGGAAGTGGCGTGTCTTCCGCTTCCGGGTTTGGGAAAGTGGCGCCGCCTCGTGTCGAGAAAACTCCAAAACAAACAAACGAGCGAAATAAATAATAATAATAATAATAATAATAATAATAATAATAATAATAATAATAATAATAATAATAATAATAATAATAATATGTCACAGTGTATTCTGCTTTTAGTCTGGTGGTTTAGTCTGTCTCCATGAAGACCCAGTAGTGAATCTGGGGCCTGTTCCAGAAAGTGGGTTATGTGAAAACTCTGAGTAAGTTAACCCCGAGTTGAGGGAAAGTCTGGGTTTTCTGTTCCAGAAAGCGCCGTAACAGAAACACTGAGTCAGTCACCGCGGTAACAGACTCTGTGAACATAACCTGCTCGGGGGCAGGTTTACTTGAAATAACCCTGAGTTTTTCCTCTCCTCTCGCGTGAAAATCGCTGTGACACAACATGGCTTGTCCATTCCTCCCAAATCCAATAGACTTGGAAGCACAAATTATGAGAAACGCTTTGCGCCGCGAGAGAATCTTTGGGCCCAGGCTGGATATTCTGTCATTTCCAGATGAATATCTGTTTGAGCGCTGCCGCTTTTCATCAAACGGGATCATTTATCTTAAAGTCTCCTCCGGCCTCATATTACAAACTTCACCCACCGCGGACGTGCGCTCACTTCCCTTCAAATCCTGTACATCGCGCTACGTTTTTATGCAAACGGGAGTTTTCTGTACAATATTGGCGACGCGGAGCAACTATGGCAAGGCCACAGTGCAGAGCGGTGAGGACAGTGACCCTGGCACTGAAACGCCTGTTGCCGGTGATGGTGGTGTTCCCCGGACACAAACCCACCCGCAACATCAAGGAGGAATTCCACAGGATTGCAGGTAATTGATGTAGAAATAATATAGGCCTATTCATTTAATTTATTTTTTTGGTTATTTCTTTACATTCTGCTGCTACCTCAGTCAGTCAGATTAGTTAACTTAATTAAATGTAATTTTGCAGGGCTTCCTAATATAATAGGTGCATAGATGGGACCCACATTCCCATCACTGCACCTACAGAGAATGAGGCGGATTATGTGAACAGAAAATCTTTTCACAGCATCAATGTCCAGGTATATGATCTATAATCTTAAAAAATATGTAGGCTGCATGAAAATGTAGGCTACAGTACAATACAACTAACTCATGTCATTCTCTGCACTGTGAAGATCATATCCGATGCAACCTACATTATTACAAATGTAGAAGCCAAGTGGCCTGGCTCTGTCCATGGTCCTCGGATCTACAGGGAGTCTAGTCTGAGCAACAGACTTGCACGTGGTGAGGAAGCTGAAGCTTTGTACAAATGTTCTTTGTCTCTTTTTAAATGCACTCAAATGTGTTCTCTATAATTACAGGGGAGTTTAATGGCTACCTATTAGGGGATCGAGGCTACCCATGCCAGCCCACTCTGTTGACCCCTGACCCTGACCCTGAGCCGGGGCCCCAACAGCGTTTTAATGTGGCCCACTGCAGGACTAGAGCCCGGGTTGAGATGACCATTGGCCTACTCAAATCCTGGTTCCAGTGCCTGCACAAGCTCAGGGTCACTCCAGAGGTCATGTGACATCACTGTGGCCTGTGTTGTTCTCCATAATATTGCAGTTATTAGGGGAGAGCAACACCTGCTGTACAAATCAATGACCCAGAGGATGACCACCCCATCCACCCTGAAGATGTCCGGGATGGAAGAGCTGTGAGAGACCTCATTTGCAGGAACTACTTTTGAAAATAAAACACATATTCAAATGTGATTTGGTTCATCTTTATTCCCTACAGTACAAAAGCAACAGTTAGGATTTATAATAGTTCCAATTATTAACATATTCCTCCATTTCACCAATGCACCACCTCAACTGTTCCAGGAACTGAATTTCCAGATCTGCCTTCCTTATCTGCAGATCTAGATCGGTCATTTCCTTTTCTGTTTTTTTAATTTTCTTTATCAGGTGCAGTCTGTACAACTCTTTGGCTGGTAACTGTGAAACATATGCACAACATTTAAGTGCTGCAGTTCTACATACAGATTTCACAGGAAAATCTCACTGTATGAAGCTGTGCGGCTGAACCTGATGGAGCTGCTCATGATGCTCAGCCATGTCCTGATGGAGCTGCTCATGATGCTCAGCCATGTCCTGTTGATGGAGCTGCTCATGATGCCCAGCCATGTCCTGTTGATGGAGCTGCTCATGATGCCCAGCCATGTCCTGATGGAGCTGCTCATGATGCCCAGCCATGTCCTGTTGATGGAGCTGCTCATGATGCTCAGCCATGTCCTGATGGAGCTGCTCATGATGCTCAGCCATGTCCTGTTGATGGTGATGCTCATGATGCCCAGCCATGTCCTGATGGAGCTGCTCATGATGCCCAGCCATGTCCTGTTGATGGAGCTGCTCATGATGCCCAGCCATGTCCTGATGGAGCTGCTCATGATGCTCAGCCATGTCCTGTTGATGGAGCTGCTCATGATGCCCAGCCATGTCCTGATGGAGCTGCTCATGATGCCCAGCCATGTCCTGTTGATGGAGCTGCTCATGATGCCCAGCCATGTCCTGATGGAGCTGCTCATGATGCCCAGCCATGTCCTGATGGAGCTGCTCATGATGCTCAGCCATGTCCTGATGGAGCTGCTCATGATGCCCAGCCATGTCCTGCTGATGGAGCTGCTCATGATGCTCAGCCATGTCCTGATGGAGCTGCTCATGATGCTCAGCCATGTCCTGCTGATGGAGCTGCTCATGATGCTCAGCCATGTCCTGCTGATGGAGCTGCTCATGATGCTCAGCCATGTCCTGCTGATGGAGCTGCTCATGATGCTCAGCCATGTCCTGTTGAAACATAAAAATGTACTTAGTCATTTGTCCACTCATCACTTCAGTGCACATGAAACTATATTTCACTCAACAGTGTAAAGAAATGTGAATGGGCCTCATGGCTCTGCAGGAACTTCACATCATATTAACACTACTTCAGTTGGCCCCTCTGGATCTATCCCTGAGGCAGCAGTCAGCGTCTCCTCCTCCTCCTCATCATCATCATCATCAGCAGCAGCAGCAGCAGCAGCAGCAGCAGCAGCAGTCTCCTCCTCCTCCTCCTCCTCCTCCTCCTCCTCCTGTGATAGAGAGAGAGACTGTTTCAGTACTTTCACCTCCCACCTGAGGCAGGATCTGAGTGTGGAATAGTTCCAGCTGCAGGGTGTTGTATTGGGTGGGGAGGCTGCACCAGGCAGAGGACACCATCCTCAACTGTTGGGTGAATAAAATAGGAGATATCTATTGGTCTTATTTGATTTGATTAAATGCAGACAGAAGTGTTTACTTGCATCTGATGTAGGCACTTGTGTCCATGTGCTGGGCTCAGAAGAGCTTCCCCCAGGGCCCTCAGCCACTGGCCGGGGAGCGTTTTGGCTGAGGGCCTCACCTCAGCCTCGGTCACAGTGGGTGGAGGTGGCCCTCCACCCGTCTTTTTGGCCTCTGCTTCTTTCTGTTGGCTGAGCAGAACTCAGATGATTTTTTGTCATGTGCACAGTCACATTTCAAATGCAGCCGATTAAACTATAAATGTAGAGGCTAAACAAATAAACTTTTCATTTCCTTTAAGTGGGAGGTCAGGTTTAAACAGCATTTTGTTCATAATTAGCATTACTATTTGAAGCAGCCACTGAATTAACATTTACTTTAACAACCTAAGGCATTTAAAAAAACATGCCTTAAGCTTTGTACCATATTTTTATATTTCATTTTTAGCTGCTTCCAAGTTCTTCTCTCCCCTGTTGCACCTAAACGAAAATCAGATTTTATTCCTATTTAACTCAGCAAATAAGCGATGATCTTACAGTTGAATGTTAACTTAATTAAACAATTTAAACTCACGCATTGACTCGGGCCGCAATTTCTTCCCACGCGCCTCTCTCTCCTTTGCCGCTGCAGCGGTGTTTGATTTACGCCGGAAAATCTGTTCTTTCTCCGCGTAGCCTCCATTAGGACTTCGAGCTCAAGCGGGCTGAAGTAGGTGGATCGCTTTTTCGTAGTTGTCATGGTGACGCTCATGGTTTCGGGGATCCATTGACTGTGGCTTTTTATAGTAGTCGTGCACGCGCGTAACTCGAGGTAAACCTACTCAGAGTTGATTAACCTCATTCATATCACCTGTTCTGGAACCGAAAACTCAGGGTTTCCCGTCTCAGGGTCAGTCAACCCAGAGCTCATGGTTAAACTCAGAGTATGTTTGAACCTGCTTTCTGGAACAGGCCTCTGGACTCTGATCTGGACTCTGGTCTGGACTCTGGACTCTGATCTGGACTCTGGTCTGGAGTCTGGTCTCTGATCTGGGGTCTGGACTCTGGAGTCTGGTCTCTGGTCTGGAGTCTGGTCTCTGGTCTGGACTCTGGGCTCTGGTCTGGACTCTGGAGTCTGGTCTCTGGTCTGGACTCTGGTCTCTGGTCTGGACTCTGGAGTCTGGTCTCTGGTCTGGACTCTGGTCTCTGGTCTGGACTGTGGTCTGGACTCTGGAGTCTGGTCTCTGGTCTGGAGTCTGGTCTCTGGTCTGGACTGTGGTCTCTGGTCTGGACTCTGGAGTCTGGTGTGGACTCTGGAGTCTGGTCTGGACTCTGGTCTCTGGTCTCTGGTCTGGACTGTGGACTCTGGTTTCTGGTCTCTGGTCTGGTCTCTGGTCTGGTCTCTGGTCTGGTCTCTGGTCTCTGGTCTGGACTGTGGAGTCTGGTCTCTGGTCTGGACTGTGGTCTCTGGTCTGGACTCTGGAGTCTGGTCTGGTCTCTGGTCTGGACTCTGGAGTCTGGTCTCTGGTCTGGACTGTGGAGTCTGGTCTGGTCTCTGGTCTGGTCTCTGGTCTGGACTCTGGAGTCTGGAGTCTGGTCTCTGGTCTCTGGTCTCTGGTCTCTGGTCTCTGGTCTGGACTGTGGAGTCTAGTCTCTGGTCTGGACTGTGGTCTCTGGTCTGGACTCTGGAGTCTGGTCTGGACTCTGGAGTCTGGTCTGGTCTCTGGTCTGGACTCTGGTCTCTGGTCTGGTCTCTGGTCTCTGGTCTCTGGTCTGGTCTCTGGTCTCTGGTCTGGTCTGTGGTCTCTGGTCTGGACTCTGGAGTCTGGTCTGGTCTCTGGTCTGGACTCTGGAGTCTGGTCTCTGGTCTGGACTCTGGAGTCTGGTCTCTGGTCTGGTCTCTGGTCTGGACTCTGGAGTCTGGTCTGGTCTCTGGTCTGGACTCTGGTCTCTGGTCTGGTCTCTGGTCTCTGGTCTCTGGTCTCTGGTCTGGACTCTGGAGTCTGGTCTGGTCTCTGGTCTGGACTCTGGAGTCTGGTCTCTGGTCTGGACTCTGGAGTCTGGTCTCTGGTCTCTGGTCTGGACTGTGGTCTCTCGTCTGGACTCTGGAGTCTGGTCTGGTCTCTGGTCTGGACTCTGGAGTCTGGTCTGGTCTCTGGTCTGGACTCTGGAGTCTGGTCTCTGGAGTCTGGTCTGGTCTCTGGTCTGGACTCTGGAGTCTGGTCTGGTCTCTGGTCTGGACTCTGGAGTCTGGTCTCTGGAGTCTGGTCTGGTCTCTGGTCTGGACTGTGGTCTCTGGTCTGGACTCTGGAGTCTGGTCTCTGGAGTCTGGTCTGGTCTCTGGTCTGGACTCTGGAGTCTGGTCTGGTCTCTGGTCTGGACTCTGGAGTCTGGTCTCTGGAGTCTGGTCTGGTCTCTGGTCTGGACTGTGGTCTCTGGTCTGGACTCTGGAGTCTGGTCTCTGGTCTGGACTCTGGAGTCTGGTCTCTGGTCTCTGGTCTGGACTCTGGAGTCTGGTCTCTGGTCTCTGGTCTCTGGTCTCTGGTCTCTGGTCTGGACTGTGGTCTGGCTTTAGTCCCAGTTGCAGACAGAGTGGGTCTTGCTGTTTGCTCTGGGACTCGTGGGCCCCACTGAGCACCACAATACAGACAAACAGACCCCCTGAAGACCCCCTGAAGACCCCCTGAAGACCCTCTAAAGACCCCCTGAAGACCCTCTAAAGACCCCCTGAAGACCCTCTAAAGACCGGGTTAAGTTCTGGACAGATCCGGACCAGCGGATTTGGTCTTTTTTGCTTAACTCACCAAAACATAATCGACTTTGTGCCAGTTTTAGCTTCAGGAATTACAGAGAAATATGAGGGGAAAAGGAGCTGTTACCTTGGAAACCAGCACTTGATGACATCACGAGGTGGAACAGAGCGTTTGGAGCTCAGAGTGAAATCGTGCCTGTGGCGGTTGCCGGGTCGAATCCCGAGCCCATGTTTTTGTTGTGCTTCCTTCACTGGAGCTGAAGTTTGTCTTTTTTCCTACTGTGTTTGGTTATTAAATCTTTCTTTTTCCTTCTTCTGTTCTTTCGTTTGTTCTTTCTTTCCTTCTTTCTTTCTTTCATTCATCCTCTTTCCTTCATTTGTTCTTTCTTTTGTTCATTTGTTCTTTCTTTTCATCCTTTCTTTCCTTCCTTCTTTCTTTTTTGTTCTTTTTCATTCTTTCTTACTTTCATTCCTCTTTCATTCTTTCTTTCTTTTAGTTCTTTCTTTTGTTTGTTTTTTCTTTCATTCATTTGTTCTTTTTCGTCCTTTCTTTCCTTCATTCTTTCTTTCATTCATTTGTTCTTTCTTTTGTTCATTTGTTATTTCTGTCTTCCTTTCTTTCTGTCTTTCTTTCTTTCTTTTGTTCTTTTTCATTCTTTCTTACTTTTGTTCTTTGAAAGAATGAAGATGTAAAAGTGCTTAGAACAGTTATTTCTTCATGTCGTCTGCACTGAGACGGAGCAAAGGATCATGGTCTATGTAGTTCCCTCTGGTCTCTGCACTGAGACGGAGCAAAGGATCATGGTCTATGTAGTTCCCTCTGGTCTCTGCACTGAGACGGAGCAAAGGATCATGGTCTATGTAGTTCCCTCTGGTCTCTGCACTGAGACGGAGCAAAGGATCATGGTCTATGTAGTTCCCTCTGGTTTCTGCACTGAGACGGAGCAAAGGATCATGGTCTATGTAGTTCCCTCTGGTCTCTGCACTGAGACGGAGCAAAGGATCATGGTCTATGTAGTTCCCTCTGGTTTCTGCACTGAGACGGAGCAAAGGATCATGGTCTATGTAGTTCCCTCTGGTTTCTGCACTGAGACGGAGCAAAGGATCATGGTCTATGTAGTTCCCTCTGGTCTCTGCACTGAGACGGAGCAAAGGATCATGGTCTATGTAGTTCCCTCTGGTCTCTGCACTGAGACGGAGCAAAGGATCATGGTCTATGTAGTTCCCTCTGGTCTCTGCACTGAGACGGAGCAAAGGATCATGGTCTATGTAGTTCCCTCTGGTTTCTGCACTGTGACGGAGCAAAGGATCATGGTCTATGTAGTTTCCTCTGGTCTCTGCACTGAGACGGAGCAAAGGATCATGGTCTATGTAGTTCCCTCTGGTCTCTGCACTGAGACGGAGCAAAGGATCATGGTCTATGTAGTTCCCTCTGGTCTCTGCACTGAGACGGAGCAAAGGATCATGGTCTATGTAGTTCCCTCTGGTTTCTGCACTGAGACGGAGCAAAGGATCATGGTCTATGTAGTTCCCTCTGGTCTCTGCACTGAGACGGAGCAAAGGATCATGGTCTATGTAGTTCCCTCTGGTTTCTGCACTGAGACGGAGCAAAGGATCATGGTCTATGTAGTTCCCTCTGGTCTCTGCACTGAGACGGAGCAAAGGATCATGGTCTATGTAGTTCCCTCTGGTCTCTGCACTGAGACGGAGCAAAGGATCATGGTCTATGTAGTTCCCTGTGCTTTTTACCTGTTTCTGCATCATTAATATTCATTTAAAGACTTGGGACTGGATGTATTGTGCTGGTCACGATGTTATTGTGAGACCTTTGACCTTTCGATATCACCAGATTTGGGGTATTTTTGAGCACAGGTGCATGATGGGAGTGTGGAGGGTTCAGTCCCAGGGTTTTATTTTGAAAATCTGGAGCCAAACAGGTTTTTTTGTAGTAGTAGTTTTTATTTGGTCGTTTTACAACAAAGAAAAGAAAAGAAAACAGAACTACAGCCCCACAGATCAGGACCAAAAGGGTTTAGGCTGCAGTAAAACTCCAGTTTTTGACTTTTGTCGCTTTTTACCTGCAAAAATCTCCCGTTTCTGTCTGTTTTTTTCCTCCTCGACTGTGTGAATCCTCAGCCCGGAGTTGTGAGCGGCTCTCGCTTCGCTCTCCGGGGGTTTATTTCACATTTGGAGGCGTTTTAAAGAGTGGAACGGGCTGTAAAAAGCGTCACAAATGTCTGGACCTCGCCGCAGTGGTTTTTTGTGGTTGTCGTGGTAACGGCCGGGCCCGTTTCCTGTGTCCGGATCCGGCTCGGCTCTGTGGAGTTTGGGACGTGTTTATGAAAAGATGAATGGAGAGAAATGAAACGTCGCGTCAGCTTCCCCCACTCCTCCTCCGCTCTGTTTCTCTGTGGTTTAGACCCGGTTTAGACCCGGTTTAGACCCGGTTTAGACCCGGTTTAGTCCTGACCTAGTCCTGGTTTAGATCAAATGGGTCCAACATAGAGAAACCAGGGATATTTCTTGTATAAAACTGGGACAAATTAGTGGTTTAGTCCAGGTTTAGTCCAGGTTTAGTCTAGTCCTGAAACTAAACCTACACATGGACTGGACCAGGACTAAACTGGGCTCAAACCAGGAGCGAGACAAGTGTGAAGGCACCTTAGTCCTTTAGTCCAGTTTTAGTCCAATTTCAGTCCAGTTTCAGTCCAGTTTCAGTCCAGTTTTAGTTCAATTTTAGTCCAGCTCTAGTCCAGTTTTAGTCCAGTTTTAGTCCAGTTTCAGTCCAGTTTCAGTCCAGTTTCAGTCCAGTTTCAGCTCAGTTTTAGTCCCGTTTCAGCCCCGTTTCAGCACAGTCTCCTCGTGCGTGCGGTGAAACGGTTTGTTGTGGTTGTGTAGAAGTGTGTCGGTTGCCGGGGAAACGCCGCAGTATTCGGCCCCTCTCAGAACTTTGCTCTTTTCGGCAGCAGGTGGGGGTCGGTGGCACTCGGCCGTCGCCACGGTAACTCTCCAGACGTCGGCCAATCGTCAGAGCCCACAAAGAAAAGCCTGTTCCTCCTCCGAACAAAAGCCTCCGACTGCGTGGGACTGGAGAAGAGAACTGACTACTGCTACTGCAAATACTACAACAGATACTACTGCTACTGCAAATACTGAAAATACTACAACAGATACTACTGCTACTGCAAATACTGAAAATACTACAACAGATACTACTGCTACTGCAAATACTGAAAATACTACAACACATACTACTGCTACTGCAAATACTACAACAGATACTACTGATACTGCAAATACTGCAAATACTACAACAGATACTACTGCTACTGCAAATACTGAAAATACTACAACACATACTACTGCTACTGCAAATACTACAACAGATACTACTGATACTGCAAATACTGCAAATACTACAACACATTCTACTGCTACTGCAAATACTACAACAGATACTACTGATACTGCAAATACTGCAAATACTACAACAGATACTACTGCTACTGCAAATACTGAAAATACTACAACACATACTACTGCTACTGCAAATACTACTACTAAAACTACTACTGCTACTGCAAATACTGCAAATACTGCAAATACTGCAAATACTACTCTACCTCATGTTCTCATGTTCTGATGTCCTGATGTCCTGATGTTCTCTCCACCCTGTGATGTCATCAAGTGAACAGCTGCTCTTCCTGTTTGTGTTCACACAGCAGAGCCGCAATGTCTCTGTATGACCCACTGAGTCCGGGTCTGAGTCCGGGTCCAGGTCTGGGTCCGGGTCTGGGTCTGGTCTGGGTCTGGGTCTGGGTCTGGTCTGGGTCTGGACTGGGTCTGGTCTGGGTCTGGTCTGGGTCTGGGTCTGGTCCGGTCTGGGTCTGGGTCTGGTCCGGTCCGGTCTGGGTCTGGTCCGGTCTGGGTCTGGGTCTGGGTCTGGTCTGGTCTGGTCTGTGTCTGGTCTGGGTCCGGTCTGGGTCTGGTCTGGTCTGGGTCTGGGTCTGGTCTGGTCTGGTCTGGGTCTGGTCTGGTCTGGGTCTGGGTCTGGTCTGGTCTGGGTCTGGTCTGGGTCTGGTCTGGGTCTGGGTCTGGGTCTGGTCTGGGTCTGGGTCTGGGTCTGGTCTGGTCTGGTCTGTGTCTGGTCTGGTCTGGGTCCGGTCTGGGTCCGGTCTGGGTCTGGGTCTGGTCTGGTCTGGGTCTGGGTCTGGGTCTGGGTCTGGTCTGGGTCTGGGTCTGGTCTGGGTCTGGGTCTGGTCTGGTCTGGTCTGGTCTGGTCTGGTCTGGGTCTGGTCTGGTCTGGTCTGGTCTGGTCTGGGTCTGGGTCTGGTCTGGGTCTGGTCTGGGTCTGGTCTGGGTCTGGTCTGGGTCTGGGTCTGGTCTGGTCTGGGTCTGGTCTGGTCTGGGTCTGGTCTGGTCTGGTCTGGGTCTGGTCTGGTCTGGGTCTGGGTCTGGTCTGGGTCTGGGTCTGGTCTGGTCTGGGTCTGGGTCTGGTCTGGGTCTGGTCTGGGTCTGGTCTGGGTCTGGTCTGGTCTGGGTCTGGGTCTGGTCTGGTCTGGGTCTGGGTCTGGTCTGGGTCTGGTTCTGGTTCTGGTTCTGGTTCTGGTTCTGGTCTGGGTCTGGTCTGGGTCTGGGTCTGGTCTGGGTCTGGGTCTGGGTCTGGTCTGGTCTGGGTCTGGGTCTGGTCTGGTCTGGTCTGGGTCTGGGTCTGGGTCTGGTCTGGGTCTGGGTCTGGGTCTGGGTCTGGGTCTGGTCTGGTCTGGTCTGGGTCTGGGTCTGGTCTGGTCTGGGTCTGGGTCTGGGTCTGGTCTGGTCTGGTCTGGTCTGGGTCTGGGTCTGGTCTGGTCTGGTCTGGGTCTGGTCTGGGTCTGGTCTGGTCTGGTCTGGGTCTGGGTCTGTCGGGTCTGGTCTGGTCTGGGTCTGGGTCTGGTCTGGTCTGGTCTGGGTCTGGTCTGGGTCTGGTCTGGTCTGGGTCTGGTCTGGGTCTGGGTCTGGTCTGGTCTGGGTCTGGGTCTGGTCTGGGTCTGGTCTGGGTCTGGTCTGGTCTGGGTCTGGTCTGGGTCTGGTCTGGGTCTGGGTCTGGTCTGGGTCTGGTCTGGTCTGGTCTGGGTCTGGTCTGGGTCTGGGTCTGGTCTGGGTCTGGTCTGGGTCTGGGTCTGGTCTGGGTCTGGGTCTGGTCTGGGTCTGGGTCTGGTCTGGGTCTGGTCTGGGTCTGGTCTGGGTCTGGGTCTGGTCTGGGTCTGGGTCTGGTCTGGGTCTGGTCTGGGTCTGGTCTGGTCTGGGTCTGGTCTGGGTCTGGGTCTGGGTCTGGGTCTGGTCTGGTCTGGGTCTGGTCTGGTTTGGGTCTGGTCTGGGTCTGGGTCTGGGTCTGGTCTGGGTCTGGGTCTGGTCTGGTCTGGGTCTGGTCTGGTCTGGTCTGGGTCTGGTCTGGGTCTGGTCTGGTCTGGTCTGGTCTGGGTCTGGTCTGGTCTGGTCTGGTCTGGGTCTGGTCTGGGTCTGGTCTGGGTCTGGGTCTGGGTCTGGTCTGGGTCTGGTCTGTGTCTGGTCTGGTCTGGGTCTGGTCTGGGTCTGGGTCTGGTCTGGGTCTGGTCTGGGTCTGGGTCTGGTCTGGGTCTGGGTCTGGTCTGGGTCTGGTCTGGGTCTGGTCTGGTCTGGGTCTGGGTCTGGTCTGGTCTGGTCTGGGTCTGGGTCTGGTCTGGTCTGGGTCTGGTCTGGTCTGGGTCTGGGTCTGGTCTGGGTCTGGTCTGGTCTGGTCTGGTCTGGGTCTGGGTCTGGTCTGGGTCTGGTCTGGGTCTGGGTCTGGTCTGGTCTGGTCTGTGTCTGGTCTGGGTCCGGTCTGGGTCTGGTCTGGGTCTGGGTCTGGTCTGGTCTGGGTCTGGGTCTGGTCTGGGTCTGGGTCTGGTCTGGGTCTGGTCTGGGTCTGGGTCTGGTCTGGGTCTGGGTCTGGTCTGGTCTGGTCTGGTCTGGTCTGGTCTGGGTCTGGTCTGGTCTGGTCTGGTCTGGTCTGGGTCTTTTGTTTAATCGAATTAATCTGAGGTCAAAGAATCAGAATGAATCTGAACTCTGACCTCTGACCTGAGCTGTGTCACCATGGAGACAACCAGGACTAAACCAGGACTACACCAGGACTAAACCAGGACTACACCAGGACTACACCAGGACTAAACCAGGACTAAACCAGGACTACACCAGGACTAAACCAGGACTACACCAGGACTACACCAGGACTAAACCAGGACTAAACCAGGACTAAACCAGGACTGAACCAGGACTAAACCAGGACTAAACCAGGACTGAACCAGGACTAAACCAGGACTGAACCAGGACTGAACCAGAACTAAGCCAGGACTAAACCAGGACTGAACCAGGACTGAACCAGGACTGAACCAGGACTAAACCAGGACTGAACCAGGACTGAACCAGGACTACACCAGGACTACACCAGGACTACACCAGGACTAAACCAGGACTAAACCAGGACTAAACCAGGACTACACCAGGACTAAACCAGGACTACACCAGGACTAAACCAGGACTACACCAGGACTAAACCAGGACTAAACCAGGACTACACCAGGACTACACCAGGACTAAACCAGGACTACACCAGGACTACACCAGGACTACACCAGGACTAAACCAGGACTAAACCAGGACTAAACCAGGACTACACCAGGACTACACCAGGACTAAACCAGGACTACACCAGGACTAAACCAGGACTAAACCAGGACTACACCAGGACTACACCAGGACTAAACCAGGACTACACCAGGACTACACCAGGACTACACCAGGACTACACCAGGACTAAACCAGGACTAAACCAGGACTAAACCAGGACTACACCAGGACTAAACCAGGACTAAACCAGGACTACACCAGGACTACACCAGGACTAAACCAGGACTACACCAGGACTACACCAGGACTAAACCAGGACTAAACCAGGACTAAACCAGGACTACACCAGGACTACACCAGGACTAAACCAGGACTACACCAGGACTACACCAGGACTAAACCAGGACTACACCAGGACTAAACCAGGACTACACCAGGACTAAACCAGGACTACACCAGGACTAAACCAGGACTAAACTAGGACTAAACCAGGACTAAACCAGGTCTAAACCAGGACTAAACCAGGACTACACCAGGACTAAACTAGGACTAAACTAGGACTAAACCAGGACTAAACTAGGACTAAACCAGGACTAAACTAGGACCAAACCAGGACTAAACTAGGACTAAACTAGGACTAAACCAGGACTAAACCAGGACTAAACCAGGACTAAACCAGGACTAAACTAGGACTAAACCAGGACTAAACTAGGACTAAACCAGGACTAAACTAGGACTAAACCAGGACTAAACCAGGTCTAAACTAGGACTAAACTAGGACTAAACCAGGACTAAACCAGGTCTAAACCAGGACTAAACCAGGACTAAACCAGGACTAAAGCAGGACTAAACCAGGACTAAACTAGGACCAAACCAGGACTAAACCAAGACTACACCAGGACTAAACTAGGACTAAACCAGGACTAAACCAGGTCTAAACTAGGACTAAACTAGGACTAAACCAGGACTAAACCAGGACTAAACCAGGTCTAAACCAGGACTAAACCAGGACTAAAGCAGGACTAAAGCAGGACTACACCAGGACTAAACTAGGACTAAACCAGGTCTAAACTAGGACTAAACTAGGACTAAACCAGGACTAAACCAGGACTAAACCAGGACTAAACCAGGACTAAACCAGGACTAAACCAGGACTAAACCAGGTTGTTAAAATCATAATTATTTCAAGAAAAAGTCAAAGTAAAAGTACAAAAGTACAAATTTATTTTTGCAATTCAACATGTAAAAAACATTTAACCAGTAAAAAGTCTAATTCTCTGAGAAAATTCAAAATCATCACAACAAACAAAAACATGAATTCACCTGAAACGTGACGATAAACGTGACGATAAACGTGACGATAAACGATAAACGTGACGATAAACGTGACGATAAACGTGACGATAAACGTGACGATAAACGATAAACGTGACGATAAACGTGACGATAAACGATAAACGTGACGATAAACGATAAACGTGACGATAAACGTGACGATAAACGTGACGATAAACGATAAACGTGACGATAAACGATAAACGTGACGATAAACGTGACGATAAACGTGACGATAAACGATAAACGTGACGATAAACGATAAACGTGACGATAAACGTGACGATAAACGTGACGATAAACGTGACGATAAACGATACACGTGACGATAAACGTGACGATAAACGTGACGATAAACGATACACGTGACGATAAACGTGACGATAAACGTGACGATAAACGTGACGATAAATCTCTTTCGCCGTTTCACTATTTCACCGTTTCTGTGTTAAACCTTTTTACATTTTACTAACGTTTCACTTAATAAAAACAGGCCGAGCGACAGCTTCTGTTTCACACAGAGGGACGAGTCCAGGACGACGCTCCAAACTCAGCTTCAGCTTCAAACTCAGCTCCAAACTCAGCTTCAGCTTCAGCTCCAAACTCAGCTTCAGCCTCAGCTCCAAACTCAGCTCCAAACTCAGCTTCAGCCTCAGCTCCAAACTCAGCTCCAAACTCAGCTCCAAACTCAGCTCCAAACTCAGCTTCAGCTCCAAACTCAGCTCCAAACTCAGCCTCAGCTCCAAACTCAGCTCCAAACTCAGCTTCAGCTTCAGCTCCAAACTCAGCTCCAAACTCAGCTTCAGCTTCAGCTCCAAACTCAGCTTCAGCCTCAGCTCCAAACTCAGCTTCAGCCTCAGCTCCAAACTCAGCTTCAGCCTCAGCTCTGGAGGAGGGGAGTTCTGACTGTTACATAAACAAACTACAAACTGACCTTAAAAATTTTCTCTAAATCCAACACAAAAATGTAAAAGACAAATAATTTGAAAACTCTAAAAGGCTTCAGCATAGCGTTCCGAGCTTCAGCAGGGCGCTCCGAGCTTCAGCAGGGCGTCCCCAGCGCTCGCCGCTGCTCCTCTGTGGGCGTGTCCCTGAGGGGCGGGGCCAAGGCGGAGAGGGGCGTGGCTAATAGTGTGGAGGGCGTAGCCAGAGAGGGGGTGGGCGTGGCCATATAGGAGGTGGGCGTGGCAGGAGGGGGCGTGGCTCCGCACTCGTCGCAGCAGCAGCAGCAGCAGTGCAGGAAGGCGCCCCCTAGAGCGCGGCTGAAGGCGAGCGCCAGGAGGGGCGTGGCCGAGCAGCGCGCGAACAGCAGGAACTGTCCAATCAGACGCAGCGCCGGGGACACGCCCACAGGAAGTGCCGGGAGGTAGGACACGGCGACGGAGCACACGGCCTCCGGGAGCGTGCACGCCGTGTACAGACCAATCAGAGCCAGGATCACTGACCGAAGCCCCGCCTCCCGCTCCACCAGCTTCCTGTTCAGAGAGGAAGTGTGGCTGCTCACTTCCTGTTTGGACACTGAGAGGGCGGGGCTTCTGCGGGAGAGAAACAGCAGTCAGAGTCTGCATGTTCTCCCTGTGTCTGTGTGAGTCTGCATGTTCTCCCTCTGTCTGTGGAGTCTGCATGTTCTCCCTGTGTCTGTGGAGTCTGCATGTTCTCCCTGTGTCTGAGGAGTCTGCATGTTCTCCCTGTGTCTGTGGAGTCTGCATGTTCTCCCTGTGTCTGTGTGAGTCTGCATGTTCTCCCTGTGTCTGTGGAGTCTGCATGTTCTCCCTGTGTCTGTGGAGTCTGCATGTTCTCCCTGTGTCTGAGGAGTCTGCACGTTCTCCCTGTGTCTGTGGAGTCTGCATGTTCTCCCTGTGTGAGTCTGCATGTTCTTCCTGTGTTTGAGGAGTCTGCATGTTCTCCCTGTGTCTGAGGAGTCTGCACGTTCTCCCTGTGTCTGTGGAGTCTGCATGTTCTCCCTGTGTGAGTCTGCATGTTCTTCCTATGTTTGAGGAGTCTGCATGTTCTCCCTGTGTCTGTGTGAGTCTGCATGTTCTCCCTGTGTCTGTGTGAGTCTGCATGTTCTTCTTGTGTCTGTGTGAGTCTGCATGTTCTCCCTGTGTCTGTGGAGTCTGCATGTTCTCCCTGTGTCTGTGGAGTCTGCATGTTCTCCCTGTGTCTGTGGAGTCTGCATGTTCTCCCTGTGTCTGTGGAGTCTGTGTTCTCCCTGTGTCTGTGGAGTATGCATGTTCTCCCTGTGTCTGTGGAGTCTGTGTTCTTCTGTGTCTGTGTGAGTCTGCGTGTTCTCCCTGTGTCTGAGGAGTCTGCATGTTCTCCCTGTGTCTGTGGAGTCTGCGTGTTCTCCCTGTGTCTGTGGAGTCTGTGTGTTCTTCCTGTGTCTTTGTGAGTCTGCGTGTTCTCCCTGTGTCTGTGGAGTCTGCATGTTCTCCCTGTGTCTGTGGAGTCTGCATGTTCTCCCTATGTCTGTGTGAGTCTGCGTGTTCTCCCTGTGTCTGTGGAGTCTGCAAGTTCTCCCTGTGTCTGTGTGAGTCTGTGTGTTCTACCTGTGTCTGTGGAGTCTGCGTGTTCTCCCTGTGTCTGTGAGTCTGCATGTTCTCCCCTTGTCTGTGAGTCTGCGTGTTCTCCCTGTGTCTGTGGAGTCTACATGTTCTCCCTGTGTCTGTGTGCAGTCTGCATGTTCTCCCTGTGTCTGAGGAGTCTGCATGTTCTCCCTGTGTCTGTGTGGAGTCTGCATGTTTTCCTTATGTCTGTGGAATCTGCGTGTTCTCCCTGTGTCTGTGGAGTCTGCGTGTTCTCCCTGTGTCTGTGGAGTCTGCGTGTTCTCCCTGTGTCTGTCGAGTCTGTATGTTCTTCCTGTGTCTGTGGAGTCTGCGTGTTCTGCCTGTGTCTGTGGAGTCTGCATGTTCTCCCTATGTCTGTGGAGTCTGTATGTTCTGCCTGTGTCTAAAAGTCATTAAAAACACACTGGCTGATGTGAAAGTGTGGTGCGTCGGTGCGTTGGGGCATCCGGGCGTTTTTTACCTGTTCAGACCCACTTCCTTCTTGACGATGGAGGGGGAGGAGCTCCGGCTGTTGCCCTCCTGTCGTCCAATCACATGCGCCGCTCGCTGTGACATCACGCGGCGCGTGACCAGGTCACATGACAGCGTGAAGAGCAGAGGGAGGCACAGGTAACAGCCGAACACCCACCAGGAACGAGCCTCCTGATAGGTCAGCACCAGGGACAGCACGGCCAATGGGAGCTCGGGGGAGGGCTCAGCCACGCACACGTCCACCTGTCAATCAAACACACCCACCAATGACAGCAGGCCGTTAGACAGGCATCCTGGAAATGTCCCGCAGTGGAGCTTTAACTGTTCTACAGTGAGGAAATGTCCCACAGTGGAGCTTTAACTGTTCTAAGGTGAGGAAATGTCCTGCAGTGGAGCTTTAATTGTACTTTAATTAATTAAGTTTGGTCTGTCTCCTACACACTCTGCTCCCCCCTGTGACATCAGCAGGTGTACCTGTGTGCTGTAGTGGGCGTGTCCCCCCTGTGACATCAGCAGGTGTACCTGTGTGCTGTAGTGGGCGTGTCCCCCCGTGACATCAGCAGGTGTACCTGTGTGCTGTAGTGGGCGTGTCCCCCCTGTGACATCAGCAGGTGTACCTGTGTGCTGTAGTGGGCGTGTCCCCCCTGTGACATCAGCAGGTGTACCTGTGTGCTGTAGTGGGCGTGTCCCCCCTGTGACATCAGCAGGTGTACCTGTGTGCTGTAGTGGGCGTGTCCCCCCTGTGACATCAGCAGGTGTACCTGTGTGCTGTAGTGGGCGTGTCCCCCCTGTGACATCAGCAGGTGTACCTGTGTGCTGTAGTGGGCGTGTCCCCCCGTGACATCAGCAGGTGTACCTGTGTGCTGTAGGGGGCGTGTCCCCCCGTGACATCAGCAGGTGTACCTGTGTGCTGTAGTGGGCGTGTCCCCCCTGTGACATCAGCAGGTGTACCTGTGTGCTGTAGTGGGTGTGTCCCCCTGTGACATCAGCAGGTGTACCTGTGTGCTGTAGTGGGCGTGTCCCCCCGTGACATCAGCAGGTGTACCTGTGTGCTGTAGTGGGCGTGTCCCCCCTGTGACATCAGCAGGTGTACCTGTGTGCTGTAGTGGGCGTGTCCCCCCTGTGACATCAGCAGGTGTACCTGTGTGCTGTAGTGGGCGTGTCCCCCCTGTGACATCAGCAGGTGTACCTGTGTGTGCTCCTGCAGGGGCAGGGACATGTGTCGGTGTGTGAGCAGTTCAGGTGTGGCTAACAGCAGCGCCCCCACGAACACCACGGCCAGTTTGGGCAGGATGGACGTGCACGACTCCACGTGCACGCTCAGGGGGGCGGGGCTCGTGGCGCTATGGAAACGGTCGATGCTCAGAGCGCATAGGCTGAAGGTGGCCACGCCCATCGAGCTCACCTGCACACAGCAGCCAATCACAGCACAGTGTTTAGGACACAGGACTGAGGGCCCCTGAGGACCACGGGCCTCTGAGGGCCACGGGCGCCTGAGGGCCACGGGCGCCTGAGGGCCACAGGCGCCTGAGGGCCACGGGCCCCTGAGGGCCACGGGCGCCTGAGGGCCACGGGCCTCTGAGGGCCACGGGCGCCTGAAGGGTCCTGAGTCAGAACAACACATTTAATATGAGACAGAGCCCCAGAGGTTTGTACAGAAATGATTGAGGACATGACCCTCTGACCCAGTCCCGGGCCTGTCCTGGTCCGGTCCTGCTTTAGTCCTGGTTTAGTCCTGGTCTGGTCCTGGTTTAGTCCTGCTTTGGTCCTGGTTTAGTCCTGGTTTAGTCCCGGTCTGGTCCTGGTCTGGTCCTGGTTTAGTCCTGGTCTGGTCCTGGTTTAGTCCTGGTTTAGTCCTGGTCTGGTCCTGGTTTAGTCCTGGTTTAGTCCTGGTCTGGTCCTGGTTTAGTCCTGGTTTAGTCCTGGTCTGGTCCTGGTTTAGTCCTGGTCTTGTCCTGGTTTAGTCCTGGTTTAGTCCTGGTTTAGTCCTGGTCCTGGTCTGGTCCTGTGGGGTCTTGTGGGGCCCATCTCCAGCCCAAAGGCTGGGGGTACACTCAGGTCAGTCACGTGGCTCAGGTGCAGGGAGTTGACAGCAGGTCACGCGCTCACCTCTAGAAAGGGCACGAGGCTGCAGGAGAGCGCGAGGCGCGCGCCCGTGAGCTGGTGGAACAGGAGCACGGGGAGGCACAGGAAGAGCACGAGGAAGTCCCAGAGCGCGAGCCCCGCCAGCACGCAGTTCCACGCGCTCTTCAGGTGGAGGCTGTGCCACACGAGGCACATGAGCGCGAGGTTCCCCACGAGCCCCACGGAGAACAGCACGAGCGCGAGCAGCAGCACCGCGTACGCCCACCGCGCGCCCCCGCCCAGCGGCAGCAGCGCGGCGCGCACGGACGCGTTCACGGCCGGAGCGATGCGCGGCGGAGCGGTGTGCGGCGTCGTGAAGTAACGGTCCGGATCCAACGTGCTCAACGAGCCCCGGTCCCGCCTCCGCCACGAGGCCTTTACCCCGCGGGAAAACCTCCTCCTGTCCCCGGGAGACGCGCTCCTGCCCCCGGGAGACGCGCTCCTGTCCCCGGGAGACGCGCTCCTGCCCCCGAGAGACGCGCTCCTGTCCCCGGGAGAGACGCTCCTGCCCCCGGGAGAGACGCTCCTGCCCCCGGGAGACGCGCTCCTGCCCCCGGGAGACGCGCTCCTGTCCCCGGGAGAGATGCTCCTGCCCCCGGGAGACGCGCTCCTGCCCCCGGGAGACGCGCTCCTGTCCCCGGGAGAGGCGCTCCTGTCCCCGGGAGAGGCGTTCCTGCCCCCGGGAGAGGCGCTCCTGCCCCCGGGAGAGGCGCTCCTGCCCCCGGGAGAGGCGCTCCTGTCCCCGGGAGAGACGCTCCTGTCCCCGGGGTTTAGCTCCGGGGCGCGGGGACTCGGCTCCATCTTCTCCGGAGTGAAGCCCGCAGGAGGCGCTCCTCTCCGGGCTCCGCGGGTCAGTGTCCCCGCTCTCCCCGGCTCCAGCGCATCCCTCTCCGGGTCCGGGTCCTCAGCCCGCGGTCCTCGCGCACACAGCAGCAGCACAAACAGAGTCCAGCACGCGCTCATGTCGGCCTCGCGCGCGCTCTCATTAACGTAATTAGAACATGAGTCCCAGACTGTGACCGCAGAAAAGCCGTGAGTCCTCCGGCTCCGGCTCTCGCTCTGTGGCGCGCGGCTCCTGAACTTCCCTTTAAACTAAAAACAGCGACGCTCCGCGCGCTGCTTCCGGAGGCGTTTCACAATAAGAGCCTGTGGCAGCGGCGGTGCTGTCACAATAAAAGCCCAGAGCAAACAGAACACACTCAAACATCCTGCGGTTTAAACGGCTTTAATTTACAAAAGTCACACAAAACATTTATTACAACAGGAACAGGACACAAACGCTTTATTCTCCCATGATGCTCAGCGCGTCGCTCGCAGTTTCCTCCGAGCGTCTTTGTGCTTCTTCTTACAGTCCTGAAAAAAACACAAACACTGTTCAGAACCTGTGAGCTGGGTCCAGGTCTGGTCCAGGTCTGGTCCAGGTCTGGTCCTGGTCTGGTCCTGGTCTGGTCCTGGTCTGGTCCTGGTCTAGTCCTGGTCTAGTCCTGGTCTAGTCCTGGTCTGGTCCTGGTCCTGGTCCTGGTCTGAGCTGGGTCCTGGTCTGGTCCTGGTCTGGTCCTGGTCTGGTACCTGTCTGAGCTGGGTCCTGGTCTGGTCTGGTCCGGTCCTGGTCTGGTCCTGGTCTGGTCTGGCCCTGGTCTGGTCTGGTCCTGGTCTGGTACCTGTCTGAGCTGGGTCCTGGTCTGGTCCTGGTCTGGTACCTGTCTGAGCTAGGTCCTGGTCTAGTCCTGGCCTGGTCTGGTCCTGGTCTGGTCCTGGTCTAGTCCTGGTCTAGTCCTGGTCTGGTCTGGTCCTGGTCTGGTACCTGTCTGAGCTGGGTCCTGGTCTGGTCCTGGTCTGGTCCTGGTCTGGTCCTGGTCTGGTCCTGGTCTAGTCCTGGTCTAGTCCTGGTCTGGTCTGGTCCTGGTCTGGTACCTGTCTGAGCTGGGTCCTGGTCTGGTCCTGGTCTAGTCCTGGTCTGGTCCTGGTCTGGTCCTGGTCTGGTCCTGGTCTGGTACCTGTCTGAGCTGGGTCCTGGTCTGGTCCCAGGTCTGTCTCTGTTCCTCCAGTGAAGTTCTGCAGAACCATCGAGGTCCGTCTGAAACAGAGTCGACAGGTCAACGGTCAGAGGAGGTGAGTCCAGCCCTAAAGACTACACGTCCCATGATGCAGCGGGGCCTGTGGCCCTAAAGACTACACGTCCCATGATGCAGCGGGGCCTGTGGCCCTAAAGACTACACGTCCCATGATGCAGCGGGGCCTGTGGCCCTAAAGACTACACGTCCCATGATGCAGCGGGGCCTGTGGCCCTAAAGACTACATGTCCCATGATGCACTGGGCTCTGACCTGTGAGGCGCCGGTCACTGGTGAAGAAGAAGAACAGACTCGACGTCGCTCTGAAAACACAACAAAAGAGTTTAAACAGAGGGGTATTTACTCCTGTGGGGTGTTACAGAGGGGTATTTACTCCTGTGGGGCAGTTACAGAGGGGTATTTACTCCTGTGGGGTGTTACAGAGGGGTATTTACTCCTGTGGGGTGTTACAGAGGGGTATTTACTCCTGTGGGGTGTTACAGAGGGGTATTTACTCCTGTGGGGTGTTACAGAGGGGCATTTACTCCTGTGGGGTATTTCAGAGGGGTATTTACTCCTGTGGGGTATTACAGAGGGGTATTTACTCCTGTGGGGTTTTACAGATGGGTATTTAATCCTTTTGGGGTGTTACAGAGGGGTATTTACTCCTGTGGGGCAGTTACAGAGGGGTATTTACTCCTGTGGGGCAGTTACAGAGGGGTATTTACTCCTGTGGGGCAGTTACAGAGGGGTATTTACTCCTGTGGGGCAGTTACAGAGGGGTATTTACTCCTGTGGGGTGTTACAGAGGGGTATTTACTCCTGTGGGGCAGTTACAGAGGGGTATTTACTCCTGTGGGGTGTTACAGAGGGGTATTTACTCCTGTGGGGTATTACAGAGGGGTATTTACTCCTGTGGGGTATTACAGAGGGGTATTTACTCCTGTGGGGTGTTACAGAGGGGTATTTACTCCTGTGGGGTATTACAGAGGGGTATTTACTCCTGTGGGGTGTTACAGAGGGGTATTTACTCCTGTGGGGTATTACAGAGGGGTATTTACTCCTGTGGGGTATTACAGAGGGGTATTTACTCCTGTGGGGTATTACAGAGGGGTATTTACTCCTGTGGGGTGTTACAGAGGGGTATTTACTCCTGTGGGGTGTTACAGAGGGGTATTTACTCCTGTGGGGTGTTACAGAGGGGTATTTACTCCTGTGGGGTATTTCAGAGGGGTATTTACTCCTGTGGGGTATTACAGAGGGGTATTTACTCCTGTGGGGTATTACAGAGGGGTATTTACTCCTGTGGGGTATTACAGAGGGGTATTTACTCCTGTGGGGCAGTTACAGAGGGGTATTTACTCCTGTGGGGCAGTTACAGAGGGGTATTTACTCCTGTGGGGTGTTACAGAGGGGTATTTACTCCTGTGGGGCAGTTACAGAGGGGTATTTACTCCTGTGGGGTGTTACAGAGGGGTATTTACTCCTGTGGGGTATTACAGAGGGGTATTTACTCCTGTGGGGTATTACAGAGGGGTATTTACTCCTGTGGGGTGTTACAGAGGGGTATTTACTCCTGTGGGGTATTACAGAGGTGTATTTACTCATGTGGGGTGTTACAGAGGGGTATTTACTCCAGTGGGGTATTACAGAGGGTATTTACTCCTGTGGGGTATTACAGAGGGGTATTTACTCCTGTGGGGTATTACAGAGGGGTATTTACTCCTGTGGGGTGTTACAGAGGGGTATTTACTCCTGTGGGGTGTTACAGAGGGGTATTTACTCCTGTGGGGTGTTACAGAGGGGTATTTACTCCTGTGGGGTATTACAGAGGGGTATTTACTCCTGTGGGGTATTACAGAGGGGTATTTACTCCTGTGGGGTATTACAGAGGGGTATTTACTCCTGTGGGGCAGTTACAGAGGGGTATTTACTCCTGTGGGGCAGTTACAGAGGGGTATTTACTCCTGTGGGGCAGTTACAGAGGGGTATTTACTCCTGTGGGGCAGTTACAGAGGGGTATTTACTCCTGTGGGGCAGTTACAGAGGGGTATTTACTCCTGTGGGGCAGTTACAGAGGGGTATTTACTCCTGTGGGGCAGTTACAGAGGGGTATTTACTCCTGTGGGGCAGTTACAGAGGGGTATTTACTCCTGTGGGGTATTACAGAGGGGTATTTACTCCTGTGGGGTGTTACAGAGGGGTATTTACTCCTGTGGGGCAGTTACAGAGGGGTATTTACTCCTGTGGGGTATTACAGAGGGGTATTTACTCCTGTGGGGTGTTACAGAGGGGTATTTACTCCTGTGGGGTGTTACAGAGGGGTATTTACTCCTGTGGGGTATTACAGAGGGGTATTTACTCCTGTGGGGTATTACAGAGGGGTATTTACTCCTGTGGGGCAGTTACAGAGGGGTATTTACTCCTGTGGGGTATTACAGAGGGGTATTTACTCCTGTGGGGCAGTTACAGAGGGTTTTTACTCCTGTGGGGTGTTTCAGAGGGGTATTTACTCCTGTGGGGTGTTACAGAGGGGTATTTACTCCTGTGGGGTGTTACAGAGGGGTATTTACTCCTGTGGGGCAGTTACAGAGGGGTATTTACTCCTGTGGGGCAGTTACAGAGGGGTATTTACTCCTGTGGGGCAGTTACAGAGGGGTATTTACTCCTGTGGGGCAGTTACAGAGGGGTATTTACTCCTGTGGGGCAGTTACAGAGGGGTATTAAGACCTGTGGGGCAGTTACAGAGGGTATTTACTCCTGTGGGGCAGTTACAGAGGGTATTTACTCCTGTGGGGTATTACAGAGGGGTATTTACTCCTGTGGGGCAGTTACAGAGGGTATTTACTCCTGTGGGGTGTTACAGAGGGGTATTTACTCCTGTGGGGTGTTACAGAGGGGTATTTACTCCTGTGGGGTGTTACAGAGGGGTATTTACTCCTGTGGGGTATTACAGAGGGGTATTTACTCCTGTGGGGTGTTACAGAGGGGTATTTACTCCTGTGGGGTGTTACAGAGGGATATTTACTCCTGTGGGGTGTTAGAGAGGGTATTTACTCCTGTGGGGTATTACAGAGGGGTATTTACTCCTGTGGGGTATTACAGAGGGTATTTACTCCTGTGGGGTGTTACAGAGGGGTATTTACTCCTGTGGGGTATTACCGAGGGGTATTTACTCCTGTGGGGTGTTACAGAGGGGTATTTACTCCTGTGGGGTGTTACAGAGGGGTATTTACTCCTGTGGGGCAGTTACAGAGGGGTATTTACTCCTGTGGGGAAGTTACAGAGGGGTATTTACTCCTGTGGGGCAGTTACAGAGGGGTATTTACTCCTGTGGGGCAGTTACAGAGGGGTATTTACTCCTGTGGGGTATTACAGAGGGTATTTACTCCTGTGGGGCAGTTACAGAGGGTATTTACTCCTTGGGGGCTTTTACAGTGGGTTATTTACTCCTGTGGGGTTTTACAGAGGGGTATTTACTCCTGTGGGGCAGTTACAGAGGGGTATTTACTCCTGTGGGGTGTTACAGAGGGGTATTTACTCCTGTGGGGTGTTACAGAGGGGTATTTACTCCTGTGGGGTGTTACAGAGGGTATTTACTCCTGTGGGGTGTTACAGAGGGGTATTTACTCCTGTGGGGTGTTACAGAGGGGTATTTACTCCTGAGGGGTGTTACAGAGGGATATTGACTCCTGTGGGGTGTTACAGAGGGGTATTTACTCCTGTGGGGCATTACAGAGGGGTATTTACTCCTGTGGGGTGTTACAGAGGGCAGAGGGTATTTACTCCTGGGGGGTCTTACAGAGGGGTATTTACTCCTGTGGGGTGTTACAGAGGGGTATTTACTCCTGTGGGGTGTTACAGAGGGTATTTACTCCTGTGGGGTATTACAGAGGGTATTTACTCCTGTGGGGTATTACAGAGGGGTATTTACTCCTGTGGGGTGTTACAGAGGGTATTTACTCCTGTGGGGTGTTACAGAGGGGTATTTACTCCTGTGTGGGTGTTACAGAGGGGTATTTACTCCTGTGGGGTATTACAGAGGGTATTTACTCCTGTGGGGTGTTACAGAGGGGTATTTACTCCTGTGGGGGGTATTACAGAGGGTATTTACTCCTGTGGGGTGTTACAGAGGGTATTTACTCCTGTGGGGTACAGAGGGGTATTTACTCCTGTGGGGGTGTTACAGAGGGTATTTACTCCTGTGGGGTGTTACAGAGGGGTATTTACTCCTGTGGGGTATTACAGAGGGGTATTTACTCCTGTGGGGTGTTACAGAGGGTATTTACTCCTGTGGGGCAGTTACAGAGGGGTATTTACTCCTGTGGGGCAGTTACAGAGGGGTATTTACTCCTGTGGGGTGTTACAGAGGGTATTTACTCCTGTAGGGGTTACAGAGGGTATTTACTCCTGTGGGGCAGTTACAGAGGGGTATTTACTCCTGTGGGGCAGTTACAGAGGGTATTTACTCCTGTGCAGTTACAGAGGGTATTTACTCCTGTGGGGCAGTTACAGAGGGGTATTTACTCCTGTGGGGCAGTTACAGAGAGAGTATTTACTCCTGTGGGTAGTTACAGAGGGTATTTACTCCTGTGGGGTGTTACAGAGGGGTATTTACTCCTGTGGGGTACAGAGGTATTTACTCCTGTGGGTGTTACAGAGGGTATTTACTCCTGTGTTACAGAGGTATTTACTCCTGTGTTACAGAGGGTATTTACTCCTGTGGGGCACTCCTGTGTTACAGAGGGGTATTTACTCCTGTGTAGTTACAGAGGGTATTTACTCTGTGGGGCAGTTACAGAGGGGTATTTACTCCTGTGGGGCAGTTACAGAGGGGTATTTACTCCTGTGGGGCAGTTACAGAGGGTATTTACTCCTGTGGGGTGTTACAGAGGGGTATTTACTCCTGTGGGGTGTTACAGAGGGGTATTTACTCCTGTGGGGTATTACAGAGGGGTATTTACTCCTGTGGGGTATTACAGAGGGGTATTTACTCCTGTGGGGTGTTACAGAGGGGTATTTACTCCTGTGGGGTATTACAGAGGGGTATTTACTCCTGTGGGGTGTTACAGAAGGGTATTTACTCCTGTGGGGTGTTACAGAGGGGTATTTACTCCTGTGGGGTGTTACAGAGGGGTATTTACTCCTGTGGGGTGTTACAGAGGGGTATTTACTCCTGTGGGGTGTTACAGAGGGGTATTTACTCCTGTGGGGTGTTACAGAGGGGTATTTACTCCTGTGGGGTGTTACAGAGGGGTATTTACTCCTGTGGGGCAGTTACATAGGGGATTTACTCCTGTGGGGCAGTTACAGAGGGGTATTTACTCCTGTGGGGCAGTTACAGAGGGGTATTTACTCCTGTGGGGCAGTTACAGAGGGGTATTTACTCCTGTGGGGCAGTTACAGAGGGGTATTTACTCCTGTGGGGCAGTTACAGAGGGGTATTTACTCCTGTGGGGCAGTTACAGAGGGGTATTTACTCCTGTGGGGCAGTTACAGAGGGGTATTTACTCCTGTGGGGTGTTACAGAGGGGTATTTACTCCTGTGGGGTGTTACAGAGGGGTATTTACTCCTGTGGGGTGTTACAGAGGGGTATTTACTCCTGTGGGGTATTACAGAGGGGTATTTACTCCTGTGGGGTGTTACAGAGGGGTTTTTTCTGCTGTGTGGTGTTACTGAGGGTTATTTACTCCTGTGGGGTTTTACAGAGGGGTATTTACTCCTGTGGGGTGTTACAGAGGGGTATTTACTCCTGTGGGGTATTACAGAGGGGTATTTACTCCTGTGGGGCAGTTACAGAGGGGTATTTACTCCTGTGGGGCAGTTACAGAGGGGTATTTACTCCTGTGGGGCAGTTACAGAGGGGTATTTACTCCTGTGGGGAATTTACAGAGGGGTATTTACTCATGTGGGTAAGTTACAGAGGGGTATTTACTCCTGTGGGGCAGTTACAGAGGGTATTTACTCCTGTGGGGCAGTTACAGAGGGGTATTTACTCCTGTGGGGCAGTTACAGAGGGTATTTACTCCTGTGGGGCAGTTACAGAGGGGTATTTACTCCTGTGGGGTGTTACAGAGGGGTATTTACTCCTGTGGGGTGTTACAGAGGGGTATTTACTCCTGTGGGGTGTTACAGAGGGGTATTTACTCCTGTGGGGTATTACAGAGGGGTATTTACTCCTGTGGGGTGTTACAGAGGGGTATTTACTCCTGTGGGGTATTACAGAGGGTATTTACTCCTGTGGGGTGTTACAGAGGGGTATTTACTCCTGTGGGGTGTTACAGAGGGGTATTTACTCCTGTGGGGTATTACAGAGGGGTATTTACTCCTGTGGGGCAGTTACAGAGGGGTATTTACTCCTGTGGGGCAGTTACAGAGGGGTATTTACTCCTGTGGGGCAGTTACAGAGGGGTATTTACTCCTGTGGGGCAGTTACAGAGGGGTATTTACTCCTGTGGGGCAGTTACAGAGGGGTATTTACTCCTGTGGGGCAGTTACAGAGGGGTATTTACTCCTGTGGGGTATTACAGAGGGGTATTTACTCCTGTGGGGCAGTTACAGAGGGGTATTTACTCCTGTGGGGTGTTACAGAGGGGTATTTACTCCTGTGGGGTGTTACAGAAAGGTATTTACTCCTGTGGGTTATTACAGAGGGGTATTTACTCCTGTGGGGTGTTACAGAGGGGTATTTACTCCTGTGGGGTGTTACAGAGGGGTATTTACTCCTGTGGGGTATTACAGAGGGGTATTTACTCCTGTGGGGCAGTTACAGATGGGTATTTACTCCTGTGGGGCAGTTACAGAGGGGTATTTACTCCTGTGGGGCAGTTACAGAGGGGTATTTACTCCTGTGGGGTGTTACAGAGGGGTATTTACTCCTGTGGGGCAGTTACAGAGGGGTATTTACTCCTGTGGGGCAGTTACAGAGGGGTATTTACTCCTGTGGGGTATTTACTCCTGTGGGGCAGTTACAGAGGGGTATTTACTCCTGTGGGGCAGTTACAGAGGGGTATTTACTCCTGTGGGGCAGTTACAGAGGGGTATTTACTCCTGTGGGGTGTTACAGAGGGGTATTTACTCCTGTGGGGCAGTTACAGAGGGGTATTTACTCCTGTGGGGCAGTTACAGAGGGGTATTTACTCCTGTGGGGCAGTTACAGAGGGGTATTTACTCCTGTGGGGCAGTTACAGAGGGGTATTTACTCCTGTGGGGCAGTTACAGAGGGGTATTTACTCCTGTGGGGTGTTACAGAGGGTATTTACTCCTGTGGGGCTGTTACAGAGGGGTATTTACTCCTGTGGGGCAGTTACAGAGGGGTATTTACTCCTGTGGGGCAGTTACAGAGGGGTATTTACTCCTGTGGGGCAGTTACAGAGGGGTATTTACTCCTGTGGGGCAGTTACAGAGGGGTATTTACTCCTGTGGGGTGTTACAGAGGGGTATTTACTCCTGTGGGGTGTTACAGAGGGGTATTTACTCCTGTGGGGTGTTACAGAGGGGTATTTACTCCTGTGGGGTATTACAGAGGGGTATTTACTCCTGTGGGGCAGTTACAGAGGGGTATTTACTCCTGTGGGGTATTACAGAGGGGTATTTACTCCTGTGGGGCAGTTACAGAGGGGTATTTACTCCTGTGGGGCAGTTACAGAGGGGTATTTACTCCTGTGGGGTATTACAGAGGGGTATTTACTCCTGTGGGGCAGTTACAGAGGGGTATTTACTCCTGTGGGGTGTTACAGAGGGGTATTTACTCCTGTGGGGTGTTACAGAGGGGTATTTACTCCTGTGGGGTGTTACAGAGGGGTATTTACTCCTGTGGGGTGTTACAGAGGGTATTTACTCCTGTGGGGTGTTACAGAGGGTATTTACTCCTGTGGGGTGTTACAGAGGGGTATTTACTCCTGTGGGGTGTTACAGAGGGGTATTTACTCCTGTGGGGTGTTACAGAGGGTATTTACTCCTGTGGGGTATTACAGAGGGTATTTACTCCTGTGGGGTGTTACAGAGGGTATTTACTCCTGTGGGGTATTACCGAGGGTATTTACTCCTGTGGGGTGTTACAGAGGGGTATTTACTCCTGTGGGGTGTTACAGAGGGGTATTTACTCCTGTGGGGTATTACAGAGGGGTATTTACTCCTGTGGGGTATTACAGAGGGGTATTTACTCCTGTGGGGTGTTACAGAGGGGTATTTACTCCTGTGGGGTGTTACAGAGGGGTATTTACTCCTGTGGGGTGTTACAGAGGGGTATTTACTCCTGTGGGGTATTACAGAGGGTATTTACTCCTGTGGGGTGTTACAGAGGGTATTTACTCCTGTGGGGTATTACAGAGGGGTATTTACTCCTGTGGGGTTTTACAGAGGGGTATTTACTCCTGTGGGGTGTTACAGAGGGTATTTACTCCTGTGGGGTATTACAGAGGGTATTTACTCCTGTGGGGCAGTTACAGAGGGGTATTTACTCCTGTGGGGCAGTTACAGAGGGGTATTTACTCCTGTGGGGAAGTTACAGAGGGGTATTTACTCCTGTGGGGCAGTTACAGAGAGGGTATTTACTCCTGTGGGGCAGTTACAGAGGGGTATTTACTCCTGTGGGGCAGTTACAGAGGGGTATTTACTCCTGTGGGGCAGTTACAGAGGGGTATTTACTCCTGTGGGGCAGTTACAGAGGGGTATTTACTCCTGTGGGGTGTTACAGAGGGGTATTTACTCCTGTGGGGTATTACAGAGGGTATTTACTCCTGTGGGGTGTTACAGAGGGGTATTTACTCCTGTGGGGTATTACAGAGGGGTATTTACTCCTGTGGGGTGTTACAGAGGGGTATTTACTCCTGTGGGGTATTACAGAGGGGTATTTACTCCTGTGGGGTGTTACAGAGGGGTATTTACTCCTGTGGGGTGTTACAGAGGGGTATTTACTCCTGTGGGGTATTACAGAGGGGTATTTACTCCTGTGGGGCAGTTACAGAGGGGTATTTACTCCTGTGGGGCAGTTACAGAGGGGTATTTACTCCTGTGGGGCAGTTACAGAGGGGTATTTACTCCTGTGGGGCAGTTACAGAGGGGTATTTACTCCTGTGGGGCAGTTACAGAGGGGTATTTACTCCTGTGGGGCAGTTACAGAGGGGTATTTACTCCTGTGGGGCAGTTACAGAGGGGTATTTACTCCTGTGGGGCAGTTACAGAGGGGTATTTACTCCTGTGGGGTGTTACAGAGGGGTATTTACTCCTGTGGGGTGTTACAGAGGGGTATTTACTCCTGTGGGGTGTTACAGAGGGGTATTTACTCCTGTGGGGTATTACAGAGGGGTATTTACTCCTGTGGGGTATTACAGAGGGGTATTTACTCCTGTGGGGTGTTACAGAGGGGTATTTACTCCTGTGGGGTATTACAGAGGGGTATTTACTCCTGTGGGGTGTTACAGAGGGGTATTTACTCCTGTGGGGTGTTACAGAGGGGTATTTACTCCTGTGGGGTGTTACAGAGGGGTATTTACTCCTGTGGGGTATTACAGAGGGGTATTTACTCCTGTGGGGCAGTTACAGAGGGGTATTTACTCCTGTGGGGCAGTTACAGAGGGTATTTACTCCTGTGGGGCAGTTACAGAGGGTATTTACTCCTGTGGGGCAGTTACAGAGGGTATTTACTCCTGTGGGGCAGTTACAGAGGGGTATTTACTCCTGTGGGGCAGTTACAGAGGGGTATTTACTCCTGTGGGGCAGTTACAGAGGGGTATTTACTCCTGTGGGGTATTACAGAGGGGTATTTACTCCTGTGGGGCAGTTACAGAGGGGTATTTACTCCTGTGGGGTGTTACAGAGGGGTATTTACTCCTGTGGGGTGTTACAGAGGGGTATTTACTCCTGTGGGGTATTACAGAGGGGTATTTACTCCTGTGGGGTGTTACAGAGGGGTATTTACTCCTGTGGGGTATTACAGAGGGGTATTTACTCCTGTGGGGTATTACAGAGGGGTATTTACTCCTGTGGGGTGTTACAGAGGGGTATTTACTCCTGTGGGGTATTACAGAGGGTATTTACTCCTGTGGGGTGTTACAGAGGGGTATTTACTCCTGTGGGGTATTACAGAGGGGTATTTACTCCTGTGGGGTGTTACAGAGGGGTATTTACTCCTGTGGGGTATTACAGAGGGGTATTTACTCCTGTGGGGTATTACAGAGGGGTATTTACTCCTGTGGGGCAGTTACAGAGGGGTATTTACTCCTGTGGGGCAGTTACAGAGGGGTATTTACTCCTGTGGGGCAGTTACAGAGGGGTATTTACTCCTGTGGGGTGTTACAGAGGGGTATTTACTCCTGTGGGGCAGTTACAGAGGGGTATTTACTCCTGTGGGGCAGTTACAGAGGGGTATTTACTCCTGTGGGGTATTTACTCCTGTGGGGCAGTTACAGAGGGTATTTACTCCTGTGGGGCAGTTACAGAGGGGTATTTACTCCTGTGGGGCAGTTACAGAGGGGTATTTACTCCTGTGGGGTGTTACAGAGGGTATTTACTCCTGTGGGGCAGTTACAGAGGGGTATTTACTCCTGTGGGGCAGTTACAGAGGGGTATTTACTCCTGTGGGGCAGTTACAGAGGGGTATTTACTCCTGTGGGGGAGTTACAGAGGGTATTTCCTCCTGTGGGGCAGTTACAGAGGGGTATTTACTCCTGTGGGGCAGTTACAGAGGGGTATTTACTCCTGTGGGGTGTTACAGAGGGGTATTTACTCCTGTGGGGTGTTACAGAGGGGTATTTACTCCTGTGGGGCAGTTACAGAGGGGTATTTACTCCTGTGGGGCAGTTACAGAGGGGTATTTACTCCTGTGGGGCAGTTACAGAGGGGTATTTACTCCTGTGGGGCAGTTACAGAGGGGTATTTACTCCTGTGGGGTGTTACAGAGGGGTATTTACTCCTGTGGGGTGTTACAGAGGGGTATTTACTCCTGTGGGGTATTACAGAGGGTATTTACTCCTGTGGGGTATTACAGAGGGGTATTTACTCCTGTGGGGTGTTACAGAGGGGTATTTACTCCTGTGGGGTATTACAGAGGGGTATTTACTCCTGTGGGGTGTTACAGAGGGGTATTTACTCCTGTGGGGTATTACAGAGGGGTATTTACTCCTGTGGGGTATTACAGAGGGGTATTTACTCCTGTGGGGCAGTTACAGAGGGGTATTTACTCCTGTGGGGCAGTTACAGAGGGGTATTTACTCCTGTGGGGCAGTTACAGAGGGGTATTTACTCCTGTGGGGCAGTTACAGAGGGGTATTTACTCCTGTGGGGCAGTTACAGAGGGGTATTTACTCCTGTGGGGTATTACAGAGGGGTATTTACTCCTGTGGGGTGTTACAGAGGGGTATTTACTCCTGTGGGGCAGTTACAGAGGGGTATTTACTCCTGTGGGGCAGTTACAGAGGGGTATTTACTCCTGTGGGGCAGTTACAGAGGGGTATTTAATCAGGAGGGGTATTAAAGAGGGGTATGTACTCCTGTGGGGTATTACAGAGGGTATTTACTCCTGTGGGGCAGTTACAGAGGGGTATTTACTCCTGTGGGGCAGTTACAGAGGGGTATTTACTCCTGTGGGGTATTACAGAGGGGTATTTACTCCTGTGGGGCAGTTACAGAGGGGTATTTACTCCTGTGGGGCAGTTACAGAGGGGTATTTACTCCTGTGGGGCAGTTACAGAGGGGTATTTACTCCTGTGGGGCAGTTACAGAGGGGTATTTACTCCTGTGGGGTATTACAGAGGGGTATTTACTCCTGTGGGGTGTTACAGAGGGGTATTTACTCCTGTGGGGCAGTTACAGAGGGGTATTTACTCCTGTGGGGCAGTTACAGAGGGGTATTTACTCCTGTGGGGAAGTTACAGAGGGGTTTTTAATCCTGTGGGGTATTACAGAGGGTATTTACTCCTGTGGGGTATTACAGAGGGGTATTTACTCCTGTGGGGCGTTACAGAGGGGTATTTATTCCTGTGGGGCAGTTACAGAGGGGTATTTACTCCTGTGGGGCAGTTACAGAGGGGTATTTACTCCTGTGGGGCAGTTACAGAGGGTAATTAAATCCTGTGGGGCAGTAACAGAGGGTATTTCCTCCTGTGGGGCTGTTTCAGCGGGGTATTTACTCCTGTGGGGCAGTTACAGAGGGGTATTTACTCCTGTGGGGCAGTTACAGAGGGGTATTTACTCCTGTGGGGTGTTACAGAGGGGTATTTACTCCTGTGGGGCAGTTACAGAGGGGTATTTACTCCTGTGGGGCAGTTACAGAGGGGTATTTCCTCCTGTGGGGCTGTTACAGTGGGTTTTTTACTCCTTTGGGGTATTACAGAGGGGTATTTACTCCTGTGGGGTATTACAGAGGGGTATTTACTCCTGTGGGGCAGTTACAGAGGGGTATTTATTCCTGTGGGGCAGTTACAGAGGGGTATTTACTCCTGTGGGGCAGTTACAGAGGGGTATTTACTACTGTGGGGCAGATACAGAGGGTATTTACTCCTGTGGGGCAGTTACAGAGGGGTATTTACTCCTGTGGGGCAGTTACAGAGGGGTATTTACTCCTGTGGGGCAGTTACAGAGGGGTATTTACTCCTGTGGGGCAGTTACAGAGGGGTATTTACTCCTGTGGGGTGTTACAGAGGGGTATTTACTCCTGTGGGGTGTTACAGAGGGGTATTTACTCCTGTGGGGTGTTACAGAGGGGTATTTACTCCTGTGGGGTGTTACAGAGGGGTATTTACTCCTGTGGGGTGTTACAGAGGGGTATTTACTCCTGTGGGGCAGTTACAGAGGGGTATTTACTCCTGTGGGGCAGTTACAGAGGGGTATTTTATTATTTTTAATCTGTTCTATTTTCTTATTTTCTATTTTCATTTATTTTTATTCTTTTTACATTTTCATTTACTTTATTATTTTTTATTCTTTTCTATTTTTACATTTCGTGATTTTAGATTTGAACAGTTTCAGGACAGAAACACAGAGGAAGTGAGAAAAGTGCTGATTCTGCTGAAGCTTCTGACCTGAGGAAACTGCAGCTGGACAAAAAACTGACCTGAGGAAACTGCAGCTGGACAAGAAACTGACCTGAGGAAACTGCAGCTGGACACAAAACTGACCTGAGGAAACTGCAGCTGGACACAAAACTGACCTGAGGAAACTGCAGCTGGACACAAAACTGACCTGAGGAAACTGCAGCTGGACAAAACTGACCTGAGGAAACTGCAGCTGGACACAAAACTGACCTGAGGAAACTGCAGCTGGACAAGAAACTGACCTGAGGAAACTGCAGCTGGACACAAAACTGACCTGAGGAAACTGCAGCTGGACACAAAACTGACCTGAGGAAACTGCAGCTGGACAAGAAACTGACCTGAGGAAACTGCAGCTGGACAAAACTGACCTGAGGAAACTGCAGCTGGACACAAAACTGACCTGAGGAAACTGCAGCTGGACAAGAAACTGACCTGAGGAAACTGCAGCTGGACACGAAACTGACCTGAGGAAACTGCAGCTGGACACAAAACTGACCTGAGGAAACTGCAGCTGGACAAGAAACTGACCTGAGGAAACTGCAGCTGGACAAGAAACTGACCTGAGGAAACTGCAGCTGGACACAAAACTGACCTGAGGAAACTGCAGCTGGACAAAACTGACCTGAGGAAACTGCAGCTGGACACAAAACTGACCTGAGGAAACTGCAGCTGGACACAAAACTGACCTGAGGAAACTGCAGCTGGACACAAAACTGACCTGAGGAAACTGCAGCTGGACACAAAACTGACCTGAGGAAACTGCAGCTGGACACAAAACTGACCTGAGGAAACTGCAGCTGGACACAAAACTGACCTGAGGAAACTGCAGCTGGACAAGAAACTGACCTGAGGAAACTGCAGCTGGACAAGAAACTGACCTGAGGAAACTGCAGCTGGACAAAACTGACCTGAGGAAACTGCAGCTGGACACAAAACTGACCTGAGGAAACTGCAGCTGGACAAAACTGACCTGAGGAAACTGCAGCTGGACAAGAAACTGACCTGAGGAAACTGCAGCTGGACACAAAACTGACCTGAGGAAACTGCAGCTGGACAAGAAACTGACCTGAGGAAACTGCAGCTGGACACAAAACTGACCTGAGGAAACTGCAGCTGGACAAAAAACTGACCTGAGGAAACTGCAGCTGGACAAGAAACTGACCTGAGGAAACTGCAGCTGGACAAAACTGACCTGAGGAAACTGCAGCTGGACACAAAACTGACCTGAGGAAACTGCAGCTGGACAAGAAACTGACCTGAGGAAACTGCAGCTGGACACAAAACTGACCTGAGGAAACTGCAGCTGGACACAAAACTGACCTGAGGAAACTGCAGCTGGACAAAAAAACTGACCTGAGGAAACTGCAGCTGGACACAAAACTGACCTGAGGAAACTGCAGCTGGACACAAAACTGACCTGAGGAAACTGCAGCTGGACAAGAAACTGACCTGAGGAAACTGCAGCTGGACACAAAACTGACCTGAGGAAACTGCAGCTGGACAAGAAACTGACCTGAGGAAACTGCAGCTGGACACAAAACTGACCTGAGGAAACTGCAGCTGGACACGAAACTGACCTGAGGAAACTGCAGCTGGACAAGAAACTGACCTGAGGAAACTGCAGCTGGACACGAAACTGACCTGAGGAAACTGCAGCTGGACAAAACTGACCTGAGGAAACTGCAGCTGGACACGAAACTGACCTGAGGAAACTGCAGCTGGACACAAAACTGACCTGAGGAAACTGCAGCTGGACAAAACTGACCTGAGGAAACTGCAGCTGGACACAAAACTGACCTGAGGAAACTGCAGCTGGACACAAACTGACCTGAGGAAACTGCAGCTGGACACAAAACTGACCTGAGGAAACTGCAGCTGGACAAGAAACTGACCTGAGGAAACTGCAGCTGGACACAAAACTGACCTGAGGAAACTGCAGCTGGACACAAAACTGACCTGAGGAAACTGCAGCTGGACAAAACTGACCTGAGGAAACTGCAGCTGGACACAAAACTGACCTGAGGAAACTGCAGCTGGACACAAAACTGACCTGAGGAAACTGCAGCTGGACACAAAACTGACCTGAGGAAACTGCAGCTGGACACAAAACTGACCTGAGGAAACTGCAGCTGGACACGAAACTGACCTGAGGAAACTGCAGCTGGACAAGAAACTGACCTGAGGAAACTGCAGCTGGACACAAAACTGACCTGAGGAAACTGCAGCTGGACACAAAACTGACCTGAGGAAACTGCAGCTGGACACAAAACTGACCTGAGGAAACTGCAGCTGGACAAAACTGACCTGAGGAAACTGCAGCTGGACACAAAACTGACCTGAGGAAACTGCAGCTGGACAAGAAACTGACCTGAGGAAACTGCAGCTGGACACGAAACTGACCTGAGGAAACTGCAGCTGGACACAAAACTGACCTGAGGAAACTGCAGCTGGACAAGAAACTGACCTGAGGAAACTGCAGCTGGACACAAAACTGACCTGAGGAAACTGCAGCTGGACAAAACTGACCTGAGGAAACTGCAGCTGGACAAAACTGACCTGAGGAAACTGCAGCTGGACACAAAACTGACCTGAGGAAACTGCAGCTGGACACAAAACTGACCTGAGGAAACTGCAGCTGGACACAAAACTGACCTGAGGAAACTGCAGCTGGACAAAACTGACCTGAGGAAACTGCAGCTGGACAAGAAACTGACCTGAGGAAACTGCAGCTGGACACGAAACTGACCTGAGGAAACTGCAGCTGGACACAAAACTGACCTGAGGAAACTGCAGCTGGACAAGAAACTGACCTGAGGAAACTGCAGCTGGACACGAAACTGACCTGAGGAAACTGCAGCTGGACACAAAACTGACCTGAGGAAACTGCAGCTGGACAAGAAACTGACCTGAGGAAACTGCAGCTGGACAAAAAACTGACCTGAGGAAACTGCAGCTGGACACAAAACTGACCTGAGGAAACTGCAGCTGGACAAAAAACTGACCTGAGGAAACTGCAGCTGGACACAAAACTGACCTGAGGAAACTGCAGCTGGACAAGAAACTGACCTGAGGAAACTGCAGCTGGACACAAAACTGACCTGAGGAAACTGCAGCTGGACAAAACTGACCTGAGGAAACTGCAGCTGGACAAGAAACTGACCTGAGGAAACTGCAGCTGGACAAAAAACTGACCTGAGGAAACTGCAGCTGGACACAAAACTGACCTGAGGAAACTGCAGCTGGACAAAACTGACCTGAGGAAACTGCAGCTGGACAAGAAACTGACCTGAGGAAACTGCAGCTGGACACAAAACTGACCTGAGGAAACTGCAGCTGGACAAGAAACTGACCTGAGGAAACTGCAGCTGGACACAAAACTGACCTGAGGAAACTGCAGCTGGACACAAAACTGACCTGAGGAAACTGCAGCTGGACAAGAAACTGACCTGAGGAAACTGCAGCTGGACAAGAAACTGACCTGAGGAAACTGCAGCTGGACACAAAACTGACCTGAGGAAACTGCAGCTGGACAAAACTGACCTGAGGAAACTGCAGCTGGACACAAAACTGACCTGAGGAAACTGCAGCTGGACAAAACTGACCTGAGGAAACTGCAGCTGGACACAAAACTGACCTGAGGAAACTGCAGCTGGACACAAAACTGACCTGAGGAAACTGCAGCTGGACACAAAACTGACCTGAGGAAACTGCAGCTGGACAAAACTGACCTGAGGAAACTGCAGCTGGACACAAAACTGACCTGAGGAAACTGCAGCTGGACAAAACTGACCTGAGGAAACTGCAGCTGGACACGAAACTGACCTGAGGAAACTGCAGCTGGACACGAAACTGACCTGAGGAAACTGCAGCTGGACACAAAACTGACCTGAGGAAACTGCAGCTGGACAAGAAACTGACCTGAGGAAACTGCAGCTGGACACGAAACTGACCTGAGGAAACTGCAGCTGGACACAAAACTGACCTGAGGAAACTGCAGCTGGACAAGAAACTGACCTGAGGAAACTGCAGCTGGACAAAACTGACCTGAGGAAACTGCAGCTGGACACAAAACTGACCTGAGGAAACTGCAGCTGGACAAAACTGACCTGAGGAAACTGCAGCTGGACACAAAACTGACCTGAGGAAACTGCAGCTGGACACAAAACTGACCTGAGGAAACTGCAGCTGGACAAAACTGACCTGAGGAAACTGCAGCTGGACACAAAACTGACCTGAGGAAACTGCAGCTGGACACAAAACTGACCTGAGGAAACTGCAGCTGGACAAAACTGACCTGAGGAAACTGCAGCTGGACAAAAAACTGAGGCGTCGGGTCAAAGTTTAGTGTTTTTGTGGATTTATGGAGAAAAGTCCAGAAAAGTCCAGAAATCCACTTTAACCCGTTTAACCTGTTTAACCCGCTTACCCCTGTTATGAGGTGTGAATGAGATTTTTATATTTCTTTCTTTCTGACGAATGACAAAAAGGGAAAAGTTATTTTATTTTGAGTTTTATATTTTTCTGTTTCGATTCCATTAATGATAAATGTGAGATCTCATGACTTAATTCATTTTATTGTTAATTCATTTTATTGTAAATTTTTATTACTCATGAATTAAATTCATTATTCATTTTATTGTTCTATTCATTTTTTATTATTCATTTTTATTCATCTTCTGATTTTATATAAGGCACATTGTAACTGAACTTTTGAACCTCTTTTGTAGTTTTGCAGACATAAGCTAAAGACAAGCAGAGGAGTTAACCACAAAGTAATCTTACTTAAGTAATCTTACTCAAGTAAGATTACTTAAGTAATCTTACTTGAGTGAAAACCAACATGAAGACCAGACTGAACCAGTTGATGAAAACCACCTGAAACTTGTGACATGTGACCTGTGATAGACTGTAATGATGTAAAGCCATGAAAGATGTTTAATTTGTGATTGGTTGAGCCTAAAGATCCGGTGGGTGTTTACCGGCGCGGGGCTCAATAAAAGCTGGAGTCTGAGAGTGGTCTTTGCCTTTTGCCATTTTGTACCACTGATGTACAGGTGATTGTGCCCGGTAAGGTAATTGCCCTTGGTTTTTGGGGTGAGGTGAGCTCTATTGGGTGAAGTGTGTTTTCACGAAAAGTTGCATTTCTGGACAACCTAAATTAGTCTGAATAACCTAACGGTTAGGTGCAACCGAGTAGTGGACAGAGGACCTTGAGGTTTTGCTGGGAACTTCGTAAAAAGCTCTAAATCTCTTAACTAAACTTGGTCATTTACTCTCACTTCATCCTTCAGAACACCTTAAGAAATCGGTAAGACCTCTCAGACGACCAGATGTTTATCTTGTGTAAGGGAAATAAATATTTCTTGAAATGAGTATTGTTCCCTGAAATTGATTTCATCTGTGTTCATTGTCTGGTGAGACCTCACACCCAGAGCTGCCACACACATCACATCCTCGTGGTCGTCACATCTGAGACAGTGTGAGTATGAATTTACATGAAAGTGTAGCAATATTAATGCTGATTAACTGTGTAGACTAAGCTTTGAATCATTGTTAATGTTATTCTGATTATGGTTTAAGTATTGAATTGTTTGTTGGTATTAATTTAAGGTATGATTCAGAATTGAGAAAGATTAAATATAAGTCAGAGGTTGGTGGTAATCTCAGCAAGACTCATTCTGTTAAAGTGGTTGTCAGTGTTAATTAGGGTTAATTAAGTGGCAATATCAATATCAGTTTAATATGATATAAAATAAAAAAGGTTAGAGTAATTAGTGGTGAAATCAAAGGTATTTAAAAATAATTTAATCAGTGATAATAAAAGGTACAGGATATAAAAGGGGATATGATCCAAAAGTAACAGAGATCAGAGTTATCAGTGAGAATATTAGCATGGTTTATGTTGTCGAATGACCTGTGAGTAGATTGTGAGCGTAGGGTGACAGGGCGTAGTACTTGGCATGATAAAAGAGGTCATAGGGCAAATTAAATTATCATACAGGTATTTCGAGAATCTAAAAACTCCATCCCTGGTAATCCTATAATAAGACTAATTAGTTAACAATAAAACATTAGCAATAGGATTATTCTCAGAAGTATAAACTGAGCTCCCACCCGGGAGCATTTAAAAGGCTCCCGTGCTTCTAAGCAGCGCAAGCTCCGACAACCCCGTTTACCCCGTTTACCCCGTTTAACCCGTTTATCCCGTTTAACCCGTTTAACCCGTTTAACCCGTTTACCCCGTTTAACCCGTCCCTAATTCTGTGTGTGCAGCAGTGACACAAACCCACAGGTCACAGCTTATTAAAGAAAACCTCAGACCCACAGGTTTGTGAGACGCATCATTTTAAAGCTCAGAGCTTCTAGTTTCTGTAGATCTGCAGATGAAGACTGTGAGTGCAGCTCACTCACAGCACACACACATTCAGACTGTGAGTGCAGCTCACTCACAGCACACACACATTCAGACTGTGAGTGCAGCTCACTCACAGCACACACACATTCAGACTGTGAGTGCAGCTCACTCACAGCACACACACATTCAGACTGTGAGTGCAGCTCACTTACAGCACACACACATTCAGACTGTGAGTGCAGCTCACTCACAGCACACACACATTCAGACTGTGAGTGCAGCTCACTTACAGCACACACACATTCAGACTGTGAGTGCAGCTCACTCACAGCACACACACATTCAGACTGTGAGTGCAGCTCACTCACAGCACACACACATTCAGACTGTGAGTGCAGCTCACTCACAGCACACACACATTCAGACTGTGAGTGCAGCTCACTCACAGCACACACACATTCAGACTGTGAGTGCAGCTCACTTACAGCACACACACATTCAGACTGTGAGTGCAGCTCACTCACAGCACACACACATTCAGACTGTGAGTGCAGCTCACTTACAGCACACACACATTCAAACAGGTCCAACAACTGCATTTTTTTGCCTCGGAAAAACAAAACTAAATAATAAAGGCTGTGACTTGGTCAAACTTCATCCTGGGCATGTGTGGCTCACTACACTCACTGCTGAAGCTGTGTCAGACTCTGGGCCTCAGGGTTTGGAGCTGTGACCCTTTGTGTAAAAATATGTCACTTCACACAAGTGTCCAAATATGGACCAGATGTTCAAACTGTGAGAAGATGAAATGTGGAATAAATAAATCTTCTTCTGAGCTTTAGGCAGGTTTTCTTCAGATAAAAAACTAAAACAGGCCTAAAATGTGTCTCCAAAGACGAGTCTCATGCTCCTCTGTGTTTGTGCGTCACCCCTGGACTCCAGTCCGGCCCCACAGTTTTACGCAGCGACGCACTGAGCTCCTCTCCCCTCTGCCCCACGTCCCGCCCATCGTCATAAAGCTCTGGTTATTGGCTCAAACAACATGTCAATCACTTTCTGGAAGAACCAATGACTGCAGAGCTTTTGGCGTGCGGCGCTCGGACATGTGTAATACGCCGCTAACCGGACGCCTCCTTCTGTTCACCGGGCTGTGCCCACTGCACCACAGCCCGGATCATCTCAGGGCTGGTCTCATTTTGAAGAGGAGAGTGTGAGGAAAACAAACAGACCACAGCACCAACAGGAGTGGAAGAGAAACTAAGTAAAGGATGAAAAGGGACAGACATGTTTTCATTCATCATTCAGACAAACACGTCTTTCTGGATTATTTCCCCACATGGAATTATTTGATGAACAAACTCCTGGATCTTCTTTTTCTGTGACTGTTCTGGACTAACTGAGCTCAGCTGTTCCTGGACTCAAACAGTTTTGGACAGAAGCGGCTCAAAGGTCAGAAATGTGCATTGTCACTTTGATTATTTTGGGGACTTCTAAGTTCTTGCTCTTTGGCTGCAGCATAAATGAATGATCTGGTTGTTTTCCTGAGGAATGAAGCTTTAAACGATGTGCAGCAGCTCAACAGTGGAAATAATGAAGCTGAATATCTGCTGGACTCTTTCATGCTGTGGAGTCACCTGCAGGTGGGAACAGGTTAAACGTTTCATCAGGTGTGATTCTCACTCTGTTTGTTTCTCCACCGCAGTTTTCTCTTCTTCTTCTTCTTCTTCTTCTTCTTCTTCTTCTTCTTCTTCTTCGCTGCTGTCGTTCAGTCTCGGGTCCTGTTGCCATGACAACTTGGGGACCGAAATACTCCGCACTTTATATTCTGAAACAGAAAATACCAGAACTAAACCAGAACTAAACCAGGACTAAACCAGGTCTAAATCAGGACTAAACCAGGACTAAACCAGGTCTAAACCAGGACTGAACCAGGTCTAAACCAGGTCTAATCCAGGACTAAACCAGGTCTAAACCAGGACTAAACCAGGTCTAAACCAGGACTAAACCAGGACTAAACCAGGTCTAAACCAGGACTGAACCAGGTCTAAACCAGGTCTAATCCAGGACTAAACCAGGTCTGAACCAGGACTAAACCAGGTCTAAACCAGGACTAAACCAGGACTAAACCAGGTCTAAACCAGGTCTAAACCAGGACTAAACCAGAACTAAACCAAGACTAAACCAAGACTAAACCAGGTCTAAACCAGGTCTAAACCAGGTCTAAACCAGAATTAAACCAGAACTAAACCAGAACTAAACCAGGACTAAACCAACCAGGACTAAACCAGGTCTAAACCAGGTCTAAACCAGGTCTAAACCAGGACTCACCAGTCTGCTGTGGTTGTGGTTCAGGTTCGTCTCCAAAGAAGGAGAATTTGAATCCTCCGCTCTCCTCCTCGTCTCCTCCCTCCTCGTGTCCTCCCTCCTCGCCTCCTCCCTCCTCGTGTCCTCCCTCCTCGCCTCCTCCCTCCTCGTGTCCTCCCTCCTCCTGGTCCCAGTTCGTCTCCTCGTCCTCGTCCTTCTCCGGGTTTTCCGACTCTTTCCCGAACACGGACTTCAGATCTGCACTGATCTCGAAGTAAATTTCCCTGGAGACTTCGGGAAGTTTCTGAGCCTCGTCCCTTTTCCTCCTGCGCGACGCTTTACTACACAACAAACGCACAATTTACTACACAACAAACGCACAATTTACTACACAACAAACGCACAATTTACTACACAACAAACGCACAATTTACTACACAACAAACGCACAATTTACTACACAACAAGCGCACAATTTACTACACAACAAACGCACAATTTACTACACAACAAACGCACAATTTACTACACAACAAACGCACAATTTACTACACAACAAACGCACAATTTATACACAACAAGCGCACAATTTACTACACAACAAACGCACAATTTACTACACAACAAGCGCACAATTTACTACACAACAAGCGCACAATTTACGACACAACAAGCGCACAATTTACTACACAACAAACGCACAATTTACTACACAACAAACGCACAATTTACTACACAACAAACGCACAATTTACTACACAACAAACGCACAATTTACTACACAACAAACGCACAATTTACTACACAACAAGCGCACAATTTACTACACAACAAGCGCACAATTTACGACACAACAAGCGCACAATTTACTACACAACAAACGCACAATTTACTACACAACAAACGCACAATTTACTACACAACAAACGCACAATTTACTACACAACAAACGCACAATTTACTACACAACAAGCGCACAATTTACTACACAACAAACGCACAATTTACTACACAACAAACGCACAATTTACTACACAACAAACGCACAATTTACTACACAACAAACGCACAATTTACTACACAACAAACGCACAATTTACTACACAACAAACGCACAATTTACTACACAACAAACGCACAATTTACTACACAACAAACGCACAATTTACTACACAACAAACGCACAATTTACTACACAACAAACGCACAATTTACTACACAACAAGCGCACAATTTACTACACAACAAACGCACAATTTACTACACAACAAGCGCACAATTTACTACACAACAAGCGCACAATTTACGACACAACAAGCGCACAATTTACTACACAACAAACGCACAATTTACTACACAAGCGCACAATTTACTACACAACAAACGCACAATTTACTACACAACAAACGCACAATTTACTACACAACAAATGCACAATTTACTACACAACAAACGCACAATTTACTACACAACAAGCGCACAATTTACTACACAACAAACGCACAATTTACTACACAACAAACGCACAATTTACTACACAACAAACGCACAATTTACTACACAACAAACGCACAATTTACTACACAACAAACGCACAATTTACTACACAACAAACGCACAATTTACTACACAACAAACGCACAATTTACTACACAACAAACGCACAATTTACTACACAACAAACGCACAATTTACTACACAACAAACGCACAATTTACTACACAACAAACGCACAATTTACTACACAACAAGCGCACAATTTACTACACAACAAACGCACAATTTACTACACAACAAGCGCACAATTTACTACACAACAAGCGCACAATTTACGACACAACAAGCGCACAATTTACTACACAACAAACGCACAATTTACTACACAACAAACGCACAATTTACTACACAACAAACGCACAATTTACTACACAACAAACGCACAATTTACTACACAACAAGCGCACAATTTACTACACAACAAACGCACAATTTACTACACAACAAGCGCACAATTTACTACACAACAAGCGCACAATTTACTACACAACAAGCGCACAATTTACTACACAACAAACGCACAATTTACTACACAACAAACGCACAATTTACTACACAACAAGCGCACAATTTACTACACAACAAGCGCACAATTTACTACACAACAAACGCACAATTTACTACACAACAAACGCACAATTTACTACACAACAAACGCACAATTTACTACACAACAAATGCACAATTTACTACACAACAAACGCACAATTTACTACACAACAAACGCACAATTTACTACACAACAAGCGCACAATTTACTACACAACAAACGCACAATTTACTACACAACAAACGCACAATTTACTACACAACAAGCGCACAATTTACTACACAACAAGCGCACAATTTACTACACAACAAGCGCACAATTTACTACACAACAAACGCACAATTTACACACAACAAACGCACAATTTACACACAACAAATGCACAATTTACACACAACAAACGCACAATTTACACACAACAAATGCACAATTTACACACAACAAACGCACAATTTACCACACAACAAACGCACAATTTACCACACAACAAACGCACAATTTACTACACAACAAACGCACAATTTACTACACAACAAACGCACAATTTACCACACAACAAACGCACAATTTACTACACAACAAACGCACAATTTACTACACAACAAACGCACAATTTACACACAACAAACACACAATTTACTACACAACAAACGCACAATTTACTACACAACAAACGCACAATTTACTACACAACAAACGCACAATTTACTACACAACAAACACACAATTTACTACACAACAAACGCACAATTTACACACAACAAACGCACAATTTACACACAACAAACGCACAATTTACACACAACAAACGCACAATTTACACACAACAAATGCACAATTTACACACAACAAACACACAATTTACTACACAACAAATGCACAATTTACTACACAACAAGCGCACAATTTACTACACAACAAACACACAAGTTATACACAACAAACGCACAATTTATACACAACAAACACACAATTTACTACACAACAAACACACAATTTATACACAACAAACACAATTTACACACAACAAACGCACAATTTACTACACAACAAATGCACAATTTACTACACAACAAACGCACAATTTATACACAACAAACGCACAATTTACTACACAACAAATGCACAATTTACTACACAACAAACGCACAATTTACTACACAACAAACGCACAATTTACACACAACAAACGCACAATTTACTACACAACAAACGCACAATTTACTACACAACAAACGCACAATTTACTACACAACAAACGCACAATTTACCACACAACAAACGCACAATTTACTACACAACAAACGCACAATTTACTACACAACAAATGCACAATTTACTACACAACAAACGCACAATTTACTACACAACAAACGCACAATTTATACACAACAAACACACAATTTACACACAACAAACGCACAATTTACTACACAACAAGCGCACAATTTACTACACAACAAACACACAATTTACTACACAACAAATGCACAATTTACTACACAACAAACGCACAATTTACTACACAACAAACGCACAATTTACTACACAACAAACGCACAATTTACTACACAACAAGCGCACAATTTACTACACAACAAACGCACAATTTACTACACAACAAACGCACAATTTACTACACAACAAGCGCACAATTTACTACACAACAAACGCACAATTTACTACACAACAAACGCACAATTTACTACACAACAAACGCACAATTTACTACACAACAAACGCACAATTTACACACAACAAACGCACAATTTACACACAACAAATGCACAATTTACACACAACAAACGCACAATTTACACACAACAAATGCACAATTTACACACAACAAACGCACAATTTACCACACAACAAACGCACAATTTACCACACAACAAACGCACAATTTACTACACAACAAACGCACAATTTACTACACAACAAACGCACAATTTACTACACAACAAACGCACAATTTATACACAACAAACACAATTTACACACAACAAACGCACAATTTACTACACAACAAATGCACAATTTACGACACAACAAGCGCACAATTTATACACAACAAACGCACAATTTACTACACAACAAATGCACAATTTACTACACAACAAACGCACAATTTACTACACAACAAACGCACAATTTACACACAACAAACGCACAATTTACACACAACAAACGCACAATTTACACACAACAAACGCACAATTTACACACAACAAATGCACAATTTACACACAACAAACACAATTTACTACACAACAAATGCACAATTTACTACACAACAAACGCACAAGTTATACACAACAAACACACAATTTACTACACAACAAACGCACAATTTATACACAACAAACACAATTTATACACAACAAGCGCACAATTTACTACACAACAAACACACAATTTACACACAACCACTCACAATTTACACACAACAAACACACAATTTAATCTACATTAGAGCAGAGGATTATGGGACATGGAGTCTCAGTATAAATGACATTAGAGCAGAGGATTATGGGACATGGAGTCTCAGTGTAAATGACATTAGAGCAGAGGATTATGGGACATGGAGTCTCAGTGTAAATGACATTAGAGCAGAGGATTATGGGACATGGAGTCTCAGTGTAAATGACATTAGAGCAGAGGATTATGGGACATGGAGTCTTAGTATAAATGACATTAGAGCAGAGGATTATGGGACATGCAGTCTCAGTGTAAATGACATTAGAGCAGAGGATTATGGGACATGCAGTCTCAGTGTAAATGACATTAGAGCAGAGGATTATGGGACATGGAGTCTCAGTGTAAATGACATTAGAGCAGAGGATTATGGGACATGCAGTCTCAGTGTAAATGACATTAGAGCAGAGGATTATGGGACATGGAGTCTTAGTATAAATGACATTAGAGCAGAGGATTATGGGACATGGAGTCTCAGTGTAAATGACATTAGAGCAGAGGATTATGGGACATGGAGTCTCAGTGTAAATGACATTAGAGCAGAGGATTATGGGACATGCAGTCTCAGTGTAAATGACATTAGAGCAGAGGATTATGGGACATGGAGTCTCAGTGTAAATGACATTAGAGCAGAGGATTATGGGACATGGAGTCTCAGTGTAAATGACATTAGAGCAGAGGATTATGGGACATGGAGTCTGAGTATAAATGACATTAGAGCAGAGGATTATGGGACATGCAGTCTCAGTGTAAATGACATTAGAGCAGAGGATTATGGGACATGCAGTCTCAGTGTAAATGACATTAGAGCAGAGGATTATGGGACATGGAGTCTTAGTGTAAATGACATTAGAGCAGAGGATTATGGGACATGCAGTCTCAGTTTAAATGACTTTAGAGCAGAGGATTATGGGACATGCAGTCTCAGTGTAAATGACATTAGAGCAGAGGATTATGGGACATGGAGTCTTAGTGTAAATGACATTAGAGCAGAGGATTATGGGACATGCAGTCTCAGTGTAAATGACATTAGAGCAGAGGATTATGGGACATGGAGTCTCAGTGTAAATGACATTAGAGCAGAGGATTATGGGACATGGAGTCTCAGTGTAAATGACATTAGAGCAGAGGATTATGGGACATGCAGTCTCAGTGTAAATGACATTAGAGCAGAGGATTATGGGACATGCAGTCTCAGTGTAAATGACATTAGAGCAGAGGATTATGGGACATGGAGTCTTAGTGTAAATGACATTAGAGCAGAGGATTATGGGACATGGAGTCTCAGTGTAAATGACATTAGAGCAGAGGATTATGGGACATGGAGTCTTAGTGTAAATGACATTAGAGCAGAGGATTATGGGACATGGAGTCTCAGTGTAAATGACATTAGAGCAGAGGATTATGGGACATGCAGTCTCAGTGTAAATGACATTAGAGCAGAGGATTATGGGACATGCAGTCTCAGTGTAAATGACATTAGAGCAGAGGATTATGGGACATGCAGTCTCAGTGTAAATGACATTAGAGCAGAGGATTATGGGACATGGAGTCTCAGTGTAAATGACATTAGAGCAGAGGATTATGGGACATGCAGTCTCAGTGTAAATGACATTAGAGCAGAGGATTATGGGACATGCAGTCTCAGTGTAAATGACATTAGAGCAGAGGATTATGGGACATGGAGTCTTAGTGTAAATGACATTAGAGCAGAGGATTATGGGACATGCAGTCTCAGTGTAAATGACATTAGAGCAGAGGATTATGGGACATGGAGTCTCAGTGTAAATGACATTAGAGCAGAGGATTATGGGACATGCAGTCTCAGTGTAAATGACATTAGAGCAGAGGATTATGGGACATGGAGTCTCAGTGTAAATGACATTAGAGCAGAGGATTATGGGACATGGAGTCTCAGTGTAAATGACATTAGAGCAGAGGATTATGGGACATGGAGTCTCAGTGTAAATGACATTAGAGCAGAGGATTATGGGACATGGAGTCTCAGTGTAAATGACATTAGAGCAGAGGATTATGGGACATGGAGTCTTAGTGTATATGACTTTAGAGCAGAGGATTATGGGACATGCAGTCTCAGTGTAAATGACATTAGAGCAGAGGATTATGGGACATGGAGTCTCAGTGTAAATGACATTAGAGCAGAGGATTATGGGACATGGAGTCTCAGTGTAAATGACATTAGAGCAGAGGATTATGGGACATGCAGTCTCAGTGTAAATGACATTAGAGCAGAGGATTATGGGACATGGAGTCTCAGTGTAAATGACATTAGAGCAGAGGATTATGGGACATGCAGTCTCAGTGTAAATGACATTAGAGCAGAGGATTATGGGACATGCAGTCTCAGTGTAAATGACATTAGAGCAGAGGATTATGGGACATGGAGTCTCAGTGTAAATGACATTAGAGCAGAGGATTATGGGACATGCAGTCTCAGTGTAAATGACATTAGAGCAGAGGATTATGGGACATGGAGTCTTAGTATAAATGACATTAGAGCAGAGGATTATGGGACATGCAGTCTCAGTGTAAATGACATTAGAGCAGAGGATTATGGTACATGGAGTCTCAGTGTAAATGACATTAGAGCAGAGGATTATGGGACATGCAGTCTCAGTGTAAATGACATTAGAGCAGAGGATTATGGGACATGCAGTCTCAGTGTAAATGACATTAGAGCAGAGGATTATGGGACATGGAGTCTCAGTGTAAATGACATTAGAGCAGAGGATTATGGGACATGCAGTCTCAGTGTAAATGACATTAGAGCAGAGGATTATGGGACATGCAGTCTCAGTGTAAATGACATTAGAGCAGAGGATTATGGGACATGGAGTCTCAGTGTAAATGACATTAGAGCAGAGGATTATGGGACATGCAGTCTCAGTGTAAATGACATTAGAGCAGAGGATTATGGGACATGCAGTCTCAGTGTAAATGACATTAGAGCAGAGGATTATGGGACATGGAGTCTTAGTGTAAATGACATTAGAGCAGAGGATTATGGGACATGCAGTCTCAGTGTAAATGACATTAGAGCAGAGGATTATGGGACATGGAGTCTCAGTGTAAATGACATTAGAGCAGAGGATTATGGGACATGGAGTCTCAGTGTACATGACTATTGAGCACAGGATTAAGTGTCATTGAGTCTTAGTGTAAATGACATTAGAGCAGAGGATTATGGGACATGGAGTCTCAGTGTAAATGACATTAGAGCAGAGGATTATGGGACATGCAGTCTCAGTGTAAATGACATTAGAGCAGAGGATTATGGGACATGCAGTCTCAGTGTAAATGACATTAGAGCAGAGGATTATGGGACATGCAGTCTCAGTGTAAATGACATTAGAGCAGAGGATTATGGGACATGGAGTCTCAGTGTAAATGACATTAGAGCAGAGGATTATGGGACATGCAGTCTCAGTGTAAATGACATTAGAGCAGAGGATTATGGGACATGCAGTCTCAGTGTAAATGACATTAGAGCAGAGGATTATTGGACATGTAGACTTTGTGTAAATGACATTAGAGCAGAGGATTATGGGACATGCAGTCTCAGTGTAAATGACATTAGAGCAGAGGATTATGGGACATGGAGTCTCAGTGTAAATGACATTAGAGCAGAGGATTATGGGACATGCAGTCTCAGTGTAAATGACATTAGAGCAGAGGATTATGGGACATGGAGTCTCAGTGTAAATGACATTAGAGCAGAGGATTATGGGACATGGAGTCTCAGTGTAAATGACATTAGAGCAGAGGATTATGGGACATGGAGTCTCAGTGTAAATGACATTAGAGCAGAGGATTATGGGACATGGAGTCTCAGTGTAAATGACATTAGAGCAGAGGATTATGGGACATGGAGTCTTAGTATAAATGACATTAGAGCAGAGGATTATGGGACATGCAGTCTCAGTGTAAATGACATTAGAGCAGAGGATTATGGGACATGGAGTCTCAGTGTAAATGACATTAGAGCAGAGGATTATGGGACATGGAGTCTCAGTGTAAATGACATTAGAGCAGAGGATTATGGGACATGCAGTCTCAGTGTAAATGACATTAGAGCAGAGGATTATGGGACATGGAGTCTCAGTGTAAATGACATTAGAGCAGAGGATTATGGGACATGCAGTCTCAGTGTAAATGACATTAGAGCAGAGGATTATGGGACATGCAGTCTCAGTGTAAATGACATTAGAGCAGAGGATTATGGGACATGGAGTCTCAGTGTAAATGACATTAGAGCAGAGGATTATGGGACATGGAGTCTCAGTGTAAATGACATTAGAGCAGAGGATTATGGGACATGCAGTCTCAGTGTAAATGACATTAGAGCAGAGGATTATGGGACATGGAGTCTCAGTGTAAATGACATTAGAGCAGAGGATTATGGGACATGCAGTCTCAGTGTAAATGACATTAGAGCAGAGGATTATGGGACATGGAGTCTCAGTGTAAATGACATTAGAGCAGAGGATTATGGGACATGCAGTCTCAGTGTAAATGACATTAGAGCAGAGGATTATGGGACATGCAGTCTCAGTGTAAATGACATTAGAGCAGAGGATTATGGGACATGGAGTCTCAGTGTAAATGACATTAGAGCAGAGGATTATGGGACATGCAGTCTCAGTGTAAATGACATTAGAGCAGAGGATTATGGGACATGGAGTCTTAGTATAAATGACATTAGAGCAGAGGATTATGGGACATGCAGTCTCAGTGTAAATGACATTAGAGCAGAGGATTATGGTACATGGAGTCTCAGTGTAAATGACATTAGAGCAGAGGATTATGGGACATGGAGTCTCAGTGTAAATGACATTAGAGCAGAGGATTATGGGACATGCAGTCTCAGTGTAAATGACATTAGAGCAGAGGATTATGGGACATGGAGTCTCAGTGTAAATGACATTAGAGCAGAGGATTATGGGACATGCAGTCTCAGTGTAAATGACATTAGAGCAGAGGATTATGGGACATGCAGTCTCAGTGTAAATGACATTAGAGCAGAGGATTATGGGACATGGAGTCTCAGTGTAAATGACATTAGAGCAGAGGATTATGGGACATGCAGTCTCAGTGTAAATGACATTAGAGCAGAGGATTATGGGACATGCAGTCTCAGTGTAAATGACATTAGAGCAGAGGATTATGGGACATGGAGTCTTAGTGTAAATGACATTAGAGCAGAGGATTATGGGACATGCAGTCTCAGTGTAAATGACATTAGAGCAGAGGATTATGGGACATGGAGTCTCAGTGTAAATGACATTAGAGCAGAGGATTATGGGACATGGAGTCTCAGTATAAATGACATTAGAGCAGAGGATTATGGGACATGGAGTCTTAGTGTATATGACTTTAGAGCAGAGGATTATGGGACATGCAGTCTCAGTGTAAATGACATTAGAGCAGAGGATTATGGGACATGGAGTCTCAGTATAAATGACATTAGAGCAGAGGATTATGGGACATGGAGTCTTAGTGTAAATGACATTAGAGCAGAGGATTTCCTCACGTCTCTTTGGGCTCGTCCAGTTTCTTCTCGAAGGCGGCGTGCTCCTCGTTGCTCGGGTCGTAGTGCAGCGCCGACACGTCTCTGGAGGGAAACAAACACATTTTTATTCACGTCACGTTCTGTATTTTTCTTCCAAACAGTAAATCTTTGCACCTGAAGGTCTGGGCCTTGGCTCTGCCGCCCCCTCCTGGTCGTGCGGGCGCGGTGCCGGGGCCCAGGACGCTCTGGAGGATGGACAGGTTCTTCTGTTTCTCCTGCTCCAGCGCCTCCTGCTGCTCGCCCACCGCTCCTGCGCCCTCTGGAACGCAGCGCAACCAAACGCTTTAGATTCTGAATCTTAAATAACGCAGTTTCTCACTTTGAACTTTTTAACTCTGGAAAAACATGCTTGAATTATTTTTATTCTGAATGTTACTAAGAAATTCTAAGTGCACATTTTCAAAGTGTTTAAAATCCTGTATAATTTTTTTTTTTTTTTTTATATTTAGCACAACCACCAATATTTTTTCAACCACTGCTCCCCCAAGTCAGTGCTGCCCACGTTCACCCAGTACATTAAATGCCACACAAGGGACAAGAAAACTCTGGACCTGTTTTTTGCAAATGCCAAGGAGGCTTACTCTGCATCTGCACTGCCTCCTGGGAAGAGCGGACCACAACATTGTCCATCTGTGACCTGTGTACGTTCCCGTTGTACACAGGCAGCCTGTTGTGCCACGTGTGGTGAAAAGGTGGACTCCTGAGAGCGAGGAGGCTCTGAGAGACTGCTTTGACACCACTGTGTGGGCAGAGCTCTGTGACCCGCATGGGGAGGACATTAATGCGATGACAGAGTGCATCACGGACTACATCAACTTCTGCTACGAGAACACTGGACCATCTCGCACGGTGTTTTCCTAACAACAAGCCGTGGATTAACGCTGACATAAAAGCCCTGCTAAAGGACAAGAAGAGGGCTTTTAGGTCAGGGAACAAAGAGGAGCTGAGGTCTGCACAGAAGAGGCTGAGGAGGAAGATCAGGAAAGCCAAGGCCCAGTATCGGAGGAAGATGGAGCTGCAACTCCAGAATCAGAACATCCAGGGGGTGTGGAGAAGCCTGAAAACCATCTCAGGCTTCAAAACGCCCCCTGTCCAGGCGGAGGGTGACCTGCAGTGGGCTAATGATCTGAACCAACACTTCCTGAGGTTTGATCAAGCCCCCACCCCTCCCCCCGCACAGCTGCACACCACCACCTCCATGAATGGACAGAAAGCTGCTACTGTTCACACCTCTGCACCTGTTCACACCTCTGCTCCAGCTCTGAGACTCTCCACTACTGCAGAGGGAGGCACCCCTCCCCCCAGCACATCACCCCCCTGCCCAGCTCTGTCCTTCACTACAGCCCAGTGAGGGGAGAGCTGAAGAAGATCAAGGCGAGGAAGGCAGCGGGACCAGACAACATTAGCTCCAGGCTCCTGAGATCCTGCGCAGATGAGCTGTGTGGAGTCATGGGGCACGTCTTCAACATGAGCCTAAGGCTGAGGACGGTACCACAGCTGTGGAAGACCTCCTGTGTGGTACCGGTGCCAAAGACACCGCACGCCAAGGACCTCAGCAGCTTCAGGCCGGTGGCTCTCACATCACATCTGATGAAGACACTGGAGAGACTGGTCCTGGGCCACCTCCGCTCCACCGTGAGCTCAGCAATGGACCCGCTGCAGTTTGCATATCGGCCTGGCATCGGAGTGGAGGACGCCGTCATCTTCCTGTTACACCGCTCCCTCTCTCACTTGGAGAAGCCCGGCAGCACTGTGAGGATTCTGTTCTTTGACTTCTCCAGTGCCTTCAACACCATCCAGCCGCTGCTTCTGAGGGACAAGCTGGAGGCAGCTGGGGTGGACTGCGACCTGGCAGACTGGATCCTGGACTACCTCACAAACCGGCCCCAGTTTGTGAGGACCCGGGACTGTGTGTCTGATGTTCGGACCTGCAGTGTAGGGGCGCCCCAGGGCACTGTCCTGGGACCCTTCCTCTTCACCCTCTACACTGCAGACTTCAGGCACAACACGGACAGCTGTGTCCTGCAGAAGTTCTCTGATGACTCTGCCATTATTGGACTCATCACGGACGACGATGACGCAGAGTACAGGGGACTAACGCAGGACTTTGTGGACTGGTGTCAGCGGAATCACCTCCTTATCAACGCCGGGAAGACCAAGGAGACCCACAGATGAGAGCGGCCAATAGGAAACAGCCTCTGTCCTCCTCACTCACAGGAGCGATTGCTTTTGTCTTAGCGTCTCAGATTTGCGAATTTTATACTCTGAAATTTACACTCTGAAATTTTACACTGAAATGTTACACTCTGAAATCTACACTCTAAATTTAACACTGTATTTTGACTGGAATTTGATGGTTTGAAAATATTTGTGCTAAATATTTTTTACACTGAATTTCACGCTCTAAAATTTACACTCTAAATTTTACACTAAAATTTACACTCTGAATTTTACGCTCTGAAATTTTATGCTCTGAAATTTTATCTGTTGAATTTGAGGACTTGAAAATATCTGCGCTGAATATTTTTAAAAATTATTTGGAATTTGAAACATACGGAACAAGTCCACTTAAAATTTCAGCAACTCAAATTCAGAATAAAATAATTCAAACATGTTTTTTCGAGTCGAAGTGAGAAATTCTGCTGTATTTAAAATACAAAATCTGATCAGGACAAATTATCTTCCATATTTAGTGAAATGAAAATGCCGTCGAGACTCTTCAGGTTCTTCTGACACAAACTCAAATCCTGAATTAATTGTTCTGAATTAAATAGTTCAGAATCACCTCCGGGAAGTCGCCTCATCAAACCTGCAAAACCCTTCGTCCGTATTTGTGCTGCTTTAGTTTAGGAGAAATGAACGATTCTTTTCCAGGTCAAACTGGGGTCAGACCCACAGGAAGAAGAAAAATGCTCCAAAACAAAATGGAGTCAGTCGTTTGTGTGATTCTGGTTCTTCAGATATTCACAGTTTTATTTTGGTCGATGACGTCGTCCAGAACCTCAGAATGTGAAACAGCCTCAGAACAGGAAATGATGTCAAACGTTTGGTTTGTGCTGTTTTGTGCTGAGACAGTTTCTTTTGTGTGAGTTTACTGATAATGTCGGCACATTGACTTCATAAGTCCTAAAATGGATATTTTCCCTGTTCAAGTACTAAGACATGTCAGAATCTCACTGTTGTTCATTTCCATGTATTTTATTTGTAAAATATTGACCTTTTGAGTCAGGTGAACTTTACCTGAGAAATAGGAGCTGTGGAAAGGGAGAAAGACGATAGAGAAAAGAGGTGAAAATGCTGCTTAACTCCGGCTGGTGATGCACTGGAACATTCTGTCTGCAATTTATGTTTGCTGAGAGGGAATTGATGCACATCTCAGACGGTTTCTCTGTCTCCATTTTAGTTTTCACGGTTCCATGTGCTGAAGTTGGTGAATGAGAATAAATGTTCCACGTGATCATCAGTGCGGAGCCTGAAGTCCTTTAACTGTGAAGAAAACCAGGGGCTGCAGGAATTACAGGACGTCATTTCTGCTCAGCAGCGACTTTAGTGAAACTCCACAAAACGAGTGAAGAGAAACGACCTGCGGCTGAGGAAAAGTCTGTGTTCTTATCAAATCTGAATCTAAAGCAAAAGACGAAAGCCTGAAACAGACTTTTCCTCAGCCTCAGATAAACTCAAATGAAACTGTCACAGCACAAAACAGCACAAATCCAAACGTCTGACATCATTTCCTGCTGTTCTGAGGCTGTTTCACATTCTGAGGTTCTGCACGACGTCATCGACTGAAATAAAACTGTGAATATCTGAAGAACCAGAATCACAAACTGAACTTTCTGCAGCACAAACACTGACACAGTTTTTGTAGGTTTATGTTTGATGAGGCGACTTCAGCAGGATTAACGCGGCAGTTCCACGGTGGAGAAACGTCCCGTCACCTGTGCCCTCCTCCTGCCCCTCGTGCCCCTCGTGCCCCTCGTGCCCCTCGTCCTCCTGCCCCTCGTGCCCCTCGTGCCCCTCGTGCTCCTCGTGCTCCTCGTGCCCCTCGTGCCCCTCGTCCTCGTCCAGGAATCGCGCGTCCATCCTGAAGCGCTCGTCCGTCCCGAAGCGCGACTGCAGCGCCATCAGCTGGAGGGAGGAGGGACAGACGGTGTGAGAGTCCGGACCGAGGACCGGGAAACGCCAAACAAACCCGAGCGACCTCACCTTGTGCCCCGCGGCGCCTTCGAACTCCGGTCTGATCTCAAACTGCTCCTCCTCCTCCTCTTCATCAGTGTCGAACAGACGAGGAGCCGCCGAAGACTGAAAAACAGAAGCATCAAACTCAGAGTTAAATCAGAGAGAGTCCAATGTGACGTACTGTGTGTCCTGGTTTAGTCCCGGTTTAGTCCCGGTTTAGTCGCAGTTAAGTCCCGGTTTAGACCCGGTTTAGACCCGGTTTAGTCCCGGTTCAGAGTTTCCTCCACTTTTCTCCATCAAACACAAGTTTCTCTCACTCCAAACTTTCTTTCTGCTGCTCGATTTCTGTTCTCAGCTGCAGATTTCAGCACTTGCAGCAGGACAGCGGCTCTTTGTGCAGTAGAGCGAGCAGTGACAGTGGCACACAGAGCGACGGGAGGTGCTCATGCACAGTTTGAAACATACTGTACAGGGCAAAAAGGAACGAATGACCCAACAATATTCAGAGATGTTTGACTGAAAGAGAAAGCACGCCGATTTACGGGGAACGCGTCTCTTTAAAATGGCCGACGAGTGTTTCAGTTCATGGGGTCCAAATCTGGGCCTGTGTGAGTGACGAGCTCCAAAAACGGCCAAAAACGGCCAGACATGAAACTGTCTGAACGAAGATACAAAGACATGATGAGAGGAGGAGTCTAAGGACGATAACACACTGAGTTAGTGTCTGGAGTCATGTGGGCTAAATACCTTGTTCTGATTGGCTGAGGGCTGCTCCTGTGTTTGTTCAGGTTTATGGAGCTGCTCCTCCTGCTCCTCCTCCTCCTGCTCCTCCTGCTCCTCCTCCTCCTCCTCGGAGCCAAAGACGATGTGTTTCCTTCCAGATCCACCGGGGGCGCCGTCCTGGAAAAAAAATCACCACGAGTTTAACACACTCGAGGACGGGGAGGGCATCTGGTCTGTTTGTGGAAATAAAAGACCTGGTTTAGTCCTGGTTTAGTCCTGGTTTAGACTTGGTTTAGTCCTGATATAGACCTGGTTTAGACCTGATATAGACCTGGTTTAGTCCTGATATAGACCTGGTTTAGACCTGGTTTAGTCCTGATATAGACCTGCTTTAGTCCTGGTTTAGTCCTGGTTTAGACCTGGTTTAGTCCTGGTTTAGTCCTGGTTTAGACCTGGTTTAGACCTGGTTCAGTCCTGGTTTAGACCTGATTTAGACCTGGTTCAGTCCTGGTTCAGTCCTGGTTTAGACCTGGTTTAGACCTGGTTCAGTCCTGGTTCAGTCCTGGTTCAGACCTGGTTTAGTCCTGGTTCAGTCCTGGTTTAGACCTGGTTCAGACCTGGTTCAGACCTGGTTTAGACCTGGTTTAGACCTGGTTTAGACCTGAAATAGTCTCACCAGGTTGGACAGCGCCCCCTGGATCAGTTTGCGGTTTAGCTCCGCCTCCTTCTGCCTTTGATGGACAGCTGCCAGCCTCCTCTCATTGGCTCTCCTCTGAAGCTCCGCCTCCTCCTCAGGGGCCGCTCTCTTCTGATTGGCTGTCGGGGGGTCGGCGGCGGCTCTGATTGGACGAGACTCTTCCTCTTCCTCGCTGCTCGAACGGTTTTGATCTGAGAAAAGAGACATTTGAGAGACGATGCTCACGCTTAAAAACTCCACTTCGATACTAAAGATACCGATACCGATTCTGATCCCACCATGAAAATAAACCCTCTTTTTTACACAATATTTTACACATTAAACGGCAGAACTTTGAAAAGCTTCACAGAACGTCAGAATTAGGAGTTTAAAACTCATTATTGTGACTTTTTAACTCCTAATCCGGACTTTCTGTGTGAACTGTACAAACTTCCTCCAGACTCTAAACCGTGGCCCCCTCCTGGAGAGTGGAGGTACTACACAAACACACCTGACTCTTCCTCCTCCTCCTCTTCCTCCTCCTCTTCCTCCTCCTCTTCCTCCTCTTCCTCCTCTTGCTCCTCCTCCTCCTCTTCCTCCTCCTCTTCCTCTTCATCTCCTCCGCTCTTCTTCTTCTCTGGCTCTAACTCCTTGGTCCCTCTGAAGGCAGGAAGTGACATCACCGGAGCGCTCCTCTTCTTCCGTTTCCTCCTCTCCTTCCTCTCCTCCTCCTCCTCCTCCTCCTCCTCGCTCGATCCTCCCTCCAAAATGGCCGCCAGGATCTCCTCCGGCGTCGTTCCCTTCTTGGGCGTCCGGGAGGTGCCGACGTCGTCCACGCTGAGGATTCTGGGAGTTGGAGTTGAACCCTCGGGGGCGTATTTCTCCGCTAACGTCTGGAGGTCGCACAGGGACATTTCCAACCGAACGACGTTGGAAAACAAGGAGTCGTAATCGGAATCGGACTCAGAATCTTCTTCCTCATCTCCTTGGTCTATCTCCTCGTCACCTTCGTTCATCTCCTCTGGCCTTTCCATGCCTCCTTGGTTTGTCTCCTCTTTCCTTTCGTTGCCTCCTTGTTCCGTCTCCTCTTTCCTTTTCTTGCCTCCTTGGTTCGTCTCCTCTTTCCTATCGTTGCCTCCTTGGTTCATCTCCTTTTTCCTTTCATTGCCTCCTTGTTTCGTCTCCTCTTTCCTTTTCTTGCCTCCTTGGTTCATCTTCTCTGTCCTTTCCTTGCCTCCTTCTTTAGCGTCTTGTCCACGTCCCTTTACCCTCTCCTTCTCCATTTTGTCGTCTTTCCCTATTTTGCCGTTGTTTGTTTTTGCAGACTTCTGGACTTTCTTCTTCTTCTTCTTCTTCTTCCCAGAATCCTCGTCGTCCTCGTCGTCCGTCGAGTCAAACTTGGAGCCGCCTCCATTTTGGGTTTTGCGCTTTTTCTCTGGCGCCATTTTGTTTCTGTTCATTTGGGGTTTTCTGGAGGAGAAAAGTTCGTCTGTGTCGGCCGAGTCGCGATCGTCGTCTGGAACAAGAGAAAGACTTTAGTCCTGGTTTAGCCCAGGTTTAGTCCTGGCTTAGCCCTGGTTTAGTCCAGGTTTAGTCCTGGTTTAGCCCAGGTTTAGTCCTGGCTTAGCCCTGGTTTAGTCCAGGTTTAGTCCTGGTTTAGTCCAGGTTTAGTCCTAGTTTAGCCCAGGTTTAGTCCTGGTTTAGTCCAGGTTTATCAGAATCAGAATCAGAATTCTGATTCTGATAAACCTGGACTAAACCAGGACTTTAGTCCAGGTTTAGCCCTGGTTTAGTCCTGGTTTAGTCCTGGTTTAGTCCTGGTTTAGTCCTGGTTTAGTCCAGGTTTAGCCCAGGTTTAGTCCAGGTTTAGTCCTGGTTTAGTCCTGGTTTATCCCCAGTTCAGACCTGGGTTAGTCCTGGTGTAGTCCAGGTTTAGAACTGGTTTAGTCCCGGTCTAGTCCTGGTCCGTACCGTTCTTCCTCAGGGTGTAGTCTGATGAAACCACCTCCAGCGCGTCGTCCTCGAGCCCCGGTGCATCGTGGGAGCCGCTCTCCTCGTCTGATTGGCTGTCGGGCGGAGGGTGGAGCGCTCTGATTGGCCGGCCGGAGCCGTTACACAAGCCAATCAGATCCCGGGACGGTCTGGAACAGGAAGAACCCGGATTTCACTTCAGTCCTTTGTTCTCCTCTGTTCTCACCCGTGTCCCTCTGTTCTCACCTGTGTCCCTCTGTTCTCACCCGTGTTCCTCTGTTCTCACCTGTGTCCCTCTGTTCTCACCTGTGTCCCTCTGTTCTCACCTGTGTCCCTCTGTTCTCACCTGTGTTCCTCTGTTCTCACCTGTGTCCCTCTGTTCTCACCTGTGTCCCTCTGTTCTCACCTGTGTCCCTCTGTTCTCACCCGTGTTCCTCTGTTCTCACCTGTGTCCCTCTGTTCTCACCCGTGTTCCTCTGTTCTCACCTGTGTTCCTCTGTTCTCACCTGTGTCCCTCTGTTCTCACCTGTGTCCCTCTGTTCTCACCTGTGTCCCTCTGTTCTCACCTGTGTCCCTCTGTTCTCACCTGTGTTCCTCTGTTCTCACCCGTGTCCCTCTGTTCTCACCCGTGTTCCTCTGTTCTCACCCGTGTCCCTCTGTTCTCACCTGTGTCCCTCTGTTCTCACCTGTGTCCCTCTGTTCTCACCTGTGTCCCTCTGTTCTCACCTGTGTCCCTCTGTTCTCACCTGTGTCCCTCTGTTCTCACCTGTGTCCCTCTGTTCTCACCTGTGTCCCTCTGTTCTCACCCGTGTCCCTCTGTTCTCACCTGTGTTCCTCTGTTCTCACCCGTGTCCCTCTGTTCTCACCCGTGTTCCTCTGTTCTCACCCGTGTCCCTCTGTTCTCACCTGTGTCCCTCTGTTCTCACCTGTGTTCCTCTGTTCTCACCCGTGTCCCTCTGTTCTCACCCGTGTTCCTCTGTTCTCACCCGTGTTCCTCTGTTCTCACCTGTGTCCCTCTGTTCTCACCCGTGTCCCTCTGTTCTCACCTGTGTTCCTCTGTTCTCACCTGTGTCCCTCTGTTCTCACCTGTGTCCCTCTGTTCTCACCTGTGTCCCTCTGTTCTCACCTGTGTCCCTCTGTTCTCACCTGTGTCCCTCTGTTCTCACCCGTGTCCCTCTGTTCTCACCCGTGTTCCTCTGTTCTCACCTGTGTCCCTCTGTTCTCACCCGTGTCCCTCTGTTCTCACCCGTGTTCCTCTGTTCTCACCTGTGTTCCTCTGTTCTCACCTGTGTCCCTCTGTTCTCACCTGTGTCCCTCTGTTCTCACCTGTGTTCCTCTGTTCTCACCTGTGTTCCTCTGTTCTCACCTGTGTCCCTCTGTTCTCACCTGTGTCCCTCTGTTCTCACCTGTGTCCCTCTGTTCTCACCTGTGTCCCTCTGTTCTCACCTGTGTTCCTCTGTTCTCACCTGTGTCCCTCTGTTCTCACCCGTGTTCCTCTGTTCTCACCTGTGTTCCTCTGTTCTCACCCGTGTCCCTCTGTTCTCACCCGTGTTCCTCTGTTCTCACCCGTGTTCCTCTGTTCTCACCTGTGTCCCTCTGTTCTCACCTGTGTCCCTCTGTTCTCACCTGTGTCCCTCTGTTCTCACCTGTGTTCCTCTGTTCTCACCTGTGTTCCTCTGTTCTCACCTGTGTCCCTCTGTTCTCACCTGTGTTCCTCTGTTCTCACCTGTGTTCCTCTGTTCTCACCTGTGTCCCTCTGTTCTCACCTGTGTCCCTCTGTTCTTACCCGTGTTCCTCTGTTCTCACCCGTGTTCCGTCGTTCTCACCTGTGTTCCTCTGTTCTCACCTGTGTTCCTCTGTTCTCACCTGTGTTCCTCTGTTCTCACCTGTGTTCCTCTGTTCTCACCTGTGTCCCTCTGTTCTCACCTGTGTTCCTCTGTTCTTACCCGTGTTCCTCTGTTCTCACCCGTGTTCCGTCGTTCTCACCTGTGTTCCTCTGTTCTCACCTGTGTTCCTCTGTTCTCACCTGTGTTCCTCTGTTCTCACCTGTGTCCCTCTGTTCTCACCTGTGTTCCTCTGTTCTCACCTGTGTTCCTCTGTTCTCACCTGTGTTCCTCTGTTCTCACCTGTGTCCCTCTGTTCTCACCTGTGTTCCTCTGTTCTCACCTGTGTTCCTCTGTTCTCACCTGTGTCCCTCTGTTCTCACCTGTGTCCCTCTGTTCTCACCTGTGTCCCTCTGTTCTCACCTGTGTCCCTCTGTTCTCACCTGTGTTCCTCTGTTCTCACCCGTGTTCCTCTGTTCTCACCTGTGTCCCTCTGTTCTCACCTGTGTCCCTCTGTTCTCACCTGTGTTCCTCTGTTCTCACCTGTGTCCCTCTGTTCTCACCTGTGTTCCTCTGTTCTCACCTGTGTTCCTCTGTTCTCACCTGTGTTCCTCTGTTCTCACCTGTGTTCCTCTGTTCTCACCTGTGTTCCTCTGTTCTCACCTGTGTTCCGTCGTTCTCCATCATTCTCACCTGTGTTCCGTCGTTCTCCTCCTCTTTGGCGTGAACGGGGGGAACTCTCCTCTCCGTTTGCGGCTCATGTCGTCGTCTCCGCCCTCGACCGTCCAGGTGAGCTGTGACACGGGTGTGGGCGTGTCCTCGGAGCCGGGGGGCGGGGCCAGCACGCGCAGGTTATGCCCATATTTGGACGGGTCGTATTTGAGCGTCCTCTGTCTGTCGCCATGACGACACTTGAGCTGCAGCACAGGAAGTACCCGGCCGAACTTCCCCACCACCCAGTCCTAAAAGAACAGGAAAACAAAAAGGTCCTTAAAGAGCAAGAAAACATACCGTTTACACATCCTGACAAACGGTAAAAACATAAAACATATACTGCTTACACATCCTGACAAACGGTAAAAACATAAAACATTTACTGTTTACACGTCCTGACAAACGGTAAAAACGTAAAACATTTACTGTTTACACATCCTGACAAACGGTAAAAATAGTAAAAACGTAAAACATACTGTTTACATGTCCTGACAAACGGTAAAAACGTAAAACATATACTGCTTACACATCCTGACAAATGGTAAAAACGTAAAACATATACTGCTTACACATCCTGACAAACGGTAAAAATAGTAAAAACGTAAAACATACTGTTTACATGTCCTGACAAACGGTAAAAACGGTCAAAATGTAAAACATACTGTTTACATGTCCTGACAAACGGTAAAAACGGTCAAAATGTAAAACATTTACTGTTTACACATCCTGACAAACGGTAAAAATAGTAAAAACGTAAAACATACTGTTTACATGTCCTGACAAACGGTAAAAATAGTAAAAACGTAAAACATACTGTTTACATGTCCTGACAAACGGTAAAAATAGTAAAAACGTAAAACATACTGTTTACACGTCCTGACAAACGGTAAAAATAGTAAAAACGTAAAACATACTGTTTACATGTCCTGACAAACGGTAAAAACGGTCAAAATGTAAAACATACTGTTTACATGTCCTGACAAACGGTAAAAACGGTCAAAATGTAAAACATACTGTTTACATGTCCTGACAAACGGTAAAAACGGTCAAAATGTAAAACATACTGTTTACACGTGCTGACAAACGGTAAAAATAGTAAAAACGTAAAACATACTGTTTACACGTCCTGACAAACGGTAAAAATGTAAAACATTTACTGTTTACACATCCTGACAAACGGTAAAAATAGTAAAAACGTAAAACATACTGTTTACATGTCCTGACAAACGGTAAAAATGTAAAACATTTACTGTTTACACATCCTGACAAACGGTAAAAATAGTAAAAACGTAAAACATACTGTTTACATGTCCTGACAAACGGTAAAAACGGTCAAAATGTAAAACATACTGTTTACATGTCCTGACAAACGGTAAAAATGTAAAACATTTACTGTTTACACATCCTGACAAACGGTAAAAATAGTAAAAATGTAAAACATACTGTTTACACGTGCTGACAAACGGTAAAAACGTAAAACATACTGTTTACATGTCCTGACAAACGGTAAAAATGGTAAAAATGTAAAACATACTGTTTACATGTCCTGACAAACGGTAAAAACGGTAAAAACGTAAAACATACTGTTTACACGTCCTGACAAACGGTGAAAACGGTAAAAATGTAAAACATACTGTTTACACGTCCTGACAAACGGTAAAAACGGTAAAAACGTAAAACATACTGTTTACATGTCCTGACAAACGGTAAAAACGGTAAAAACGTAAAACATACTGTTTACACGTCCTGACAAACGGTAAAAACGGTCAAAATGTAAAACATACTGTTTACATGTCCTGACAAACGGTAAAAACGGTCAAAATGTAAAACATACTGTTTACATGTCCTGACAAACGGTAAAAACGGTCAAAATGTAAAACATACTGTTTACACGTCCTGACAAACGGTAAAAACAGTAAAAACGTAAAACATACTGTTTACACGTCCTGACAAACGGTAAAAACGGTAAAAACGTAAAACATACTTTTTACACGTCCTGATAAACGGTAAAAACGGTAAAAATGTAAAACATTTACTGTTTACATGTCCTGACAAACGGTAAAAACGGTAAAAATGTAAAACATTTACTGTTTACATGTCCTGACAAACGGTAAAAACGGTAAAAATGTAAAACATTTACTGTTTACATGTCGTGACAAACGGTAAAAACGTAAAACATACTGTTTACATGTCCTGACAAACGGTAAAAACGGTCAAAATGTAAAACATACTGTTTACATGTCCTGACAAACGGTAAAAACGTAAAACATACTGTTTACATGTCCTGACAAACGGTAAAAACGGTCAAAATGTAAAACATACTGTTTACACGTGCTGACAAACGGTAAAAATAGTAAAAACGTAAAACATACTGTTTACATGTCCTGACAAACGGTAAAAACGGTCAAAATGTAAAACATACTGTTTACACATCCTGACAAACGGTAAAAATAGTAAAAACGTAAAACATACTGTTTACACGTCCTGACAAACGGTAAAAACGGTAAAAATGTAAAACATTTACTGTTTCCACATCCTGACAAACGGTAAAAACGGTAAAAATGTAAAACATTTACTGTTTACATGTCCTGACAAACGGTAAAAACGGTAAAAATGTAAAACATTTACTGTTTACATGTCGTGACAAACGGTAAAAACGTAAAACATACTGTTTACACGTCCTGACAAACGGTAAAAACGGTAAAAACGTAAAACATACTGTTTACACGTCCTGACAAACGGTAAAAACGTAAAACATACTGTTTACATGTCCTGACAAACGGTAAAAACGGTAAAAACATAAAACATACTGTTTACACCTCCTGACAAACGGTAAAAACGTAAAACATACTGTTTACACGTCCTGACAAACGGTAAAAATGTAAAACATACTGTTTACATGTCCTGACAAACGGTAAAAACGGTAAAAACATAAAACATACTGTTTACACCTCCTGACAAACGGTAAAAACGTAAAACATACTGTTTACACGTCCTGACAAACGGTAAAAACGTAAAACATACTGTTTACACGTCCTGACAAACGGTAAAAACGTAAAACATACTGTTTACATGTCCTGACAAACGGTAAAAACGGTAAAAACGTAAAACATACTGTTTACACGTCCTGACAAACGGTGAAAACGGTAAAAATGTAAAACATACTGTTTACATGTCCTGACAAACGGTAAAAACGGTCAAAATGTAAAACATACTGTTTACACGTCCTGACAAACGGTAAAAATAGTAAAAACGTAAAACATACTGTTTACATGTCCTGACAAACGGTAAAAACGGTCAAAATGTAAAACATTTACTGTTTACACATCCTGACAAACGGTAAAAACGGTAAAAACGTAAAACATACTGTTTACATGTCCTGACAAACGGTAAAAACGGTAAAAACGTAAAACATACTTTTTACACGTCCTGATAAACGGTAAAAACGGTAAAAATGTAAAACATTTACTGTTTCCACGTCCTGACAAACGGTAAAAATAGTAAAAACGTAAAACATACTGTTTACATGTCCTGACAAACGGTAAAAACGGTAAAAATGTAAAACATTTACTGTTTACATGTCGTGACAAACGGTAAAAACGTAAAACATACTGTTTACATGTCCTGACAAACGGTAAAAACGGTAAAAACGTAAAACATACTGTTTACACGTCCTGACAAACGGTAAAAACGTAAAACATACTGTTTACATGTCCTGACAAACGGTAAAAACGGTAAAAACATAAAACATACTGTTTACACCTCCTGACAAACGGTAAAAACGTAAAACATACTGTTTACACGTCCTGACAAACGGTAAAAATGTAAAACATACTGTTTACACGTCCTGACAAACGGTAAAAACAGTAAAAACGTAAAACATACTGTTTACATGTCCTGACAAACGGTAAAATAGAAAAAGTTAACGTGGTAAAAACGGTAAAAACGTAAAACAGTAAAAACTGGTAAAATAGTAAAACCATAAAACTGTAAAACTGTAAAAACAGTAAAACGGTATAAACTGTAAAAAAAAAAAAAAGAATAAAAACTGTAAATATAGAAAAAGCTGCAAATATAGTAAACTGGTAAAAACGTAAAATGGTAAAACAGTAAAAACAGTAAAACAGTAACGTACAAAAGTCCTGAAAAACAGTAAAACATATTCTGTATAAATGTCCTTAAAAACAGTAAAAACAGTAAAAACAGTAAAACAGTAAAAACAGTAAAACAGTAAAAACGTAAACAAAAAGAACTGTACAAAGTGTCTCGGGTCAGACCTTGTGTCCTGGGATCTCGGTGCCGGGAACCGCAGACTTCATGGTGAAGTTGGAAACGCCGGCGTCTTTCAGAGACTCCAGAACCTTCTGCTGAGACGAGGGTCCAGGAGGGGCCAGAGCGAGTCGAGCCTGGTCCTGCCGCTCCTGAGACAAACTGCACAAAACACACAAAACACACAAAAACACAACTTTCAGCGCACGATCCTGAGACAAACTGCACAAAACACACAAAACACACAAAAACACAACTTTCAGCACACAATCCTGAGACAAACTGCACAAAACACACAAAAAACACAACTTTCAGTGCACGATCCTGAGACAAACTGCACAAAACGCACAAAAACACAACTTTCAGCGCACGATCCTGAGACAAACTGCACAAAACACACAAAAAACACAACTTTCAGTGCACGATCCTGAGACAAACTGCACAAAACACACAAAACACACAAAAACACAACTTTCAGCGCACGATCCTGAGACAAACTGCACAAAACACACAAAAAACACAACTTTCAGTGCACGATCCTGAGACAAACTGCACAAAACGCACAAAACACACAAAAACTTCATTGCCTCCTTCATTGTCTCCTTCACTGTCTCCTTCTCTGTCTCCTTCGCTGTCTCCTTCGCTGTCTCCTTCGCTGTCTCCTTCGCTGTCTCCTTCTGTCTCCTTCTCTGTCTCCTTCGCTGTCTCCTTCTCTGTCTCCTTCACTGTCTCCTTCACTGTCTCCTTCAGTGTCTCCTTCAGTGTCTCCTTCTCTGTCTCCTTCACTGTCTCCTTCACTGTCTCCTTCAGTGTCTCCTTCTCTGTCTCCTTCACTGTCTCCTTCTCTGTCTCCTTCTCTGTCTCCTTCACTGTCTCCTTCAGTGTCTCCTTCAATGTCTCCTTCTCTGTCTCCTTCGCTGTCTCCTTCTCTGTCTCCTTCGCTGTCTCCTTCGCTGTCTCCTTCACTGTCTCCTTCACTGTCTCCTTCAGTGTCTCCTTCACTGTCTCCTTCTCTGTCTCCTTCACTGTCTCCTTCTCTGTCTCCTTCACTGTCTCCTTCAGTGTCTCCTTCTCTGTCTCCTTCGCTGTCTCCTTCTCTGTCTCCTTCGCTGTCTCCTTCGCTGTCTCCTTCGCTGTCTCCTTCGCTGTCTCCTTCGCTGTCTCCTTCTCTGTCTCCTTGACTGTCTCCTTGACTGTCTCCTTCTCTGTCTCCTTCACTGCCTCCTTCAGTGTCTCCTTGACTGTCTCCTTCTCTGTCTCCTTCACTGCCTCCTTCACTGTCTCTTTCACTGTCTCCTTCACTGTCTCCTTCTCTGTCTCCTTCTCTGTCTCCTTCGCTGTCTCCTTCGCTGTCTCCTTCGCTGTCTCCTTCGCTGTCTCCTTCGCTGTCTCCGTCTGTCTCCGTCTGTCTCCGTCTGTCTCCTTCTGTCTCCTTCTGTCTCCTTCTCTGTCTCCTTCGCTGTCTCCTTCGCTGTCTCCTTCGCTGTCTCCTTCTGTCTCCTTCTGTCTCCTTCTGTCTCCTTCGCTGTCTCCTTCGCTGTCTCCTTCGCTGTCTCCTTCGCTGTCTCCGTCTGTCTCCTTCTGTCTCCTTCTGTCTCCTTCTGTCTCCTTCGCTGTCTCCTTCGCTGTCTCCTTCTCTGTCTCCTTCGCTGTCTCCTTCGCTGTCTCCTTCGCTGTCTCCTTCGCTGTCTCCTTCTCTGTCTCCTTCTCTGTCTCCTCTGTCTCCTTCTCTGTCTCCTTGACTGTCTCCTTCTCTGTCTCCTTCACTGTCTCCTTCACTGTCTCCTTCACTGTCTCCTTCACTGTCTCCTTCACTGTCTCCTTCTCTGTCTCCTTCACTGTCTCCTTCACTGTCTCCTTCACTGTCTCCTTCAGTGTCTCCTTCAGTGTTTCCTTCTCTGTCTCCTTCACTGTCTCCTTCACTGTCTCCTTCACTGTCTCCTTCAGTGTCTCCTTCTCTGTCTCCTTCACTGTCTCCTTCTCTGTCTCCTTCTCTGTCTCCTTCTCTGTCTCCTTCACTGTCTCCTTCAGTGTCTCCTTCAGTGTCTCCTTCAGTGTCTCCTTCAATGTCTCCTTCTCTGTCTCCTTCACTGTCTCCTTCTCTGTCTCCTTCACTGTCTCCTTCACTGTCTCCTTCACTGTCTCCTTCTCTGTCTCCTTCTCTGTCTCCTTCGCTGTCTCCTTCGCTGTCTCCTTCTCTGTCTCCTTCGCTGTCTCCTTCGCTGTCTCCTTCTCTGTCTCCTTCTCTGTCTCCTTCTCTGTCTCCTTGACTGTCTCCTTCACTGTCTCCTTCACTGTCTCCTTCACTGTCTCCTTGACTGTCTCCTTCTCTGTCTCCTTCACTGCCTCCTTCACTGTCTCCTTCACTGTCTCCTTCACTGTCTCCTTCTCTGTCTCCTTCTCTGTCTCCTTCTCTGTCTCCTTCGCTGTCTCCTTCGCTGTCTCCTTCGCTGTCTCCTTCGCTGTCTCCTTCGCTGTCTCCGTCTGTCTCCTTCGCTGTCTCCTTCGCTGTCTCCTTCGCTGTCTCCTTCGCTGTCTCCTTCGCTGTCTCCTTCTCTGTCTCCTTCGCTGTCTCCTTCGCTGTCTCCTTCGCTGTCTCCTTCTCTGTCTCCTTCTCTGTCTCCTTCTCTGTCTCCTTGACTGTCTCCTTCTCTGTCTCCTTCACTGTCTCCTTCACTGTCTCCTTCTCTATCTCCTTCTCTGTCTCCTTCACTGTCTCCTTCACTGTCTCCTTCACTGTCTCCTTCACTGTCTCCTTCACTGTCTCCTTCTCTGTCTCCTTCACTGTCTCCTTCTCTGTCTCCTTCTCTGTCTCCTTCTCTGTCTCCTTCTCTGTCTCCTTCTCTGTCTCCTTCACTGTCTCCTTCACTGTCTCCTTCACTGTCTCCTTCACTGTCTCCTTCACTGTCTCCTTCTCTGTCTCCTTCTCTGTCTCCTTCACTGTCTCCTTCGCTGTCTCCTTCGCTGTCTCCTTCACTGTCTCCTTCTCTATCTCCTTCTCTGTCTCCTTCACTGTCTCCTTCACTGTCTCCTTCACTGTCTCCTTCACTGTCTCCTTCTCTGTCTCCTTCTGTCTCCTTCTGTCTCCTTCTGTGTCTCCTTCGCTGTCTCCTTCTGTCTCCTTCGCTGTCTCCTTCTGTGTCTCCTTCGCTGTCTCCTTCGCTGTCTCCTTCACCAGGCCGTGTTCCGGGTCAGATCACAGTCAGAATGTTTCTCTGAGTATTTCTGAGCTCTAAATCCAGCTGTGATTGAGTAAATGTGAAGACGAGCTGTGTAAAGTCACACTGCGGGACATTCCAGGCAGGGGAACAGTTCCTCACCGCTGCAGGAAGCTCTCTTTGGCCGCCTCGATCTGCAGAGTCCCGCCTTTCCACTGGGACCGGTTCAGAACGCTCAGACCTGGAAACACCAACAAAAACTCTAATAAATCTGGATCTCGCATGTTTCACACACAAACCTGCACATTTAGAGCGAGTTCTTCCCTCAGACTGACAACACTCTGTTCCACCTTGTGATGTCATCGTGTGGTGATACAGGACGTGCTCCACTGTGTTTTTAAACTGTGCTCACCTTCTGTAAAAGTCAGGTTAGTGCTTATATATGTGACCGCACGGTCCACGGCCTTTAATAGTACAGTGTATGTTTATATAAAGAAACGACGCAAAGACAACGAAAAAGTGATGTCAAAGTTATTAAAAAACAATGATATCGAAGTCTCACGATATCGTCACAGTCTGAACCTCACGGTACGATATTTATTGCGATATCGTGGGAAAGTTCACGATATTACGATATTCTACAGAATAACAAGACTGGTGGAAGAAATCTGGTCTAAACCAGGTCTAAACCAGGTCTAAACCAGGTCTAAACCAGGACTAAACCAGGTCTAAACCAGGTCTAAACCAGGTCTAAACCAGGTCTAAACCAGGTCTAAACCAGGTCTAAACCAGGACTAAACCAGGACTAAACCAGGTTGTTAGAATAAAATGCTTATAATGATGAGGTTATTAAAAAATGTACATCTAAGTTAAAAGGTGATCTCAATTTGCAGAGGATGAAAGAGCCTGTGTTAACGCTATCTCTGCTAAAACCAGATGTGTGACCTCTTGTGACCTCTTGCTTTGTACTGAGCTAGGTTCCCGATCGTAAATTTGTACTTATCTGATCCAATGTAAAACAAAGTCATGATATACTTCACTATGTTATCTGTGGTAAGCTTAACGAGATTATGTATACGTTGATCAGGTTGCCTTTGTACTGACATGATGGATTGTTGGAAATGAATAAAGGTGTGCTGGAATCGGATGAGCTTTGGAAGAGCAGCGTGGACAAGCCTAGAGAGCTGGACGCTGGCCGAGCTCTTCCCCGTGCAAAGGCACGTAAAAAGAACTGACTCAGTGGTTTGATTTAATCTCAATTGGTAGGAGACTGGCGTTTAAATGTCACAAATACTGTCACTGGATTGTGATTGTATAAAAATCATGACATAATGGTCCTTCGAGCCGGATTCTGTGAACTTCTGCCTGGAGGATGAACAACAGAGATTGGAAAGAGTGTGCACACCCAGATTGAGCTGAAAAATCTGTCTTTTCTCGACGGCAACCCCTGTGGGGCATCCTCTTCGTGGAAAGACCCGGTCAACCAGATCCAGTTATATCACCTGAGGTCAGAAATTTAACTTCTAAGAGTGAAGTTATACAGAACTACATAGAGATGAATCTATTGTAGAGTGTGAATGAATGGGGAAAGTCGAACTGGTCATTGTTAAGATGTATCAAGGTTGAATCTCATTCAGGACACAGGTCGATGTTTTGTTGAAAATTGATCCAGCGTCCTTCTCAGTGTGTGAATTAACACCCAGTTTATGACCGCCCATCGTGGTAGAAGCTTGTCATAAAACACAGAGAAGTTTCGTTGATCAACAATAGGCAAAACTTAGACACAAAGTATCATGGCAGAGAAAAAGAAAAAAAAACAGTAAAAATAGAAACAGACTCGGAGTATATGAGGTGAATTTATCCAGAGAGTTGCAAATTCCTACGAAAATGAAAAGTAAAATATACTTTTGATGAAAAATTAGATGAAATAAAGTTAAGCGAACTGATGATGAACCTATCAATTCATGATAAGTTAAAAGCATAAAAGTGTTAAAGTGTCTCGTCCGAAGGGCGATGATAGCACAGTGGTGCAAAAAAGCCCTCTACAGGCAGAGGGTGGTGAGGAACAAGGTGAAAATGAGAAATAGGGAAGAAAAGAAAAGGAGGAGTTTAGGACTATGGGGCTTTATCCAAAACTTCCAGAATTAGAAGTACAAAAACACAAGCCAACCAAAATCTAGTTTGGGCACCTTCCCACTGCTCCAGAGGCCCAGCAGAGCCCTCCACCCGCATATGATAAGAAAACTCCACCCCCCTGCATCTCCCATCTCCTAAAGGTGACAGTAAGACAGAGGTGCAAGGCCTAGTCAACTATGCCAAGAGAAGAGATAGAGGGAGGGGGGGGGAGGGGAGATAAACAGAGAGGTGGACTGACAGAAAAGAGGAAAAAGTAAGTGACAGAAAGAAAGAAAGAGAGAGAAAGTGAGAAAGCAAGAATAGAGAGGGGATAGAGAGACAAAAAGAGAGAGAAAAGAAATTGAAAGTGAGAGAGAAGAGAGGGAGAGACAGACAAAGGGGAGATAGTGACAGTGAGAAAGACAGAAACACAAATTCCGTAAACATGACTAAATAAGAAATACAAATATAAGTGTCAGGAAAATAAAGAATATTGACACAATAGGCTTTGCCAAATGTGTCAACAGGGGGAAATAAGGTTAATACAATAGGTTTTAATAAATACTAAAAAAATTTTTTTTGTAAACAATGCCTAATCTGTATTAAAAATAATGCACAAAGACAACAGAGACCTAGAGGAGCTTTCCCTACTCCAGAGCATCCTTTTCACATGCTACACATGGACTCATGAAGACAAAAGAACAACCAGACTCTGATCAAGATCTTATTGACTATTTGAGAAAAACCCTGTTAACAAGAAACGTTGTAAACAACAATAAACTGCCAGAAAGAACTATTTCTCCACAGGGCAACACGGCAAAACCAGGAGACCACGTGTTCATAAAGACTCTAAGGCAGAACAGGACCAGTCCAAGGTGGGACTCATCAAGTCGTCCTGGCTACATCTACTGCAGTAAAGGTCAAGGAAAGGTCAACCTGGATTCATCAGTCGCACTGTAAGTGAAGGAACCAGTTGGACCGGACAGATCCTGACCCAGTCATCACTGACTCAGGACTTCAAGACAACCAGACTCCAAGAGTGAGCAGTAGGTAAACTACGTTCACTCCAACGGTGTTCTTACGAGGAAGTTACCCTCGGGTACTGAAAAAGATGACAGCTCCATCCATCCCAAGGAAAAAACAACTGTCTGAGAGAAGAGAAGTCAGACAGCCACATGACACCCAGTTAAGACGGTTAAATAAGGTGTTATTGTAATGATTCTATTCATGGTGCACATAGCAATATTGTTTGTGATACATATCAAACATACACACCCTGACTTGGTAGTGAGTGCACAATTCACACAACACAAATGTAACAACTGTCTTTGAGACTGTGACACAGCCTACAACCACACTGACAAAAGAGGACAAGACAGAATTGACCCTGACGAAGACAACCAGGACTTTGAACACAAATAGGCAAATGTAAACACAAGTTAAAATGACTAAGAGCCAACATTATCCTCAGTGTACGATTTTACACATTTTTGTGATGGCATGTGCTAAGGTTATTAATATAAAATGAAATGGTATGTTCTGATCTTATATGATGTAATTTTTATAAACAGGGGGAAAATGTTAGAATAAAATGCTTATAATGATGAGGTTATTAAAAAATGTACATCTAAGTTAAAAGGTGATCTCAATTTGCAGAGGATGAAAGAGCCTGTGTTAACGCTATCTCTGCTAAAACCAGATGTGTGACCTCTTGTGACCTCTTGCTTTGTACTGAGCTAGGTTCCCGATCGTAAATTTGTACTTATCTGATCCAATGTAAAACAAAGTCATGATATACTTCACTATGTTATCTGTGGTAAGCTTAACGAGATTATGTATACGTTGATCAGGTTGCCTTTGTACTGACATGATGGATTGTTGGAAATGAATAAAGGTGTGCTGGAATCGGATGAGCTTTGGAAGAGCAGCGTGGACGAGCCTAGAGAGCTGGACGCATGGCCGAGCTCTTCTCCGTGCAAAGGCCCGTAAAAAGAACTGACTCAGTGGTTTGATTTAATCTCAATTGGCAGGAGACTGGAGTTTAAATGTCACAAATACTTTCACTGGATTGTGATTGTATAAAAATTATGACACAGGTCTAAACCAGGTCTAAACCAGGTCTAAACCAGGACTGAACCAGGTCTAAACCAGGTCTAAACCAGGACTAAACCAGGTCTAAACCAGGTCTAAACCAGGTCTAAACCAGGTCTAAACCAAGTCTAAACCAGGACTAAACCAGGTCTAAACCAGGTCTAAACCAGGTCTAAACCAGGTCTAAACCAGGTCTAAACCAGGACTAAACCAGGACTAAACCAGGTCTAAACCAGGACTAAACCAGGACTGAACCAGGTCTAAACCAGGTCTAAACCAGGTCTAAACCAGGACTGAACCAGGACTAAACCAGGTCTAAACCAGGTCTAAACCAGGACTGAACCAGGTCTAAACCAGATCTAAACCAGGACTGAACCAGGTCTAAATTAGGACTAAACCAGGACTGAACCAGGACTAAACCAGGTCTAAACCAGGTCTAAACCAGGACTAAACCAGGTCTAAACCAGGTCTAAACCAGGTCTAAACCAGGTCTAAACCAGGTCTAAACCAGGACTAAACCAGATCTAAACCAGGTCTAAACCAGGTCTAAACCAGGTCTAAACCAGGACTGAACCAGGACTAAACCAGGTCTAAACCAGGTCTAAACCAGGACTGAACCAGGTCTAAACCAGGTCTAAACCAGGACTAAACCAGGTCTAAACCAGGTCTAAACCAGGTCTAAACCAGGTCTAAACCAGGTCTAAACCAGGTCTAAACCAGGTCTAAACCAGGTCTAAACCAGGTCTAAACCAGGTCTAAACCAGGTCTAAACCAGGACTAAACCAGGACTAAACCAGGACTAAACCAGATCTAAACCAGGACTGAACCAGGTCTAAACCAGGTCTAAACCAGGTCTAAACCAGGACTAAACCAGGTCTAAACCAGGACTAAACCAGGACTGAACCAGGTCTAAACCAGGACTAAACCAGGACTGAATCAGGACTGAACCAGGTCTAAACCAGGTCTAAACCAGGTCTAAACCAGGTCTAAACCAGGACTGAACCTCTTCTCGACTGAACTAAAGGGAAAAGGAGCTGTTCACCTGATGACATCACAGGGTGGAACAGAGCGTTTGCAGATGTAACAGACGAATAATAAAGTTCCTCAAACATGTGAATGAAACAAACACGAGTCGAGCTCTGAGACCAGGAAACAGCAGAACATGAGGCATTAAAGCAGATTTAACATGAAAAACCCGTTCAGCGCAGAGGAAATCGTCTCTTTTTCACATTTTCATAAAGTTTTACTCACATTTCTTAAGCTCCGGGTCAGAAATGGTGATGTTGACGTAGCCAAAGGTTTTGTAGGGGACTCCTGAGGAGCACAGATCAGAACAGGGTCTTTTTACATCTGTTTTGAAGGGAACGTTTGAGCTGAAGCTGTGGTTTCATGTTTTCTTGTCTGATTCTGCTGCACAAATATTTCCCTCTGAAAGCTGAAAACTGCTTCATGATTTGGGTTCAATATGACCATTTACTAAAAACAATGATGCAGTCAGTGGTAAAAGCTGGAGCTGGATCTACGAGACATTTGACTAGATTATTTACTGTAAATAAATTGTCCAATCCAGCTCACAATTTTATTTGCACCAATTTTTATTTTACTTTTATTTAATATTTTTGCTGCTTTTTAAAATGTATTTTATTTATTATTTTTACTTATTATTTTTATTTCTTACTAATCAATTATTATGTATTTATTTTATGTATCATAAAAAATAAATCAATAAACTAAATAATTGATACATTTTAAAAACAACACATTTTATGTATTTATTGTATGTATTTTATTTATTATTTTATTTATTTTTATGTATTATATTATGTATTACTTCAATTATTATTTATTGTATGTATTATAAAAATGATAAATAAATACATAAAACAAATAACTGATAAATAAAAAAGTATATATTTTTCATGCATTTATTTCCTGTTTGCTGTAGCGCTGCTTTTTCGTGAATACAGCTCATCTCACCAGTACTTCACTTTATGTCCAATCCAGACGTTAAACCACAGGAAAGTAACATAACAAGAAATACTAAACACTAATAAAACACTATACTTAATAAAAACTAAAAACAATCCAGTAAATAAATACTGCCCCACTGTAACTGTGTGTTTTAGTCATATTTAATTTGTTTATGTTGTTGTAAAATGACTTTGTGTGTCCAGAAAGGGCCAAAGAAATAAACTCTATGATTATTGTTACTCTTATTCTTGCCCCGTTACACGTGCGTCTCACAGGAGCAGACCTTGACCGTCCGTCCTGGTCTTCAGCTCCACCTCCTCCACTTTTCCGAACTTTCCAAATCGATCCTTCAGGTCTTTGTCCGTGACCGAGTGTCCGAGACCACCGACGAACAGACGCTTCATCTCCAAACGCCGCTGAAACACAGAATATAAACCACCGAATATAAACCACAGAATATAAACCACTGAATATAAACCACAGAATATAAACCACTGAATATAAACCACTGAATATAAACCACTGAATATAAACCACTGAATATAAACCACTGAATATAAACCACTGAATATAAACCACTGAATATAAACCACAGAATATAAACCACAGAATATAAACCACTGAATATAAACCACTGAATATAAACCACAGAATATAAACCACAGAATATAAACCACAGAATATAAACCACAGAATATAAACCACAGAATATAAACCACAGAATATAAACCACTGAATATAAACCACTGAATATAAACCACAGAATATAAACCACAGAATATAAACCACAGAATATAAACCACTGAATATAAACCACAGAATATAAACCACAGAATATAAACCACTGAATATAAACCACTGAATATAAACCACAGAATATAAACCACCGAATATAAACCACAGAATATAAACCACAGAATATAAACCACAGAATATAAACCACAGAATATAAACCACTGAATATAAACCACTGAATATAAACCACTGAATATAAACCACTGAATATAAACCACTGAATATAAACCACTGAATATAAACCACTGAATATAAACCACTGAATATAAACCACAGAATATAAACCACAGAATATAAACCACAGAATATAAACCACCGAATATAAACCACCGAATATAAACCACAGAATATAAACCACTGAATATAAACCACTGAATATAAACCACTGAATATAAACCACTGAATATAAACCACTGAATATAAACCACTGAATATAAACCACTGAATATAAACCACTGAATATAAACCACTGAATATAAACCACTGAATATAAACCACTGAATATAAACCACAGAATATAAACCACAGAATATAAACCACAGAATATAAACCACTGAATATAAACCACTGAATATAAACCACAGAATATAAACCACAGAATATAAACCACTGAATATAAACCACTGAATATAAACCACTGAATATAAACCACAGAATATAAACCACAGAATATAAACCACCGAATATAAACCACAGAATATAAACCACAGAATATAAACCACTGAATATAAACCACAGAATATAAACCACAGAATATAAACCACTGAATATAAACCACTGAATATAAACCACTGAATATAAACCACTGAATATAAACCACTGAATATAAACCACAGAATATAAACCACAGAATATAAACCACAGAATATAAACCACTGAATATAAACCACTGAATATAAACCACTGAATATAAACCACTGAATATAAACCACTGAATATAAACCACAGAATATAAACCACTGAATATAAACCACTGAATATAAACCACTGAATATAAACCACCGAATATAAACCACCGAATATAAACCACTGAATATAAACCACTGAATATAAACCACTGAATATAAACCACTGAATATAAACCACAGAATATAAACCACTGAATATAAACCACCGAATATAAACCACCGAATATAAACCACCGAATATAAACCACCGAATATAAACCACCGAATATAAACCACAGAATATAAACCACAGAATATAAACCACTGAATATAAACCACAGAATATAAACCACTGAATATAAACCACAGAATATAAACCACAGAATATAAACCACTGAATATAAACCACTGAATATAAACCACTGAATATAAACCACAGAATATAAACCACTGAATATAAACCATAAAAACCAAAACCGATCACAGGAAACGGATTTAAAACTTCAGGAACACTTACAACAGAGAAATCAACACAAGCCACAAACAAAATGTAAGTTTAAAAGCTGCACTGTGGAACTTTTCTGTCAAATGCTCCATAGAGACGTTTGTGTTTTTTCCGGAATGTTCCAGAGTATTAAAGCATTAAACCGTTCTATCTTCATGGAGACCAAACCAGTTAGACCTGGTTTAGTACTGGTTTAGACCTGGTTTAGACCTGGTTTAGACCTGGTTTAGTCCTGGTTTAATCCTGGTTTAATCCTGGTTTAGTCTTGGTTTAGTCCTGGTTTATTCCTAGTTTAGACCTGGTTTATTCCTAGTTTAGTCCTGGTTTATTCCTGCTTTAGTCCTGGTTTAGACTTGGTTTAGACCTGGTTTAGACCTGATTTATTGCTTTGTCTGGAAAGTTCCACAGTACGGCTTTGAACCTTCCCATCTCCATGGAGACCAGACCGAGTCACAGGTCAGATCTGTGGAGAGTCTGTGTTTCTGGATATTTCTGAGCTCTAAATCCTCCTGTGATTAAATAAATGTAAAGTCAAGCTGTTTAATGTCACACTGCGGAACATTCCGGGCAGAGCAGCGACATCTCCATAGAAACGAGCAGGTGAGAGACCCCAACCAAAAAGTTACACAGTGCAGCTTTAACCATTCATTCAAATACTTCTGCCAATAAGTAAATAATGATGCACTTCTATAAAATACAGGAAAAAAAAGACATTTGGAAACAGAAATAAAAATTTACTTCAGGAAGAAATAAAAACAAACTATCTAAGTTTGTTTCTAAGATAAAAAAGCAGAATTAAAACAATCCAAATGATTTTAAATGAATTACTATCTGTATTATTAATCTTTGTGTGATTAAAACCGCGTCTAAATTAAATTTATGATAATTATTTCAGGTGACAGCGCTCTACGATCGTTCCGGAGACTCACCGCGATGTAAAATGCGCATTAAACATAAATTACCTGCTAAAACAAGCCTTGGGAAGTTGAAATCGTTAAAAATGTGCGTCCATCGCTTCTGTTTACCTCACGTGTGGCTCCGGTGTTCACTCGAATCCGACCCTGACTTCCGCTTCCCGTTTCATCTGTGTCCGTTGTTCCGCTACCGCAAATTTCACATGATTTGTAAATTCTTAAATAATAAAAACACCACGTTATTTCTTTTATACTTTATCCGAAGCCTGGTATTTATTTGTAATCACGAAATAAAAATAAAATAATAAAAAAACGCGAGTATTTTTTCAACATGTTCCGGATTCGTAGACCGGGAGATTCCATTTTATTTTTTCAGGGTATGTAAACAGTCGCTACCATCGTTAATTAGCCAGTTTTGTAGTTTAAAGCTGTTATCGTGCGTGTTAAACTATTATTATTTATATTATTACGAGTTACTTCAGGTTTTATTAACACACAAAAGGTTAAATATTGTAAAAAATCCGTTGTCCGTACATTAGTCCCCCCCCTGTAATGCGGAGTGGTTCGGTCCATTTCAGTGGCGCCACAGACTGAACTGTTTTGGACGAAGCGAAGGGAAAAAAAAGTCTAGTTTCAGAGGATTTTATCTCCAAATTACAACAATTTTCCAGTTTTACAGTTTTAACGTCAACCCTAAACCTGTTCTGAGATGGTAAGCGGACTGTCCACGCTGTATTTATGAGTGAAATCACGTTTTTGGGCGTAATTACCCACGAGCTCTCAGTTATAATGACGAGTTGCAAATGTCAGTGTTTTTCCGCGCTAAATTTGGCTTTTTCAACTTTACCTTTAGCGTTAATTTGGTAATTGTTTATTTGGTCAAAATGATGACTTGGATAAAGGTTATAGCATTATTTTTATGTATTTGTTTTGTTTGTATGGTTTGTTTTGTTTCTATGGTTTATATTAGGGTCCTACCGATATATCGGTTGATCGATATATCGACCAAAATCTTGCCGATATGGGCCGGTATTCCTTGTTCTAAAGCTCAGACTCTATATTCTGCCCATTTAATCCAGTTTCCAGACAGATAAATGTCCTGATCTGTGACGTCGTACTGACCCTGGATCCTCCTGTGCGTTTGTTTCCAGCCGCAGCCACAGATCCACCTGCACAACACTGAGATTGTGTTGTTTTTGCGGCCGCTCAGTGTGAGTCTGGATTAAAGGACAGTTCTTAGTGCTGATCTGAGAGGAGCCTGTGTGAGGCTGAGTGTTGAAATGTGTCAGTTTGAAGCTCGTTTTGTTTCTTTCTCATTGGTTAGCGATTAGCTGCTGTAGCTCGCACACATAAACAGGCTGTTTTCTCTTCTGTTAGTGACTGTAAAGTGACTATAGTGGCCGTATATATGTTACTGGACACACACTGATATGGAAATGAGCTGGGAATAGAGGTGTGAATTATCTGCATTTAGCAGATCATTCATTACCGCGGCGCACATGCATTTACCGCTAAAGGCTAACAGCGGTAGTTTACTTACAGAACTTCATTTACTGGCGAGAATATCGTACAAAAACACCATTAGGCCGAGCGACTCTTTAAATATGATGGAAAGAGGCATCTCGCCTAAACAAACCGACTGAAAATCCAACAGAGCCGAACCGAAGTTTTAGAAACAACTGAAGATTTACAGGGAATTTTTACGTCATGAATATATCGGTGATTATATCGGCAGCTCCAACTCCTATTTTATCGGTTTCATATCGACCGCAACAAAATTCATATCGGTCGGGCCCTAGTTTATATTGCTTGTTTCGTTGGTATGGTTTGAATTTTTTGTCTTGTTTGTATTGTTTGTCTTTGTATGGTTTATATTGTTTGTTTTGTTTATCTGGTTTATATTGTCAGTCTTGTTTTTATGGTTTATATAGTTTGTCTTGTTGGTTGTGCAGGAGGCCGAGTTGGAGGCCGAGTTGGAGGCGGAGCTGCAGAGGCTCCAGGCGGAGGTCACAGATTTACAGACGCAGCTCCAGGAGCAGCAGCGTGAGATGAGCTTCGACTTCAGGGGAAACCTGCTGCTCGCTCTGTGAGTCTGACCCCCCTTCAGCTCAGAGTGATGTGGGGCTGGAGACCCGACCAACCCAAACACATCACCACCGAATGTTCACAGCGAAAACAAAAAAGATGAAATACAGTGTCCCAAAGAATTTAACATCATTTCACAGGACAATAATTCAGGCAATTCTTGTTGAAATAAGCTCAAAGTTTTACAGAATGTTCAGAATCAGATGAAGATTTAATCTGTGATGTTTTATTTGTGTTGCATTTTCAGGTGGAGCTGTTCACTCCCAAATACGAACGGGCATTCGATTAAATTGTCTTAATCGATCGTCGGGAAAATTAACAATCGATTTTCGATTAATCATTAACATTTTATATGAATATTATCATCTATTATTACTATTCTTAAAACTTAAACTCAACTGTAAACACATAAACCTCCTGACTCCAGAGCCTCATCAGTGTGAGATCAGAATGTGTTTAATGCAGATTTAAACATTTGTTTATGTTTTACACAAACTAAACTTAAAACCTCATGACTCATTTGCATAAACTATAAATGCTGAAAAAAGCAGCTCTTTCCTTGTGCTGCTGCTTCAGTCAAAGGACTCGACTCAGTGAATATGAGTGTTCTCTCTGTGACAGAGGATGTTCTGCTGATGCTGAGTCTGTTCTGTGCGTAAACATGTACAAATGTTTAAATACAAAAAATGTGGCTTTAAAACTGTGGTTGTTAATGGCAGTGACACGGTCTGTCCACAGGGTGGCGCCATTTCTCTGTTTCAACACAAATAAAACATCACACATCAAATTACTACACAGTACATAGGACCAGGACCGGGACTGGGACTGGGACTGGGACCGGGAGTACTAGTACCCGTAGTATTCATAGTAGTACTCGTAGTACCAATGACTGTACTAAGTACTACAAATAAAACATTACATATCAAATCTTAATCTGTTTCTGTGGAAATTTGAGGTTATTTCAACAAGAATTGACCTGTGAAATCATGTGACATTCTTTGGTACACTCTGTATTTAAGTTTTCTGACAATAGAGCGACAGATTTATTTATTTAGTTTACTTTTTAACTTTATATTTTATTATTATAGTGATATCTTCCCGGATTCTGAGCCATTTCTGATTGTAGAAGTGTCTTTTGCATGAACTGTAATATTTTGAATCCCGGAGTGAAACAAACGGCCGTGCGTTGTGGTCCTGCGCTGTGCCCCAGGGCGGTGCTGTGCGGGCAGGCTGCAGTTCCCTCAGAGCGTCAGATGGTGGCGTCGCGACTGCAGGAGGAGCTGGAGGAGCTGCAGGAGGACGTGGAGAGGCAGACCCAGGTGAACGGAGTCAGAGTGGTCAGCTGTAAGAGGAGGGAGGACAGGAAGGCTGCAGCTGGACGAGGTAAGAGAGGAGGAGGAGACAGGTGATTGTTTATTCGCACACGCCGTAGGTACATTTGTTTTTCATCCACATTATGCACAATAAACACACAGAAAAACACATTTTGTAAATAAAGTGTTACAGAGCTCCAGCGCAGAATGATTTTTGTTCCAGAAATAATCAAATTCATTCATCACACTTGGCTAAAATCACAATAAATGCTAAATATATAAATAAAATCGATAGATAAATGGATTACACTTTATTCTTGAGTAAAGCAGCAGGTGGAACGAAGCTCTTTTTGAGATGATTCGTTCTAAATCTTGGGACAAAAAGCCTCAGACCCGATAGAAGCAGCTGAAACACTTGAGTTCTCCAGATCCACCTGGGACCAGATTTACGACGCTCCAGATCCACCTGGGACCAGATTTACGACGCTCCAGATCCACCTGGGACCAGATTTACGACGCTCCAGATCCACCTGGGACCAGATTTACGACGCTCCAGGTCCACCTGGGACCAGATTTACGACGCTCCAGATCCACCTGGGACCAGATTTACGACGCTCCAGATCCACCTGGGACCAGATTTACGACGCTCCAGATCCACCTGGGACCAGATTTACGACGCTCCAGATCCACCTGGGACCAGATTTACGACGCTCCAGATCCACCTGGGACCAGATTTACGACGCTCCAGATCCACCTGGGACCAGATTTACGACGCTCCAGGTCCACCTGGGACCAGATTTACGACGCTCCAGATCCACCTGGGACCAGATTTAGGCTCGTTCTGATGCTCCAGATCCACCTGGGACCAGATTTACGACGCTCCAGATCCACCTGGGACCAGATTTAGGCTCGTTCTGATGCTCCAGATCCACCTGGGACCAGATTTACGACGCTCCAGATCCACCTGGGACCAGATTTACGACGCTCCAGATCCACCTGGGACCAGATTTACGACGCTCCAGATCCACCTGGGACCAGATTTAGGCTCGTTCTGATGCTCCAGATCCACCTGGGACCAGATCCACCTGGGACCAGATTTACGACGCTCCAGATCCACCTGGGACCAGATTTACGACGCTCCAGATCCACCTGGGACCAGATTTAGGCTCGTTCTGATGCTCCAAATCCACCTGGGACCAGATTTAGGCTCCACGGCAGAAGCACAATGTAGAAAGATGGAAGAAAAAGTGAGGAGAGTAAAAGGGGCTGTACATTCACTGCCCTGTGCTTTCCCTGTGTGTCCAGCAGGGGGCAGCAGCAGCTCTCAGTGGCTCTGTGTGTCTGGCGTCTGCTCTGAGCTGCACTTCCTGGTGGAGTTTGAAGTGTCCGAGCTGCAGGTGAGTCAGTGACGGTTTACCTGTGAGGAGTTTAAACCCTGAACCCTCTTATTAAAGGGCCTGTGTCTCCTCAGGTGGGAGCGCAGACGACGCGAGCGCTCAGTCAGCTGAGCATCGTGATGGAGGACACGGAGCTCGGGAGCCTCGACCGCTTCATCTCCAGGTAAAGTCTGACCCCGGGCTCTGACCCCGGGCTCTGACCCCAGGCTCTGACCCCGGGCTCTGACCCCCGGCTCTGACCCCGGGCTCTGACCCCCGGGCTCTGACCCCCGGCTCTGACCCCGGGCTCTGACCCCCGGCTCTGACCCCGGCTCTGACCCCGGGCTCTGACCCCGGCTCTGACCCCGGGCTCTGACCCCGGCTCTGACCCCGGCTCTGACCCCGGGCTCTGACCCCCGGGCTCTGACCCCGGCTCTGACCCCCGGCTCTGACCCTCTCTCTCCTCCCCTACCCCATCTCTCTCTTTTTCTTTCTTTTTCTCTCTCTCTCGCTTTCTTTCTTTCTCCTCTCCTCTCTCCTCTCCCCTCTCCTCTCCTTCCTCCTCTCCCCTCTCCTCTCCTTCCTCCTCTCCTCTCTCCTCTCTCCTCTCCTCTCTCCTCTCCTCTCTCCTCTCTCTCCCTCCCCTCCTCTCTCTCTCCTCTCCCTCTCTCCTCTCCTCTCTCCTCTCCTCCTCTCTCCTCTCTCCTCTCTCCTCTCCTCTCTCCTCTCTCCTCTCCTCTCTCCTCTCCCTCTCTCCTCTCCTCTCCTCTCTCCTCTCTCCTTTCCTCTCCCCTCTCCTCTCTCCCTCTCTCCTCCTCTCTCTCTCTCTCTCCTCTCTCCCTCTCCTCTCTCCTCTCTCCCTCTCCTCTCTCCTCTCCCTCCTCTCTCTCTCTCTCTCTTCTCTCCTCTCTCCCTCCTCTCCTCTCTCTCCCTCTCCTCCTCTCCCTCTCCTCTCCTCTCCCCTCTCCTCTCTCTCTCTCCTCTCCTCTCTCCTCTCTCCTCTCCCTCTCCTCTCCCTCTCCTCTCCTTCCTCCTCTCTCTCCTCTCCCTCTCTCCTCCTCTCCCTCTCCTCTCCTCCTCTCCTCTCTCCTCTGTCTCTCCCTCTCTCTGCTCCTCTCCCTCTCTCTCCTCTCCCTGCTTCTTCTCCCTCTCTCTCTCCTCTCCCTCTCTCTGCTCCTCTCCCTCTCTCTCCTCTCCCTCTCCTCTCCCTCTCTCCTCTCTCTCCTCTCCTCTCTTCTCTCCTCTCCTCTCTCTCCTCTCCTCTCTCTCCTCTCCTCTCCTCTCTCTCCTCTCCTCTCTCCTCCTCTCCTCTCCTCTCTCTCCTCTCTCCTCCTCTCCTCTCTCCTCTCTCCTCTCTCCTCTCTCCTCTCTCCTCGTCTCCTCTCCTCGTCTCCTCTCCTCCTCTCCTCCTCTCCTCTCTCCTCTCCTTCCTCTCCTCTCCTCTCCTCCTCTCCCCTCTCCTCCTCTCCTCTCTCCTCTCCTCCTCCTCTCCTCTCTCCTCTCCCTCTCCTCTCTCTCCCTCTCCTCTCCCTCCTCTCCCTCTCCTCTCTCTCCTCTCTCTCTCTCCTCTCTCTCCTCTCCTCTCCCTCTCCCCTCTCTCTTCTCCTCTCTCTCCTCTCCTCTCTCTCCCTCTCCTCTCTCTCCCTCTCCTCTCCTCTCCCCTCCCCTCTCTCCTCTCCTCTCTCCTCTCCTCTCCCTCTCTCCTCTCCTCTCTCCTCTCCTCTCTCCTCTCCTCTCTCCTCTCCTCTCCTCTCTCTCCTCTCCTCTCCTCTCCTCTCCTCTCTCTTCTCTCCTCTCCTCTCCTCTCCTTCTCTCTGTCTTACGCTCTGGTTGTTTTTGGAGCCTTGTGTCAGTTTCCATTAGAGCTGTGAGAGCGCAGACGGGTCCAGTGGAAAAACTCTGATTTCTCAAGGATAAAAACACATTTCAACCTTTACATTAAACTCGGACCAGATTTAGGCCGTTTAACCTGTTCCCACCTGCAGGTGACTCCACAGCATGAAAGAGTCCAGCAGATATTCAGCTTCATTATTTCCACTGTTGAGCTGCTGCACATCGTTTAAAGCTTCATTCCTCAGGAAAACAACCAGATCATTCATTTATGCTGCAGCCAAAGAGCAAGAACTTAGAAGTCCCCAAAATAATCAAAGTGACAATGCACATTTCTGACCTTTGAGCCGCTTCTGTCCAAAACTGTTTCAGTCCAGGAACAGCTGAGCTCAGTTAGTCCAGAACAGTCACAGAAAAAGAAGATCCAGGAGTTTGTTCATCAAATAATTCCATGTGGGGAAATAATCCAGAAAGACGTGTTTGTCTGAATGATGAATGAAAACATGTCTGTCCCTTTTCATCCTTTACTTAGTTTCTCTTCCACTCCTGTTGGTGCTGTGGTCTGTTTGTTTTCCTCACACTCTCCTCTTCAAAATGAGACCAGCCCTGAGATGATCCGGGCTGTGGTGCAGTGGGCACAGCCCGGTGAACAGAAGGAGGCGTCCAGTTAGCGGCGTATTACACATGTCCGAGCGCCGCACGCCAAAAGCTCTGCAGTCATTGGTTCTTCCAGAAAGTGATTGACAGATCTGAACAGCCAATCAGGAGCCTTTAGGGCGGTGGCCCCACGTGGGGCAGAGGTGAGATAGTGACAGAGCAGCTCAGTAAAGCTGTTTGCAGAGGCTCTGACCTCCTCTGACCACAGACACCGGAGGAGGCTCCAGAGGCTCTGACCTCCTCTGACCACAGACACCGGAGGAGGCTCCAGAGGCTCTGACCTCCTCTGACCACAGACACCGGAGGAGGCTCCAGAGGCTCTGACCTCCTCTGACCACAGACACCGGAGGAGGCTCCAGAGGCTCTGACCTCCTCTGACCACAGACACTGGAGGAGGCTCCAGAGGCTCTGGAGACACATTTTAGGCCTGATTTAGTTTTTTATCTGAAGAAAACCTGCCTAAAGCTCAGAAGATTTATTTATTCCACATTTCATCTTCTCACAGTTTGAACATCTGGTCCATATTTGGACACTTGTGTGAATTGACATATTTTTACACAAAGGGTCACAGCTCCAAACCCTGAGGCCCAGAGTCTGACACAGCTTCAGCAGTGAGTGTAGTGAGCCACACATGCCCAGGATGAAGTTTGACCAAGTCACAGCCTTTATTATTTAGTTTTGTTTTTCCGAGGCAAAAAAATGCAGTTGTTGGACCTGTTTGAATGTGTGTGTGCTGTGAGTGAGCTGCACTCACAGTCTGAATGTGTGTGTGCTGTGAGTGAGCTGCACTCACAGTCTGAATGTGTGTGTGCTGTGAGTGAGCTGCACTCACAGTCTGAATGTGTGTGTGCTGTAAGTGAGCTGCACTCACAGTCTGAATGTGTGTGTGCTGTGAGTGAGCTGCACTCACAGTCTGAATGTGTGTGTGCTGTGAGTGAGCTGCACTCACAGTCTGAATGTGTGTGTGCTGTGAGTGAGCTGCACTCACAGTCTTCATCTGCAGATCTACAGAAACTAGAAGCTCTGAGCTTTAAAATGATGCGTCTCACAAACCTGTGGGTCTGAGGTTTTCTTTAATAAGCTGTGACCTGTGGGTTTGTGTCACTGCTGCACACACAGAATTAGGGACGGGTTAAACGGGTTAAACGGGTTAAACGGGTTAAACGGGTTAAACGGGTTAAACGGGTTAAGCGGGTTAAACGGGTTAAACGGGTTAAACGGGTTAAACGGGTTAAACGGGTTAAACGGGTTAAACGGGTTAAACGGGTTAAACGGGTTAAACGGGTTAAACGGGTTAAACGGGTTAAACGGGTCAAACAGGTTAAACGGGTTAAACGGATTAAACGGGTTAAACAGGTTAAACGGGTTAAACGGGTTAAACAGGTTAAACGGGTTAAACGGGTTAAGCGGGTTAAACGGGTTAAGCGGGTCAAACAGGTTAAACGGATTAAACGGGTTAAGCGGGTTAAACAGGTCAAACAGGTTAAACAGGTTAAACGGGTTAAACAGGTTAAACAGGTCAAACAGGTTAAACGGGTCAAACAGGTCAAACAGGTTAAACGGGTTAAACGGGTTAAACAGGTTAAACGGGTTAAACAGGTTAAACGGGTTAAACAGGTTAAACAGGTTAAACGGGTTAAACGGGTTAAACGGGTTAAACGGGTTAAACGGGTTAAACGGGTTAAACGGGTTAAACGGGTTAAACGGGTTAAACGGGTTAAACGGGTTAAACGGGTTAAACGGGTTAAACGGGTTAAACGGGTTAAACGGGTTAAACGGGTTAAACAGGTTAAACAGGTTAAACAGGTTAAACAGGTTAAACAGTTGAAGATCCAGGAGTTTGCTCCGGTCAGAACAGCATGTGTGTTTTTCATGGACAGGTCTGCCAGGCCTGTCAGGGAAAACTGTGGTTTGGAGCAGACACAAGACTCCGGTGGAAAAAACTGGACTATTTTTAGCTCCAACGGCACTGATTTAAAAGTCTGAAAATGTTAAATATAAACTGTTAAGAGTTCCTCAAAGATTCCAAACTGTTCTCCTCAGATCTGTCTCCCTGTTCTGGTAGTTTCTTCTGAAGCTGTCACTTACCGATACCGATATTTGGCCGATAAACTTAGTCTGTGTCAGAGTCTGTTTCAGAGTCTGTTTCAGGTTCAGTTTCAGAGTCTGAGTCTGTTTCAGGTTCAGTTTCAGAGTCTGAGTCTGTTTCAGGTTCAGTTTCAGAGTCTGAGTCTGTTTCAGGTTCAGTTTCAGACTCTGAGTCTGTTTCAGGTTCAGTTTCAGACTCTTAGTCTGTTTCAGGTTCAGTTTCAGAGTCTGAGTCTGTTTCAGGTTCAGTTTCAGAGTCTGAGTCTGTTTCAGGTTCAGTTTCAGGGTCTTAGTCTGTTTCAGGTTCAGTTTCAGGGTCTTAGTCTGTTTCAGGTTCAGTTTCAGAGTCTTAGTCTGTTTCAGGTTCAGTTTCAGACTCTTAGTCTGTTTCAGGTTCAGTTTCAGACTCTTAGTCTGTTTCAGGTTCAGTTTCAGGGTCTGAGTCTGTTTCAGGTTCAGTTTCAGACTCTTAGTCTGTTTCAGGTTCAGTTTCAGAGTCTGAGTCTGTTTCAGGTTCAGTTTCAGAGTCTGAGTCTGTTTCAGGTTCAGTTTCAGAGTCTTAGTCTGTTTCAGGTTCAGTTTCAGACTCTTAGTCTGTTTCAGGTTCAGTTTCAGGGTCTTAGTCTGTTTCAGGTTCAGTTTCAGACTCTTAGTCTGTTTCAGGTTCAGTTTCAGGGTCTTAGTCTGTTTCAGGTTCAGTTTCAGACTCTTAGTCTGTTTCAGGTTCAGTTTCAGAGTCTTAGTCTGTTTCAGGTTCAGTTTCAGAGTCTGAGTCTGTTTCAGGTTCAGTTTCAGTGTCTTAGTCTGTTTCAGGTTCAGTTTCAGACTCTTAGTCTGTTTCAGGTTCAGTTTCAGAGTCTGAGTCTGTTTCAGGTTCAGTTTCAGACTCTTAGTCTGTTTCAGGTTCAGTTTCAGAGTCTGAGTCTGTTTCAGGTTCAGTTTCAGAGTCTGAGTCTGTTTCAGGTTCAGTTTCAGAGTCTGAGTCTGTTTCAGGTTCAGTTTCAGACTCTGAGTCTGTTTCAGGTTCAATTTCAGGGTCTTAGTCTGTTTCAGGTTCAGTTTCAGAGTCTGAGTCTGTTTCAGGTTCAGTTTCAGAGTCTTAGTCTGTTTCAGGTTCAGTTTCAGACTCTTAGTCTGTTTCAGGTTCAGTTTCAGGGTCTTAGTCTGTTTCAGGTTCAGTTTCAGACTCTTAGTCTGTTTCAGGTTCAGTTTCAGAGTCTTAGTCTGTTTCAGGTTCAGTTTCAGAGTCTGAGTCTGTTTCAGGTTCAATTTCAGGGTCTTAGTCTGTTTCAGGTTCAGTTTCAGACTCTTAGTCTGTTTCAGGTTCAGTTTCAGAGTCTGAGTCTGTTTCAGGTTCAGTTTCAGACTCTTAGTCTGTTTCAGGTTCAGTTTCAGGGTCTTAGTCTGTTTCAGGTTCAGTTTCAGAGTCTGAGTCTGTTTCAGGTTCAGTTTCAGAGTCTGAGTCTGTTTCAGGTTCAGTTTCAGACTCTGAGTCTGTTTCAGGTTCAGTTTCAGAGTCTTAGTCTGTTTCAGGTTCAGTTTCAGAGTCTGAGTCTGTTTCAGGTTCAGTTTCAGAGTCTGAGTCTGTTTCAGGTTCAGTTTCAGACTCTGAGTCTGTTTCAGGTTCAGTTTCAGACTCTTAGTCTGTTTCAGGTTCAGTTTCAGAGTCTGAGTCTGTTTCAGGTTCAGTTTCAGACTCTTAGTCTGTTTCAGGTTCAGTTTCAGGGTCTTAGTCTGTTTCAGGTTCAGTTTCAGAGTCTGAGTCTGTTTCAGGTTCAGTTTCAGACTCTTAGTCTGTTTCAGGTTCAGTTTCAGACTCTTAGTCTGTTTCAGGTTCAGTTTCAGAGTCTGAGCCTGTTTCAGGTTCAGTTTCAGACTCTGAGTCTGTTTCAGGTTCAGTTTCAGAGTCTTAGTCTGTTTCAGGTTCAGTTTCAGAGTCTGAGTCTGTTTCAGGTTCAGTTTCAGAGTCTGAGTCTGTTTCAGGTTCAGTTTCAGAGTCTTAGTCTGTTTCAGGTTCAGTTTCAGACTCTTAGTCTGTTTCAGGTTCAGTTTCAGGGTCTTAGTCTGTTTCAGGTTCAGTTTCAGACTCTTAGTCTGTTTCAGGTTCAGTTTCAGGGTCTTAGTCTGTTTCAGGTTCAGTTTCAGACTCTTAGTCTGTTTCAGGTTCAGTTTCAGGGTCTTAGTCTGTTTCAGGTTCAGTTTCAGAGTCTGAGTCTGTTTCAGGTTCAGTTTCAGGGTCTTAGTCTGTTTCAGGTTCAGTTTCAGACTCTTAGTCTGTTTCAGGTTCAGTTTCAGAGTCTGAGTCTGTTTCAGGTTCAGTTTCAGAGTCTTAGTCTGTTTCAGGTTCAGTTTCAGAGTCTGAGTCTGTTTCAGGTTCAGTTTCAGAGTCTGAGTCTGTTTCAGGTTCAGTTTCAGAGTCTGAGTCTGTTTCAGGTTCAGTTTCAGACTCTGAGTCTGTTTCAGGTTCAATTTCAGGGTCTTAGTCTGTTTCAGGTTCAGTTTCAGACTCTGAGTCTGTTTCAGGTTCAGTTTCAGGGTCTTAGTCTGTTTCAGGTTCAGTTTCAGACTCTTAGTCTGTTTCAGGTTCAGTTTCAGGGTCTTAGTCTGTTTCAGGTTCAGTTTCAGACTCTTAGTCTGTTTCAGGTTCAGTTTCAGGGTCTTAGTCTGTTTCAGGTTCAGTTTCAGAGTCTGAGTCTGTTTCAGGTTCAGTTTCAGGGTCTTAGTCTGTTTCAGGTTCAGTTTCAGACTCTTAGTCTGTTTCAGGTTCAGTTTCAGAGTCTGAGTCTGTTTCAGGTTCAGTTTCAGACTCTTAGTCTGTTTCAGGTTCAGTTTCAGAGTCTGAGTCTGTTTCAGGTTCAGTTTCAGAGTCTGAGTCTGTTTCAGGTTCAGTTTCAGAGTCTGAGTCTGTTTCAGGTTCAGTTTCAGACTCTGAGTCTGTTTCAGGTTCAATTTCAGGGTCTTAGTCTGTTTCAGGTTCAGTTTCAGACTCTTAGTCTGTTTCAGGTTCAGTTTCAGGGTCTTAGTCTGTTTCAGGTTCAGTTTCAGGGTCTTAGTCTGTTTCAGGTTCAGTTTCAGACTCTTAGTCTGTTTCAGGTTCAGTTTCAGGGTCTTAGTCTGTTTCAGGTTCAGTTTCAGACTCTTAGTCTGTTTCAGGTTCAGTTTCAGGGTCTTAGTCTGTTTCAGGTTCAGTTTCAGACTCTCAGTCTGTTTCAGGTTCAGTTTCAGGGTCTTAGTCTGTTTCAGGTTCAGTTTCAGAGTCTGAGTCTGTTTCAGGTTCAGTTTCAGACTCTGAGTCTGTTTCAGGTTCAGTTTCAGAGTCTTAGTCTGTTTCAGGTTCAGTTTCAGACTCTTAGTCTGTTTCAGGTTCAGTTTCAGGGTCTTAGTCTGTTTCAGGTTCAGTTTCAGAGTCTGAGTCTGTTTCAGGTTCAGTTTCAGACTCTGAGTCTGTTTCAGGTTCAGTTTCAGACTCTTAGTCTGTTTCAGGTTCAGTTTCAGACTCTTAGTCTGTTTCAGGTTCAGTTTCAGAGTCTTAGTCTGTTTCAGGTTCAGTTTCAGAGTCTGAGTCTGTTTCAGGTTCAGTTTCAGAGTCTTAGTCTGTTTCAGGTTCAGTTTCAGAGTCTGAGTCTGTTTCAGGTTCAGTTTCAGAGTCTTAGTCTGTTTCAGGTTCAGTTTCAGGGTCTTAGTCTGTTTCAGGTTCAGTTTCAGACTCTTAGTCTGTTTCAGGTTCAGTTTCAGGGTCTTAGTCTGTTTCAGGTTCAGTTTCAGAGTCTTAGTCTGTTTCAGGTTCAGTTTCAGAGTCTGAGTCTGTTTCAGAGTCTGTTTCAGGGTCTTAGTCTGTTTCAGGTTCAGTTTCAGAGTCTGAGTCTGTTTCAGGTTCAGTTTCAGAGTCTGAGTCTGTTTCAGGTTCAGTTTCAGAGGCTGAGTCTGTTTCAGAGTCTGTTTCAGGGTCTTAGTCTGTTTCAGGTTCAGTTTCAGAGTCTGAGTCTGTTTCAGGTTCAGTTTCAGAGTCTTAGTCTGTTTCAGGTTCAGTTTCAGAGTCTGAGTCTGTTTCAGGTTCAGTTTCAGAGTCTGAGTCTGTTTCAGGTTCAGTTTCAGAGTCTTAGTCTGTTTCAGGTTCAGTTTCAGGGTCTTAGTCTGTTTCAGGTTCAGTTTCAGGGTCTTAGTCTGTTTCAGGTTCAGTTTCAGAGTCTGAGTCTGTTTCAGAGTCTGTTTCAGGGTCTTAGTCTGTTTCAGGTTCAGTTTCAGAGTCTGAGTCTGTTTCAGGTTCAGTTTCAGAGTCTGAGTCTGTTTCAGGTTCAGTTTCAGAGTCTGAGTCTGTTTCAGAGTCTGTTTCAGGGTCTTAGTCTGTTTCAGGTTCAGTTTCAGAGTCTGAGTCTGTTTCAGGTTCAGTTTCAGACTCTTAGTCTGTTTCAGGTTCAGTTTCAGAGTCTGAGTCTGTTTCAGGTTCAGTTTCAGGGTCTTAGTCTGTTTCAGGTTCAGTTTCAGGGTCTTAGTCTGTTTCAGGTTCAGTTTCAGGGTCTTAGTCTGTTTCAGGTTCAGTTTCAGGGTCTTAGTCTGTTTCAGGTTCAGTTTCAGGGTCTTAGTCTGTTTCAGGTTCAGTTTCAGACTCTTAGTCTGTTTCAGGTTCAGTTTCAGGGTCTTAGTCTGTTTCAGGTTCAGTTTCAGGGTCTTAGTCTGTTTCAGGTTCAGTTTCAGGGTCTTAGTCTGTTTCAGGTTCAGTTTCAGACTCTTAGTCTGTTTCAGGTTCAGTTTCAGGGTCTTAGTCTGTTTCAGGTTCAGTTTCAGAGTCTGAGTCTGTTTCAGGTTCAGTTTCAGAGTCTGAGTCTGTTTCAGGTTCAGTTTCAGAGTCTTAGTCTGTTTCAGGTTCAGTTTCAGACTCTTAGTCTGTTTCAGGTTCAGTTTCAGGGTCTTAGTCTGTTTCAGGTTCAGTTTCAGAGTCTGAGTCTGTTTCAGGTTCAGTTTCAGACTCTGAGTCTGTTTCAGGTTCAGTTTCAGACTCTTAGTCTGTTTCAGGTTCAGTTTCAGACTCTTAGTCTGTTTCAGGTTCAGTTTCAGGGTCTTAGTCTGTTTCAGGTTCAGTTTCAGGGTCTTAGTCTGTTTCAGGTTCAGTTTCAGAGTCTGAGTCTGTTTCAGGTTCAGTTTCAGACTCTTAGTCTGTTTCAGGTTCAGTTTCAGGGTCTTAGTCTGTTTCAGGTTCAGTTTCAGAGTCTTAGTCTGTTTCAGGTTCAGTTTCAGAGTCTTAGTCTGTTTCAGGTTCAGTTTCAGGGTCTTAGTCTGTTTCAGGTTCAGTTTCAGAGTCTTAGTCTGTTTCAGGGTCTTAGTCTGTTTCAGGTTCAGTTTCAGAGTCTGAGTCTGTTTCAGGTTCAGTTTCAGGGTCTTAGTCTGTTTCAGGTTCAGTTTCAGGGTCTTAGTCTGTTTCAGGTTCAGTTTCAGACTCTTAGTCTGTTTCAGGTTCAGTTTCAGAGTCTGAGTCTGTTTCAGGTTCAGTTTCAGAGTCTGAGTCTGTTTCAGGTTCAGTTTCAGGGTCTTAGTCTGTTTCAGGTTCAGTTTCAGGGTCTTAGTCTGTTTCAGGTTCAGTTTCAGAGTCTGAGTCTGTTTCAGAGTCTGTTTCAGGGTCTTAGTCTGTTTCAGGTTCAGTTTCAGAGTCTGAGTCTGTTTCAGGTTCAGTTTCAGAGTCTGAGTCTGTTTCAGGTTCAGTTTCAGAGTCTTAGTCTGTTTCAGGTTCAGTTTCAGGGTCTTAGTCTGTATCAGGGTCTTAGTCTGTTTCAGGTTCAGTTTCAGGGTCTTAGTCTGTTTCAGGTTCAGTTTCAGAGTCTTAGTCTGTTTCAGGTTCAGTTTCAGGGTCTTAGTCTGTTTCAGGTTCAGTTTCAGGGTCTTAGTCTGTTTCAGGTTCAGTTTCAGGGTCTTAGTCTGTTTCAGGTTCAGTTTCAGGGTCTTAGTCTGTTTCAGGTTCAGTTTCAGGGTCTTAGTCTGTTTCAGGTTCAGTTTCAGGGTCTCAGTCTGTCTGTATTTCTCAGAGTGGAGGAGAGCCAGGATCTGCTGCTGTTCTTCAGGACCCTGAGGACTTTCTCCGACCGATGTGACGAACGCCAAAGAACCTTCAGCCACTTCCAGGTACAACTCCCCCCACAACACGACTGTAAATGTCGTTTGCGTTTTCACGTTTTTGCTGCTGATAATTGTTTCACCACCTTCATAATCACCAACTGTCTTCCACAAATGTGTTTACGCGGCAGCACAAATCCACCCTGTCCTGCCGCACATTTCACTTTCCACTTCTTGTGTTTGGCCGTCACGAGTCTTTGTGAGGATCTGGTTGTGTTTCTGAGCTGCACGTCGTGTTTTGAGCTTTTGGATCGGCCTTTGCGGTTGACTTGAGTTATGTGGCACAGGGTTCAAAGGCTCAGAAAGTGAAAACATAATGGCGGCAAATGTGCATATTTTATCGTTTCATATATGCCCATTGAAAACAACTTTGATTAAAAACGTTTTTTCTGCATTTTAAAACGTCCCGGACTTTAAAATGTCATTCGGTGCAACTGACATATTGTTAAAATTACATTTAAAATAATTTCTATTTTTAAAAATGATGAAAAACCAACTGAGATCTACAAATAAACAGTAGGACATTAACATTTTTTTGTAGAATGAGTAAAACTGAAGCATGTTAGCACTTTCCCTCTTTAAATTTAAGCTCTTATGTTTAAAATGTTTTTTTGCCAAAACAAACTTTTTCTGACACATTTCACTGTACATTTCACCGCATTTCACCGCACGACAGCCGTTTTACCGAATGACGGTTCAACGGAAATACAAACACTACGATAAAACTCTCCAAAATCGCACTAGCAACACCTTTAATATATTTATTGTCCAATTGCATTTCGAATAATTACTAATTCATCTACCAAACCTGATTTCCTTTATTTATGTGATTATTTTACATTTACCCCTATGAACTAACATCAAGGACCATGTTGTCCACCCTCCTGTGGGCTCACCACCTGCAGAGGGGTTCATAGGGGGGTCAGGTGCTATGAGTATTGGGCAGCAAGCTGCCCCCGCGACCCAGCCGGATTAAGCGGGAGAAGATGGATGGATGGATGGATGGATTTTACATTTAGAATCAAAATCATTACTTGAATATAGTAGCAAATAGGCCCGACCGATTGTTGCGGCCGATATGATGCCGATAAAATGGGAGTTGGAGCTTCCGATATAATCTCCGGTATATTTATGACGTAAATATTCACAACATTTTCCTGTTCTTCTGCCTCTTTACGTCATATTTAAAGAGTCGCTCGGCCTAATGGTGTTTTTGTACGATATTCTCACCAGTAAATAAAGTTCTGTAAGTAAACTACCGCTGTTAGCCTTTAGCGGTAAATGCGTGTGCACCGTGGTAATGAATGATCTGCTAAATGTGGATAATTCACACCTCTATTCACAGCTCATTTCCATATCAGTGTGTGTCCAGTAACATATATACGGCCACTATAGTCACTTTACAGTCGCTGACAGAAGAGAAAACAGCCTGTTTATGTGTGCGAGCTACAGCAGCTAATCGCTAACCAATGAGAAAGAACCAAAACGAGCTTCAAACTGACACATTTCAACACTCAGCCTCACACAGGCTCCTCTCAGATCAGCACTAAGAACTGTCCTTTAATCCAGACTCACACTGAGCGGCCGCAAAAACAACACAATCTCAGTGTTGTGCAGGTGGATCTGTGGCTGCGGCTGGAAACAAACGCACAGGAGGATCCAGGGTCAGTACGACGTCACAGATCAGGACATTTATCTGTCTGGAAACTGGATTAAACGGGCAGAATATAGAGTCTGAGCTTTAGAACGAGGGAAAACATGACCACGAGGAAAATCGGCCCAGATCGGCAAGATTTTGGCCGATAACCGATATGTTTCCAAGAGCCGATATTGGCCGACCGATATATCGGCCAATATATTGGTTGGGCCCTAATATAAACCATACAAACAAAACAAATGCATAAAAATAATGCTATAACCTTTATTTAAGTCTAAATTTTTACCAAATAATCTCAACAACCACCCGAAAACTCACAATTACCAAATTAATTTAGCGCAGAAAAGCACTGAAGGTTGTAACTCGTCATTATAACTGAGAGCTCGTGGGTAATTACGCCCCAAAACGTGATTTCACTCATAAATACAGCGTGGACAGTCCGCTTACCATCTCAGAACAGGTTTAGGGTTGACGTTAAAACTGTAAAACTGGAAAATTGTTGTAATTTGGAGATAAAATCCTCAGCCTGTGGTGCCACCGGGACGGACTGAACCACTCCGCATTACAGGGGGGGGACTAATGTACGGACAACGGATTTTTTACAATATTTAACCTTTTGTGTGTTAATAAAACCTGAAGTAATTAGTTTCCCGAGTCGGTCTGTGTCTCCTGAGCTCCGTGTGGTTCTTTGGGCCCGTTGTCTCCTCTGCTTCTGTCCAAAGTGCTGATCTGGTTTTTTATTGAACTTCCCGGGAAAAACACAACAATGGCCAAATGGCACCGACCCTCATACTTTTCGCCTTGTCTCATCAGAACTGAGCATATTTCAGGATAATTTACGTGCGGACTTGCCAACCTTCTCACTTGAATGTGTTTTGTTTGACCTCGGTGGTATTTGTGTTACATTTTGCTTGAGGCTTTTTCCTACAGTTAAATATTCTCTAATTTAGCTGAAACGTTGGCCCTTGTTTACTTTATGGGTGCTGCGTAACACTTACCTCTGTGTATTTCATGCCCGTGTCCAACCCCGAAGTGTAATAAGATCCGAAGATGAACCGAAGATGGCGACCTGTGCTCATTGGTGCGAAATACGTAGAAATATTCTATCTTCGGTCATGAATAGAGGAGTTTTAGTGAGTCCAGACGTCCCTGTTTCCACGGGACAGTCCCAGTTTTGAGCAGATTTATCCAAAACCACTGATTTGTCCCAGTTTTATACAAGAAATGTCCCAAAATGTCCCTATTTTTGAGCAGTTTGTTACCTGCCAACAGTAAAGAGAGGCATAAACTGTCATTTGTTTGGGTAAAATTAAACAAATCTGTTAAGAACGAGCGAAAGACAAAGAAAATATGACTATACTGACTCATGTTTGTCGTGAATGAGCGAGTGCAGAACAGTTTTCCTTAACACTCGAAGACCAACGACATCGTCCACGACACAGAGGAACATGTTTCTATAACCGCAGAACTTTGTAAGTGTAAAAGACAGAAACGTCCTTTTCCCCTCTGAAAGTGCAGACATAGAGGTTTCCGTACATTTCTGCGGCTTTATCCTACGTCACACTCACGCTGTGTGATGACGTGAGCAAAACGAGTGTCCAACAGGAACTTTGTTTTCCCCAAACTCATGCGCTCCGTCCATTTTGATGGAGCCAAACTTTGCCAAAGAGTGAAGTGAGTCAAGATGGTCGACTCCTCTGACTGTGTGTGTTTAGAACGAGGGAAAAAGTCGCTCTAAGTGGAGTTAATTCTCACACACATGGAAAATGACACATCTTGGTGTGTGTAATTGTGCATCTCTTTCTATTTTTATTTAAAGGTTTATTTCAGTCCAAATGAACAAATCCAAATGTAATTTCCACCCTGGAAATGCAGAAGTGCTGTGGCTCTGGCCCTGGACCTGACAGGAGCTGTTTCCAGGACTGGACCAGGAAAGTCATGGAGCCACTGCACTTTTTTTGTTTTTAGGGCAATAAGGAGATTTTTAATTTACTTACAGACTTGAGATTTTGCATTTTTGTAGCTCAGGCCCTAAATTAAGCATTTTTATGTCCAAAAAGTTGTTTCTACATGTTTGCTGTGGGTTTTGTATAAAAGAGTGGGAATTTTATTTTCTGTTTTTTTTTCACCTCTATTTCTGGTCCTGTAGCTTTTCTCACAGCCTCATGACACAACTACAGCAGCAGATTGTGAAATAACAGGTTGGACTGAACAAAAGGAGGTAGAACACTTCATTAGGGGTAAAAGGGGCAGTTTTAAAAGTGAAATTAAGACTATAATCCAGGTGACAAGGTATTCTGGAGTTTTAATTTCGCACTCGATTCATAGTTTTATTATAACCAAACAGCACAAACCAGGAAGGTCCCGTTTTTTATTTAGATAATTCTTATCACTCAACTAATGCTCGTTGTCGTCATTTTCTTTAAGTTTTCGTCTTTCTTTCCTCGATCGTTGTGGATAAATTCTTGTTGGTTGAAGATTTGGTGATGGGGCAGATTTATGAAGCTGCTGGAGACATTTACACCACATTTACACACACATTTACACACACATTTACACACACATTTACACCACATTTACACCACATTTACACCACATTTACACCACATTTACACACACATTTACACACACATTTACACCACATTTACACACACATTTACACACACATTTACACCACATTTACACACACATTTACACACACATTTACACCACATTTACACACACATTTACACACACATTTACACCACATTTACACACACATTTACACACACATTTACACCACATTTACACACACATTTACACACACATTTACACACACATTTACACACACATTTACACACATTTACACCACATTTACACACACATTTACACACACATTTACACCACATTTACACCACATTTACACACACATTTACACACACATTTACACACACATTTACACACACATTTACACACACATTTACACCACATTTACACACACATTTACACACACATTTACACACACATTTACACCACATTTACACACACATTTACACACACATTTACACACACATTTACACACACATTTACACACACATTTACACACACATTTACACACACATTTACACACACATTTACACACACATTTACACACACATTTACACCACATTTACACCACATTTACACACACATTTACACACACATTTACACCACATTTACACACACATTTACACACACATTTACACACACATTTACACCACATTTACACACACATTTACACACACATTTACACCACATTTACACCACATTTACACACACATTTACACCACATTTACACCACATTTACACACACATTTACACACACATTTACACACACATTTACACACACATTTACACCACATTTACACACATTTACAAACATTTTTACACAAATTTTACACACACATTTACACACATTTACACCACATTTACACACACATTTACACCACATTTACACACACATTTACACCACATTTACACCACATTTACACACACATTTACACACACATTTACACACACATTTACACCACATTTACACACACATTTACACACACATTTACACCACATTTACACACACATTTACACACATTTACACACACATTTACACCACATTTACACCACATTTACACACACATTTACACACACATTTACACCACATTTACACACACATTTACACACACATTTACACCACATTTACACACACATTTACACCACATTTACACCACATTTACACACACATTTACACCACATTTACACCACATTTACACACACATTTACACCACATTTACACCACATTTACACCACATTTACACCACATTTACACACACATTTACACACACATTTACACACACATTTACACACACATTTACACCACATTTACACACACATTTACACACATTTACACACACATATACACACACATTTCACACACATTTACACCACATTTACACACATTTACACCACATTTACACCACATTTACACCACATTTACACACACATTTACACACACATTTACACACACATTTACACCACATTTACACCACATTTACACACACATTTACACCACATTTACACACACATTTACACACACATTTACACCACATTTACACACACATTTACACACACATTTACACCACATTTACACCACATTTACACACACATTTACACCACATTTACACACATTTACACACACATTTACACCACATTTACACACATTTACACACACATTTACACCACATTTACACACACATTTACACACACATTTACACACACATTTACACACACATTTACACACACATTTACACACATTTACACCACATTTACACCACATTTACACACACATTTACACACACATTTACACACACATTTACACACACATTTACACCACATTTACACACATTTACACACACATTTACACCACATTTACACACACATTTACACACACATTTACACACACATTTACACACACATTTACACCACATTTACACACACATTTACACACACATTTACACACATTTACACACACATTTACACACACATTTACACACACATTTACACCACATTTACACACACATTTACACCACATTTACACACACATTTACACACACATTTACACCACATTTACACCACATTTACACACACATTTACACACATTTACACACACATTTACACCACATTTACACACACATTTACACCACATTTACACACACATTTACACCACATTTACACACACATTTACACACACATTTACACCACATTTACACACACATTTACACACACATTTACACCACATTTACACCACATTTACACCACATTTACACACACATTTACACACACATTTACACCACATTTACACCACATTTACACACACATTTACACACACATTTACACCACATTTACACACATTTACACACACATTTACACCACATTTACACCACATTTACACCACATTTACACACACATTTACACCACATTTACACACACATTTACACCACATTTACACCACATTTACACCACATTTACACACACATTTACACCACATTTACACACACATTTACACACACATTTACACCACTTTTACACACACATTTACACACATTTACACACATTTACACACACATTTACACCACATTTACACCACATTTACACCACATTTACACACACATTTACACACACATTTACACACACATTTACACACACATTTACACCACATTTACACCACATTTACACACACATTTACACACATTTACACACACATTTACACCACATTTACACCACATTTACACACACATTTACACACACATTTACACACACATTTACACCACATTTACACCACATTTACACACACATTTACACCACATTTACACCACATTTACACACACATTTACACCACATTTACACACACATTTACACCACATTTACACACACATTTACACACACATTTACACACACATTTACACCACATTTACACCACATTTACACCACATTTACACACATTTACACACATTTACACCACATTTACGCACACATTTACACCACATTTACACACACATTTACACACACATTTACACCACATTTACACACACATTTACACACACATTTACACACATTTACACCACATTTACACCACATTTACACACACATTTACACCACATTTACACACACATTTACACCACATTTACACACATTTACACACATTTACACCACATTTACACACACATTTACACCACATTTACACACACATTTACACACACATTTACACCACATTTACACCACATTTACACACACATTTACACACACATTTACACACACATTTACACCACATTTACACCACATTTACACACACATTTACACACACATTTACACACACATTTACACACATTTACACCACATTTACACACACATTTACACACACATTTACACACACATTTACACACATTTACACCACATTTAAAACACATTTAAACACACATATACACACAATTTCACACACATTTACACACACATGTACACCACATTTAGACACAGTTTCACACACATTTACACAAACATTTACACCACATTTACACACATTTACTTACACACACATTTACACACACATTTACACACACATTTACACACACATTTACACACACATTTACACACACATTTACACACATTTACACACACATTTACAATTACATTTACACACACATTTACACATTTTACACCACATTTACACACACATTTACACACATATTTACACACACATTTACACACACATTTACACCACATTTACACACATTTACACACACATTTACACACACATTTACACACACATTTACACCACATTTACACACACATTTACACCACATTTACACCACATTTACACACATTTACACACACATTTACACACACATTTACACCACATTTACACACACATTTACACACACATTTACACACACATTTACACCACATTTACACACACATTTACACACACATTTACACCACATTTACACACACATTTACACACACATTTACACACACATTTACACCACATTTACACCACATTTACACACACATTTACACACACATTTACACACACATTTACACCACATTTACACCACATTTACACCACATTTACACCACATTTACACACACATTTACACACATTTACACCACATTTACACCACATTTACACACACATTTACACACACATTTACACACACATTTACACCACATTTACACCACATTTACACCACATTTACACACATTTACACACACATTTACACCACATTTACACACACATTTACACCACATTTACACACACATTTACACACACATTTACACCACATTTACACACACATTTACACCACATTTACACCACATTTACACACACATTTACACACACATTTACACACACATTTACACCACATTTACACCACATTTACACACATTTACACCACATTTACACCACATTTACACACACATTTACACACACATTTACACCACATTTACACACATTTACACACATTTACACCACATTTACACACACATTTACACACATTTACACACACATTTACCACAGAAAAGCATGAACCGGAAGCTCATGTTTTGAATCAGATCGGATCAGGTGGGAAACACTTCGATACCTGAAATGTGCACAAACCACCGGGCCGGGGACTGAACCTGGGACGTCCTTGTTGTTTTTTTGACGATATTTGCTAATGTGCGCCTTGTAGGATTGGGCAGTATCCAAATGTTGATCCCGTTAAACCATCTCAGCGTATGCAAATGAGCCATGCGTTCTGAAGTTTGGTTTGTGTAAAATGTAAACAAATGTGCCAGCTGACAGCGGCAAACTCCATAAAACTACTGTCGATAAATGACCTGAGGCTGTGGAAAAGTCTGTTTCAGTCTTTAGTCATTTGCTTTTGATTCAGATTTTATAATAACACAGACTTTTCCACAGCCTCAGATCGTTTCTCTTCACTAGTTTTGTGGAGTTTGTCTCCGTCAGCTGAGCAGAAATGACGTCCTATAATTACCACAGAAATAATAATGAAGAATTTTAGAAATAAACTCACACAAATGAAACTGTCACAGCACAAAACAGCACAAACCAAATACAAACGTTTGACATCATTTTCTTCCTGTTTTGAGGCTGTTTCACATTCTGAGGTTCTGGACGACGTCATCGACCAAAATAAAACTGTGAATATCTGAAGAACCAGAATCGCACTGACTCCATTTTCGTTGTTTTCGAGCATTTTGAAGCTTCCTGTGGGTCTGACCCCAGTTTGACCTGTAAAAGAATTGTTCATTTCTCCAAAACTAAATAAGCACAAACAAAACTTTTTGCAGCACAACCGACTGACGTAGTTTTTGTGTAGGTTTGCGTTTGATGGGGGCAAGTCCAGCTGTGGTTTACCCAGTAAACTCAGACCAAAGAGAGGCTTTAATTAGAAAAAGTTTATTAAAATATCAACACTAAAACAGTCTTCTGTACACTGGTTAATAAGGACATTCGTACAGGTCAGGTACATGGGCTCACAGTTCTCTCCATCCCCAGGAGATAAATTAAACACATTATGAGATGTATTTACACGTTATAAACACGGCAGAGGAACGAGTCCTCGATTTCACCGAATACAAGACGCAACAGGGCTACGCCAGCAGTAAATAAGTCTCAGGCACAAAGGGGAAGCCAGGGGAGGAACAGGACCAGACCAGGACTAAACCAGGACTACTCTGAGAAAAGTCCCTTAATCCAGACCAGGACTAAACTAGGACTACTCTGAGAAAAGTCCCTTAAACCAGACCAGGACTAAACCAGGACTACTCTGAGAAAACTCCTTTAATCCAGACCAGGACTAAACTAGGACTACTCTGAGAAAACTCCTTTAATCCAGACCAGGACTAAACCAGGACTACTCTGAGAAAAGTCCCTTAATCCAGACCAGGACTAAACTAGGACTACTCTGAGAAAACTCCTTTAATCCAAACCAGGACTAAACTAGGACTACTCTGAGGAAAGTCCCTGGTCTGGTCTCTGGTCTGGTCTCTGGTCTAGTTTCTGATCTCAGGTCCAGTTTCTGGTCTCAGGTCCAGTTTCTGGTCTCCGGTCTCTGGTCTGGCCCTGGTCTAGCCCCAGTCTGGCCCCGGTCCTGCCCCGGTGTGGCCCCGGTCTGGTTTCTGGTGTGGTTTCTGGTCTGGTTTCTGGTCTCTGATGTCTAGTTTCTGGTGTCTGATCTCTGGTCTGGTCTCAGGTCTCTGGTCTGGTCTGGTCCCTGGTCTCTGGTCTGGCCCCAGTCTGGCCCCGGTCCTGACCCGGTCCGGCCCTGGTCTGGTTTCTGGTGTGGTTTCTGGTCTCTGGTGTCTAGTCTCTGGTCTGGTCTCAGGTCTCTGGTCCAGTCTAGTCTCAGGTCTCTGGTCCGGTCTAGTCTCAGGTCTCTGGTCCGGTCTAGTCTCAGGTCTCTGGTGTGGTCTAGTCTCTGGTCCGGTCTAGTCTCAGGTCTGGTCTAGTCTCAGGTCTCTGGTCTGGTCTAGTCTCAGGTCTCTGGTCTAGTCTCAGGTCTGGTCTAGTCTCAGGTCTCTGGTATGGTCTAGTCTCAGGTCTCTGGTCTAGTCTCAGGTCTCTGGTCTCTGGTCTAGTCTCAGGTCTCTGGTCTCTGGTCTAGTCTCAGGTCTCTGGTCCGGTCTAGTCTCAGGTCTCTGGTCCTGTCTAGTCTCAGGTCTCTGGTCTCTGGTCTCTGGTCTAGTCTCAGGTCTCTGGTCCGGTCTAGTCTCAGGTCTCTGGTCCGGTCTAGTCTCAGGTCTCTGGTCTCTGGTCTAGTCTCAGGTCTCTGGTCCGGCCCCGCTCCGGTCCGGGCTCAGCGGTACCTCCCCACGGGCAGCACGTTGAGGCAGGTGAAGGTGTCCGGGTGCTTGGACAGCAGCACCGGGTTCCCGTCCAGGCGGATCTCGGTGAGTCGCGGCCGCAGGTAGAACGTGTCGTTGGAGCGACAGAAAGTGTTCACGTCCACGTCCGTGATGTTGTTGTTCTGGGAGGAAACGGGTGAGAAAACGGGAGGAAACGGGTGAGAACGGGAGGAAACGGGTGAGGAAACGAGAGGAAACGGGTGAGGAAACGGGAGGAAACGGGTGAGAACGGGAGGAAACGGGGGAGGAAACGGGAGGAAACGGGTGAGGAAGCGGGAGGAAACGGGTGAGAACGGGAGGAAACGGGTGAGGAAACGGGAGGAAACGGGTGAGGAAACGGGAGGAAACGGGTGAGAACGGGAGGAAACGGGTGAGGAAACGGGTGAGAACGGGAGGAAACAGGTGAGAACGGGAGGAAACGGGTGAGGAAACAGGAGGAAACGGGAGGAAACAGAAGGAAACGTGCGAGTAAACGTGCGAGTAAACGGGGTAAACATGCAAGTAAACTGGGTAAACGTGCGAGTAAACAGAGGAAACGTGCGAGTAAACGGGGTAAACGTGCGAGTAAACGTGCGAGTAAACAGAGGAAACGTGCGAGTAAACAGGGTAAATGTGCGAGTAAACGTGTAAGTAAACGTGCGAGTAAACAGGGTAAACATGCGAGTAAACAGGGTAAACATGCGAGTAAACGTGCGAGTAAACAGGGTAAACGTGCGAGTAAACAGGGTAAACATGCGAGTAAACAGGGTAAACGTGTAAGTAAACGTGCGAGTAAACAGGGTAAACATGCGAGTAAACGTGCGAGTAAACAGGGTAAACGTGTAAGTAAACGTGCGAGTAAACAGGGTAAACGTGTAAGTAAACGTGCGAGTAAACAGGGTAAACGTGTAAGTAAACGTGCGAGTAAACGTGCGAGTAAACTGGGTAAACGTAAGTAGTAAACGGGTAAACATGCGAGTAAACGGGTAAACATGTGAGTAAACGGGTAAATGTGTGAGTAAACGTGCAAGTAAACAGAGGAAACGTGCGAGTAAACGGGGTAAACGTGCGAGTAAACGGGGAGTAAACGTGCGGTAAACGGGCAAACGTGCAAGTAAACGGGGAGTAAACATGCGAGTAAACAGGGTAAATGTGCGAGTAAACGTGTAAGTAAACGTGCGAGTAAACAGGGTAAACATGCGAGTAAACGTGCGAGTAAACAGGGTAAACGTGTAAGTAAACGTGTAAGTAAACGTGCGAGTAAACAGGGTAAACGTGTAAGTAAACGTGCGAGTAAACATGCGAGTAAACAGGGTAAACGTGTAAGTAAACGTGCGAGTAAACAGGGTAAACGTGTAAGTAAACGTGCGAGTAAACAGGGTAAACGTGTAAGTAAACGTGCGAGTAAACAGGGTAAACGTGTAAGTAAACGTGCGAGTAAACAGGGTAAACGTGCGAGTAAACAGGGTAAACGTGTAAGTAAACGTGCGAGTAAACTGGGTAAACGTGTAAGTAAACGTGCGAGTAAACAGGGTAAACGTGTAAGTAAACGTGCGAGTAAACGTGCGAGTAAACTGGGTAAACGTGTAAGTAAACGTGCGAGTAAACGTGCGAGTAAACTGGGTAAACGTGCGAGTAAACGGGGTAAACGTGCAAGTAAACGGGGTAAACATGTGAGTAAACGGGGTAAATGTGTGAGTAAACGTGCAAGTAAACAGAGGAAACGTGCGAGTAAACGGGGTAAACGTGCGAGTAAACGGGGGAGTAAACGTGCGAGTAAACAGGGTAAACGTGCGAGTAAACAGGGTAAACGTGCGAGTAAACAGGGTAAACATGCGAGTAAACGGGGGAGTAAACGTGCGAGTAAACAGGGTAAACGTGCGAGTAAACAGGGTAAACGTGCGAGTAAACAGGGTAAACATGCGAGTAAACGTGCGAGTAAACAGGGTAAACGTGTAAGTAAACGTGTAAGTAAACGTGCGAGTAAACAGGGTAAACGTGTAAGTAAACGTGCGAGTAAACAGGGTAAACGTGCGAGTAAACAGGGGAAACGTGCGAGTAAACAGGGTAAACGTGTAAGTAAACGTGCGAGTAAACAGGGTAAACGTGCGAGTAAACAGGGTAAACGTGTAAGTAAACGTGCGAGTAAACAGGGTAAACGTGTAAGTAAACGTGCGAGTAAACAGGGTAAACGTGTAAGTAAACGTGCGAGTAAACAGGGTAAACATGCGAGTAAACGTGCGAGTAAACAGGGTAAACGTGTAAGTAAACGTGCGAGTAAACGTGCGAGTAAACTGGGTAAACGTGCGAGTAAACGGGGTAAACATGCGAGTAAACGGGGTAAACGTGCAAGTAAACGGGGTAAACATGTGAGTAAACGGGGTAAATGTGTGAGTAAACGTGCAAGTAAACAGAGGAAACGTGCGAGTAAACGGGGTAAACGTGCGAGTAAACGGGGGAGTAAACGTGCGAGTAAACGGGGCAAACGTGCAAGTAAACGGGGGAGTAAACGTGCGAGTAAACAGGGTAAACGTGCGAGTAAACAGGGTAAACGTGCGAGTAAACAGGGTAAACATGCGAGTAAACGTGCGAGTAAACAGGGTAAACGTGTAAGTAAACGTGCGAGTAAACAGGGTAAACGTGTAAGTAAACGTGCGAGTAAACAGGGTAAACGTGTAAGTAAACGTGCGAGTAAACATGCGAGTAAACAGGGTAAACGTGTAAGTAAACGTGCGAGTAAACAGGGTAAACGTGTAAGTAAACGTGCGAGTAAACAGGGTAAACGTGTGAGTAAACGTGAGAGTAAACAGGGTAAACTAGCGAGTAAACAGGGTAAACGTAAGTAAACAGGGTAAACGTAAGTAGTAAACAGGGTAAACGTGCGAGTAAACAGGGTAAACGTGTAAGTAAACGTGCGAGTAAACAGGGTAAACGTGTAAGTAAACGTGCGAGTAAACAGGGTAAACGTGCGAGTAAACGTGCGAGTAAACAGGGTAAACGTGTAAGTAAACGTGTAAGTAAACGTGTGAGTAAACAGGGTAAACATGTAAGTAAACGTGCGAGTAAACGTGTGAGTAAACAGGGTAAATGTGTAAGTAAACGTGCAAGTAAACGGAGTAAACGTGCGAGTAAACAGGGTAAACGTGCGAGTAAACAGGGTAAACGTGCGAGTAAACGGGGGAGTAAACGGGGTAAATGTGCGAGTAAACGGGGGAGTAAACGTGCAAGTAAACGGGGTAAACGTGCGAGTAAACAGGGTAAACGTGCGAGTAAACGTGCGAGTAAACGGGGGAGTAAACGGGGGAGTAAACGGGGGAGTAAACAGGGTAAACGTGCGAGTAAACGTGTGAGTAAACAGGGTAAACGTGCGAGTAAACGGTAAACGTGTAAGTAAACGTGTGAGTAAACAGGAAACGGGGGAGTAAACCAAATCTGAAATCAACTCCTTTGTTAGCTGGTGCGACGCCCATTGTTTACAGCTTAATTTGGACAAAACGCAGGAATTAATTATTGATTTCAGAAAGAACAAAAAAGCCATTCTTCCTGTTGTCATTAAAGGGCAGTCTGTTGAGATTGTTGACTCTTATAAGTACTTGGGAGCACATTTGGACAGTAAGCTGAACTGGAGGAGGAACAGTGATGCCGTTTTCAAAAAGACTCAGTCTAGACTGTTCCTCTTGAGGAAACTGCGATCTTCTGATGTGAGCAAAAGGCTCTTAAATGTGTTTTATCAGGGGATTGTGGCCAGTGTGTTGTTTTATGGTGTGTTGTGCTGGGGCGGGAGCATCACCACTGCTGACAAGAATCACAGAAACAAGCTGATTAAGAAGCCTGGTGCAGTAGTGGGGCTGAACCTGGACTCTGTGGACACTGTTGTGGACAAAAGGATGAGGACTAAACTTCAGACTGTCCTCTCTCTTATGGACCTTCCTCTTCACAGCATTTTTAATGAACTTAAAGCTCCTTTAGTGGGCGAATGGTGATGCCCCGATGTTCTACAGAACGCCTCAGAAATTCTTTTATTCCTGCAGCTGTGCACTTTTATAACAAGCACTTTATTTGAGACTGTGCAAATTTCAGAATCTGTATTTTATGACTAGGGAAGTTACAGCTGTTGCTGAGTCCTGTACGTTGTGCCACTGTCGGTCTTTCATCTGTCTTTGTCCATGTGCTGTAGTTTGTATCTAAGTCCATGGCATTTTAATTTCCCCTCTGGGGATCAATAAAGCATCTATCTATCTATCTAAACATGCGAGTAAACAGAGGAAACGGGGGAGTAAATGTGTGACGAAATGGAGGAAATGGGTGGAGTAAACAGGGTAAAGGTGCAAGTAAACGGAGGAAATAGGAGGAAACGTGCGAGTAAATGAGAGGTTTTTTATTTATTTAACCAGGTAAACTATTAAGAACATGTTCTGATTTACAGTAACTACCTGGGAGTAACCAGGGGAGTAAACGGAGGAAACAGTGGAGTAAACGGGAGAGTAAATGTGTGAGGAAATGGAGTAAATGTGTGAGGAAACAAAGTAAAGGGGGCAGTAAAGGCTGCTGCAGTACCGCCTCTCACCTGCAGGTGCAGAGTCCTCACGCTCTCGGGGATGTGGGGCACCGCCTCCAGCTGATTATCCGACAGGTACAGGTTCGACAGCTTCGTCAGTTTCTGTTTGAATCAAACGTGTGAAACGTTTAGAAAGAGCAGAAACATTTAATTCTCCAAATAACATGACTGAAACGGGGATGAGTCCGGAGTCCGGGGGAGAGTCCGGGGGCCAGTCTAGAGTCCGGGGGCCAGTCTAGAGTCCGGGGGCCAGTCTAGAGTCCGGGGGCCAGTCTAGAGTCCGGGGGCCAGTCTAGAGTCCGGGGGCGAGTCCGGAGCCTGGGGGCCAGTCTAGAGTCCAGGGGAGAGTCCGAGGGCGAGTCCGGAGTCCGGGGGCGAGTCCGGAGCCTGGGGGCCAGTCTAGAGTCCAGGGGAGAGTCCGAGGGCGAGTCCGGAGTCCGGGGGCGAGTCCGGAGCCTGGGGGCCAGTCTAGAGTCCAGGGGAGAGTCCGAGGGCTAGTCCGGAGTCTTGGGGAGAGTCTAGAGTCCAGAGAAGAGTCCAGAGTCTAGGGGAGAGTTCAGAGTCTGGGGTAGAGTCCAGAGGTGAATCCAGAGTCTGGACGTGAGTCCAGACTCCGGGGGCGGGTCCAGAGTCCAGGAGGCAAGTCCAGAGCCGGGGGAGAGTCCAGAGTCCAGGGGGAAAATCTAGAGAAGAGTCCAGAGTCCAGGGGGAGAGTCTAGAGCCCCGCGACCCGGCGCCGGATAAGCGGAAGAAGATGGATGGATGGAAAAATTTAAAATGAAATGAAAAAAATGAAATGACAAAATGAAAAACAAAAAGGTAAAAAATAATAAAGAAATGAAAAATAATAAAGAAAAAAATTAAAAACAAATGAAAAATGCAAAAAGTGAAATTGAAAAATGAAAAAAGAAAAAGAACTGAAAAAAGAAACAAAAATGAAATGAACAAAATTGGAAAAAAAATGAAAGAAAAATGAGAGACAAATTAAAAGATGAAAAAAGAAAATTAAATGAAAAAAATCAAATGACAAAATGAAAGGCAGATGAACAAAAAAAAGAGAATGAAATTGACACAGGTTTAGACCCCGTGGACACAGGTTTAGACCCCGTGGACACAGGTTTAGACCCCGTGGACACAGGTTTAGACCCCGTGGACACAGGTTTAGACCCCGTGGACACAGGTTTAGACCCCGTGGACACAGGTTTAGACCCCGTGGACACAGGTTTAGACCCCGTGGACACAGGTTTAGACCCCGTGGACACAGGTTTAGACCCCGTGGACACAGGTTTAGACCCCGTGGCCACAGGTTCAGTGTCTCTGGTGTTTACCTTGAAGGCGTTGGCCTTGACTCCTTTGGTCTTGAGCATGTTGAAGTTGGCGTTGAAGGTGGTGAGTTTGGCGGGCAGCATGGGCAGCTTTGCCAGGCGGTTCTCGGCCAGAGACAGTTCCTCCAGAAGAGAGAGTTTAGAGAAGGCCCCGTCCTCGATCTGTGAGATCAGGTTTCCTGTGAGGTCGATCCTCTTCAGCGTCACTGGACACATACATAGATTACATATGACAGCCTCCCTGTGTGTCAGATGCCCTCCCTGATGTGTGCATCGTGGCCTCGCTCAGACTCACACATGTCGGCGAAGTCCTTGGTGCCGATCTTCTTGATCTTGTTGAAGCGGGCGTACAGATAGGCCGTTTCTTTGGGCAACGCCGGGACGGCCGTCATGTCCGGATTCACCTCCTCACAGTAAACCGACCCGGTGAGACACACGCACAGCAGGCACGTCGGCAGGTCTGAGGGCAAGACCAGGGCTGAGACCAGGGCTGAGACCAGGGCTGAGACCAGGGCTGAGACCAGGGCTGAGACCAGGGCTGAGACCAGGGCTGGACCAGGGCTGAGACCAGGGCTGAGACCAGGGCTGAGACCAGGGCTGGACCAGGGCTGAGACCTGGGCTGGACCAGGGCTGAGACCAGGGCTGAGACCAGGGCTGAGACCAGGGCTGGACCAGGGCTGAGACCAGGGCTGAGACCAGGGCTGAGACCAGGGCTGGACCAGGGCTGAGACCAGGGCTGAGACCAGGGCTGAGACCAGGGCTGGACCAGGGCTGAGACCAGGGCTGAGACCAGGGCTGGACCAGGGCTGAGACCAGGGCTGAGACCAGGGCTGGACCAGGGCTGAGACCAGGGCTGAGACCAGGGCTGAGACCAGGGCTGAGACCAGGGCTGAGACCAGGGCTGAGACCAGGGCTGGACCAGGGCTGAGACCAGGGCTGAGACCAGGGCTGAGACCAGGGCTGAGACCAGGGCTGAGACCAGGGCTGGACCAGGGCTGAGACCAGGGCTGAGACCAGGGCTGAGACCAGGGCTGAGACCAGGGCTGAGACCAGGGCTGAGACCAGGGCTGAGACCAGGGCTGAGACCAGGGCTGAGACCAGGGCTGGACCAGGGCTGAGACCAGGGCTGAGACCAGGGCTGAGACCAGGGCTGAGACCAGGGCTGAGACCAGGGCTGAGACCAGGGCTGAGACCAGGGCTGGACCGGGACTGGACCTGGGCTGAGACCAGGGCTGAGACCAGGGCTGGACCGGGACTGGACCTGGGCTGCACCAGGGCTGAGACCAGGACTGGACCAGGACTGGACCAGGGCTGGACCGGGACTGAACCAGGACTGAACTAGGACCAGACTTGGACCGGACCTGGACCGGACCAGGACTGGACCAGGACTAACCCAGGTCCAGAACAGAACTAAACCAGGACTAACATTATCAAGATTATTCTGCCCCATCTTTGAATCGTGTTATCACTTTCTCAATTCATATTTTACAATAATTGTTTCATGTTTTCTATTTGTTTTTGACTTCAGACTCTGAGACACTGGAGACTCGGTGTGTTTTTGGGTGGTTTTACGCTTTACGCTTCTGTTTTGCCGCTAAGATGACACAGTGCTTTGTTTGGACACGTGTAGGACTGGGAGGCATAAGCCGCTGTGATCAGTCACTCACCAGAGGCCGCCACAGTCATCGCCGTGGCATCTGGTTCATCCGCAGGTAGCGCCCTCTGCAGGAGACACAGACAGGTCATTATAAAGTGACAGAGGAGGCTGGAGTTCTGGGAATGAGCTGAGTAATGTTCACATGTATTCAGAGCATATCAGGGCGTCCAGTTTACTCGTAAAGTCTGTGTGAACGCGCGACCAGGGCGTCTGTGAATCTGGCGTCAGCGCGGTGAGAATCTGGCGTCGGCGCGGTGAGAATCTGGCGTCGGCGCGGTGCGAATCTGGCGTCAGCGCGGTGCGAATCTGGCGTCGGCGCGGTGCGAATCTGGCGTCGGCGCGGTGCGAATCTGGCGTCGGCGCGGTGAGAATCTGGCGTCGGCGCGGTGAGAATCTGGCGTCGGCGCGGTGCGAATCTGGCGTCGGCGCGGTGCGAATCTGGCGTCGGCGCGGTGAGAATCTGGCGTCGGCGCGGTGAGAATCTGGCGTCGGCGCGGTGAGAATCTGGCGTCGGCGCGGTGCGAATCTGGCGTCGGCGCGGTGAGAATCTGGCGTCGGCGCGGTGCGAATCTGGCGTCAGCGCCGTGCATCTTGAGCGTTCAGGCGTTGGTGTCAGAAGTTGAAAAAGCTGAACTTTTGACGTTGGAGACGCCACGTCAACCAATCAGGGACAAGTAGCCGATCCAATGATGTAGTGATGAGAGAGACGAGGGGAGCCGGGAGCCTGGAGCCGGGAGCCGGGAGCCGGGAGCCGGGAGCCGGGAGCCGGGAGCCGGGAGCCGGGAGCCTGGAGCCGGGAGCCGGGAGCCTGGAGCCGGGAGCCGGGAGCCGGGAGCCGGGAGCCGGGGCTCCGCTGATGTGTTTTATGTAATAAATCCACTAAAGTGACTTTCTCGACTGGGAAAATACGGCACTCGCACTCCACAGCTGACGTATTTTCTCGTGCTTTTGTTCGGCCTCTGAGACGTGCGTCAGGGCGTCTGAACTCAGATGCGTCCAGGGCCTTTTTAGACGCTGCGGTGTGAACGTATCATTACCAACATCATGCACTGTGCGGCGTTTAAAGCACCCCCAAACCAGCTGACTCCAGGTTCTGATCTCGAGAGCAGACTTGCCGAGGAAACGTCCACTGCTGCGGCTCAGAGTAAATACCACAAACCAAAGTGAAATAAGCGACGCCTGTGAAGGGTTTCTAACACAAACTCTGGGTTTCCTCTGCGGTTCACCTGTTGAACACTTTACCCAAGGTGAAAAATAAGTACAGATCTGCACGGTCCAAACACCTCACAGCTGGAGGTTTGGAGACTAAACTCTTCATATGTTCAGAATTCCACGTCCCAAGACCAAAACCTTTGATGAAGAACAGATAAATAACAATAAAAAGCACAAAAACATGAACTGAACCCAGGGCTTTTGTGCTGCAGCTGTTTGGAGAAGTGTTTAGTTTAAGTTACAGTACAGTTCAGTTAAAGTTTCACTCTCAGAGCTGCAGTTTGTGGATAGGCCGAGCCCTGTACCTAAACCCGCCTGAAGGAAACTGCGGCTGAAACACAGCGTCAACTCGAACTCAGCGCAGACTGTGGCCCTTCTTCAAAAGAGAGATTTAATCAGAATCACAATCGCAATATCAGCAACAAAGAAAATCAAAGCATCAGTGAAACCCGCAGTCGTTGAAAGGTCTTTTTTCAGTGACTTCTAAGGACGCAGTCAACCCAAAACATTGACACGAGCTAAGATCCTCCAGCTAATGCTAAGACGAGCTCAGGATCTGTAGAAGACTTGGGGCCAATCCCATTCCTAATTTCTACCCCTTTGCCCCTTGAAACTGAGCAACAAGAGGCAGGGGCTGAAAGTCAAACCCCTACGAATTGGGACAAACCTTCAACAATCACATACGTCATCAAAAGTCGCCGTCAGCTTTTACCTAAACTTCCTGTCCGAGCGAAAAGAGCACAGCCCTCACTTTCATTCACTTGGATTAATTGCACGGACGCTCGCAACTCGTTCACAACTTTATTTCCGTGCATCAACCAATCACTCGAGTCACAAGTTAGTGCTACTAGCGATTTTTTCGTGTGCTTTTTATGAAGAAAATGAGCATTATGCACTGGAACAAGGTTAAACTTAAGACCACACAGCGGTTATCACACATTTTAAACCGTAAATAATGGAGAAAATACATGTGTGAACTTCTTTTGGTCTCTTGGATCTTGCGCCTTTGAAAAAATCTTCGATTGGAGGGGGTATAAAGCCGACCACTTTTCAATTTTCTTCTTGTACAAATTGTGCTTTAAACTCTGATGAAATGAGCCTAAGCGCTGGCTCCGGGTCTGTGTTTTGGCCTCAGACTCACGGGTCTCCTTACACCGACTGCAGCCAGGCTCATTACCAGTGAAGCAGAATGTTCCACTGAGCAGACGGCTTCGGTCGGACTCTGGGAAACGCACGTGAATCTGAGCTCTATTAAAACCAGCTGCCCACAGTCATGTCTTTGTCTGTCAAACCTCTGCTTCTTTATTTACAACTACAACTCAACCTCACGTCCACGAGAAACATGTGCTGCAGCGGAACATATAACATCCACAGCTGGGATCGTGCAGGCACTAAAGACAAAAGGGATTACGACGATGCTGTACAAAACCACCCCACTGTCTGTCACTTCTGCCCTTAAAAAGTCACGTTTGCACAGACTTTTACATCGAGCCACCTCAGAAACACAGCAACATGGTTCAGCAGGCAGGTTTGCATGTTCCCCCTGTGTGTCAGTGGATAAATATTCTGTAGGAATCGTAGTTTTATACAGGATATTCCTCCAGGTTCTGGCAGACAGACAAAACTGTCACAGGGACACTAAAGTCCACCATTAAAGCACTCACAGTTAGGAAGCTTTAAACTTTATTTTGATGCATATTATTTTAAATCTGCAGCTTTCCACTCTCTTCCAAACAGCTCGCCAAAGGACTGAATTACACGAACTGTCCTGATTAATTACATGTGTAAATATAAATATGTGTCAAAGTTTAATGTTGATTCCTGACTCCGTGTCAAATCAGAAACTCTTATTTTTGCTCAATAATAAAAATATCTCCTCGGAGGAAAAATAACGAGTTCTGCGTGTCTCACCGCCACTCGGCTGTAGGTTCTCCTCAGACTCAGCCCGGCCTCGTGGGAAAGTCCTGGTCCAGACCTGGTCCCGGCTGAGCTCAGGCCCAACCACAGCATCAGCGCCGCGCAGGGCAACAGCAGAGGCTTCATGTCTCTGAGGGAACACACCCGTCTGCACCTGTGGCTGAGCTCCTCCGTCTCGCAGACCCGCTCCACGCTCTGGTCTCTCGCTGGGAGCCGAGTCTGCGGTTTTAAAGGCAGCGCTGTGAACACTTAACCCTTCGCTGTCTGCTCTGACGGGACGCTGGAACGTGCCGAGACGTAAACACGGGTCTCAAAGTGTCTCGCTTTGGGACACAGCGATACCACCTGAGTCCTCTGGTACTCGTACTGGTTTGGACGCACTCACTCTGCCGTCTGAGCTGCTGCTTCTGTGTTCTGTCGCAGCCATTGCCCACGTCTGCTGCGCCGAGGGCCCCTTTCACGCACTGCGTAAATAAATATGAGCCCAAGAACAACCACAAGTGAAGCGGGGTTCACCCCCCGCTCCGGCACACCAGCACTCCGACACGTTTTGACACCGCCATTCCAACACTTTTATGTTGCCATTTATGTTGCCATTCTGACAATTTACTCTTGAGGAGGCGCCTTGAGAGGAGGTGCGATGAGCGCTGCATGGTTTTAGTCCTGATTTACACCTGGGTTTAGTCCTGATTTACACCTGGGTTTAGTCCTGATTTACACCTGGTTTTAGTCCTGATTTACACCTGGTTTTAGTCCTGATTTACACCTGGTTTTAGTCCTGATTTAGACCTGGTTTTAGTCCTGATTTACACCTGGTTTTAGTCCTGATTTACACCTGGTTTTAGTCCTGATTTACACCTGTGTTTAGTCCTGATTTACACCTGGTTTTAGTCCTGATTTACACTTGGTTTTAGTCCTGATTTACACCTGGTTTTAGTCCTGATTTACACCTGGTTTTAGTCCTGATTTACACCTGGTTTTAGTCCTGATTTACACCTGGTTTTAGTCCTGATTTACACCTGGTTTTAGTCCTGATTTACACCTAGTTTTAGTCCTGATTTACACCTGGGTTTAGTCGTGATATACAGCTGGTTTTAGTCCTGATTTACACCTGGTTTTAGTCCTGATTTACACCTGGTTTTAGTCCTGATTTACACCTGGTTTTAGTCCTGATTTACACCTGGTTTTAGTCCTGATTTACACCTGGTTTTAGTCCTGATTTACACCTGGGTTTAGTCCTGATTTACACCTGGTTTTAGTCCTGATTTACACCTGGGTTTAGTCCTGATTTACACCTGGTTTTAGTCCTGATTTACACCTGGTTTTAGTCCTGATTTACACCTGGTTTTAGTCCTGATTTACACCTGGTTTTAGTCCTGATTTACACCTGGTTTTAGTCCTGATTTACACCTGGTTTTAGTCCTGATTTACACCTGGTTTTAGTCCTGATTTACACCTGGGTTTAGTCCTGATTTACACCTGGTTTTAGTCCTGATTTACACCTGGTTTTAGTCCTGATTTAGACCTGGTTTTAGTCCTGATTTACACCTGGTTTTAGTCCTGATTTACACCTAGTTTTAGTCCTGATTTACACCTGGTTTTAGTCCTGATTTAGACCTAGTTTTAGTCCTGATTTACACCTGGTTTTAGTCCTGATTTACACCTGGTTTTAGTCCTGATTTACACCTGGTTTTAGTCCTGATTTACACCTGGTTTTAGTCCTGATTTACACCTGGGTTTAGTCCTGATTTACACCTGGTTTTAGTCCTGATTTACACCTGGGTTTAGTCCTGATTTACACCTGGTATTAGTCCTGATATACACTCTGGTTTTAGTCCTGATTTACACCTGGTTTTAGTCCTGATTTACACCTGGTTTTAGTCCTGATTTAGACCTGGTTTTAGTCCTGATTTACACCTGGTTTTAGTCCTGATTTACACCTGGTTTTAGTCCTGATTTACACCTGGGTTTAGTCCTGATTTACACCTGGTTTTAGTCCTGATTTACACCTGGGTTTAGTCCTGATTTAGACCTGGTTTTAGTCCTGATTTACACCTGGTTTTAGTCCTGATTTACACCTGGGTTTAGTCCTGATTTACACCTGGTTTTAGTCCTGATTTACACCTGGGTTTAGTCCTGATTTACACCTGGGTTTAGTCCTGATTTACACCTGGGTTTAGTCCTGATTTACACCTGGGTTTAGTCCTGATTTACACCTGGTTTTAGTCCTGATTTACACCTGGGTTTAGTCCTGATTTACACCTGGTTTTAGTCCTGATTTACACCTGGGTTTAGTCTGATTTACACCTGGTTTTAGTCCTGATTTACACCTGGTTTTAAGTCCTGATTTACACCTGGTTTTAGTCCTGATTTAAACCTGGTTTTAGTCCTGATTTACACCTGGTTTTAGTCCTGATTTAGACCTGGTTTTCGTCCTGATTTACACCTGGTTTTCATCCTGATTTACACCTGGGTTTAGTCCCGATTTACCTGGGTTTAGTCCTGATTTACACCTGGTTTTAGTCCTGATTTACACCTGGTTTTAGTCCTGATTTACACCTGGTTTTAGTCCTGATTTACACCTGGGTTTAGTCCTGATTTACACCTGGGTTTAGTCCTGATTTACACCTGGTTTTAGTCCTGATTTACACCTGGTTTTAGTCCTGATTTACACCTGGGTTTAGTCCTGATTTACACCTGGTTTTAGTCCTGATTTACACCTGGTTTTAGTCCTGATTTACACCTGGTTTTAGTCCTGATTTACACCTGGTTTTAGTCCTGATTTACACCTGTCCTGGGTTTTAGTCCTGATTTACACCTAGTCCTGATTTACACCTGGGTTTAGTCCTGATTTACACCTGGTTTTAGTCCTGATTTACACCTGGGTTTAGTCCTGATTTACACCTGGTTTTAGTCCTGATTTACACCTGGTTTTAGTCCTGATTTACACCTGGTTTTAGTCCTGATTTACACCTGGTTTTAGTCCTGATTTACACCTGGTTTTAGTCCTGATTTACACCTGGTTTTAGTCCTGATTTACACCTGGTTTTAGTCCTGATTTACACCTGGTTTTAGTCCTGATTTACACCTGGTTTTAGTCCTGATTTACACCTGGTTTTAGTCCTGATTTACACCTGGTTTTAGTCCTGATTTACACCTGGTTTTAGTCCTGATTTACACCTGGTTTTAGTCCTGATTTACACCTGGTTTTAGTCCTGATTTACACCTGGTTTTAGTCCTGATTTACACCTGGTTTTAGTCCTGATTTACACCTGGTTTTAGTCCTGATTTACACCTGGTTTTAGTCCTGATTTACACCTGGTTTTAGTCCTGATTTAGACCGGGTTTAGTCCTGATTTAGGCCTGGTTTTAGTCCTGATTTACACCTGGTTTTAGTCCTGATTTACACCTGGTTTTAGTCCTGATTTACACCTGGTTTTAGTCCTGATTTACACCTGGTTTTAGTCCTGATTTACACCTGGTTTTAGTCCTGATTTACACCTGGTTTTAGTCCTGATTTACACCTGGTTTTAGTCCTGATTTACACCTGGTTTTAGTCCTGATTTACACCTGGTTTTAGTCCTGATTTACACCTGGTTTTAGTCCTGATTTACACCTGGTTTTAGTCCTGATTTACACCTGGTTTTAGTCCTGATTTACACCTGGTTTTAGTCCTGATTTACACCTGGTTTTAGTCCTGATTTACACCTGGTTTTAGTCCTGATTTACACCTGGTTTTAGTCCTGATTTACACCTGGTTTTAGTCCTGATTTACACCTGGTTTTAGTCCTGATTTACACCTTGTTTTAGTCCTGATTTACACCTGGTTTTAGTCCTGATTTACACCTGGTTTTAGTCCTGATTTACACCTGGTTTTAGTCCTGATTTACACCTGGTTTTAGTCCTGATTTACACCTGGTTTTAGTCCTGATTTACACCTGGTTTTAGTCCTGATTTACACCTGGTTTTAGTCCTGATTTACACCTGGTTTTAGTCCTGATTTACACCTGGTTTTAGTCCTGATTTACACCTGGTTTTAGTCCTGATTTACACCTGGTTTTAGTCCTGATTTACACCTGGTTTTAGTCCTGATTTACACCTGGTTTTAGTCCTGATTTACACCTGGTTTTAGTCCTGATTTACACCTGGTTTTAGTCCTGACCTGGTTTTAGTCCTGATTTATTAGTCCTGATTTACACCTGTTTATAGTCCTGATTTACACCTGGTTTTAGTCCTGATTTACACCTGGTTTTAGTCCTGATTTACACCTGGTTTTAGTCCTGATTTACACCTGGTTTTAGTCCTGATTTACACCTGGTTTTAGTCCTGATTTACACCTGGTTTTAGTCCTGATTTACACCTGGGTTTAGTCCTGATTTACACCTGGGTTTAGTCCTGATTTACACCTGGTTTTAGTCCTGATTTACACCTGGTTTTAGTCCTGATTTACACCTGGGTTTAGTCCTGATTTACACCTGGTTTTAGTCCTGATTTACACCTGGTTTTAGTCCTGATTTACACCTGGTTTTAGTCCTGATTTACACCTGGTTTTAGTCCTGATTTACACCTGGTTTTAGTCCTGATTTACACCTGGTTTTAGTCCTGATTTACACCTGGTTTTAGTCCTGATTTACACCTGGTTTTAGTCCTGATTTACACCTGGTTTTAGTCCTGATTTACACCTGGTTTTAGTCCTGATTTACACCTGGTTTTAGTCCTGATTTACACCTGGTTTTAGTCCTGATTTACACCTGGTTTTAGTCCTGATTTAGACCTGGTTTTCATCCTGATTTACACCTGGTTTTAGTCCTGATTTACACCTGGTTTTAGTCCTGATTTACACCTGGTTTTAGTCCTGATTTACACCTGGTTTTAGTCCTGATTTACACCTGGTTTTAGTCCTGATTTACACCTGGTTTTAGTCCTGATTTACACCTGGTTTTAGTCCTGATTTACACCTGGGTTTAGTCCTGATTTACACCTGGTTTTAGTCCTGATTTACACCTGGTTTTAGTCCTGATTTACACCTGGTTTTAGTCCTGATTTACACCTGGGTTTAGTCCTGATTTACACCTGGGTTTAGTCCTGATTTACACCTGGTTTTAGTCCTGATTTACACCTGGTTTTAGTCCTGATTTACACCTGGTTTTAGTCCTGATTTACACCTGGTTTTAGTCCTGATTTACACCTGGTTTTAGTCCTGATTTACACCTGGTTTTAGTCCTGATTTACACCTGGTTTTAGTCCTGATTTACACCTGGTTTTAGTCCTGATTTACACCTGGTTTTAGTCCTGATTTACACCTGGTTTTAGTCCTGATTTACACCTGGTTTTCATCCTGATTTACACCTGGTTTTAGTCCTGATTTACACCTGGTTTTAGTCCTGATTTACACCTGGTTTTAGTCCTGATTTACACCTGGTTTTAGTCCTGATTTACACCTGGTTTTAGTCCTGATTTACACCTGGTTTTAGTCCTGATTTACACCTGGTTTTAGTCCTGATTTACACCTGGTTTTAGTCCTGATTTACACCTGGTTTTAGTCCTGATTTACACCTGGTTTTAGTCCTGATTTACACCTGGTTTTAGTCCTGATTTACACCTGGGTTTAGTCCTGATTTACACCTGGGTTTAGTCCTGATTTACACCTGGTTTTAGTCCTGATTTACACCTGGTTTTAGTCCTGATTTACACCTGGTTTTAGTCCTGATTTACACCTGGTTTTAGTCCTGATTTACACCTGGTTTTAGTCCTGATTTACACCTGGTTTTAGTCCTGATTTACACCTGGTTTTAGTCCTGATTTACACCTGGTTTTAGTCCTGATTTACACCTGGTTTTCATCCTGATTTACACCTGGTTTTAGTCCTGATTTACACCTGGTTTTAGTCCTGATTTACACCTGGTTTTAGTCCTGATTTACACCTGGTTTTAGTCCTGATTTACACCTGGTTTTAGTCCTGATTTACACCTGGTTTTAGTCCTGATTTACACCTGGTTTTAGTCCTGATTTACACCTGGTTTTAGTCCTGATTTACACCTGGTTTTAGTCCTGATTTACACCTGGTTTTCATCCTGATTTACACCTGGTTTTAGTCCTGATTTACACCTGGTTTTAGTCCTGATTTACACCTGGTTTTAGTCCTGATTTACACCTGGTTTTAGTCCTGATTTACACCTGGTTTTAGTCCTGATTTACACCTGGTTTTAGTCCTGATTTACACCTGGTTTTAGTCCTGATTTACACCTGGTTTTAGTCCTGATTTACACCTGGTTTTAGTCCTGATTTACACCTGGTTTTAGTCCTGATTTACACCTGGTTTTAGTCCTGATTTACACCTGGTTTTAGTCCTGATTTACACCTGGTTTTAGTCCTGATTTACACCTGGTTTTAGTCCTGATTTACACCTGGTTTTAGTCCTGGTTTACTCCTGGTTTTAGTCCTGGTTTACTCCTGGTTTTAGTCCTGATTTACACCTGGTTTTAGTCCTGATTTACACCTGGTTTTAGTCCTGATTTACACCTGGTTTTAGTCCTGATTTACACCTGGGTTTAGTCCTGATTTACACCTGGTTTTAGTCCTGATTTACACCTGGTTTTAGTCCTGATTTAGACCTGGTTTCGACCTGGTATAGACCTGCTTTTAAACCGGGACTAAACCAGGTCTAAACCAGGTCTAAACCGGGACTAAACCTGGACTGAACCAGGACTAAACCAGGTCTAAACCAGGTCTAAACCGGGACTAAACCTGGACTAAACCAGGTCTAAACCAGGTCTATAACAGGACTAAAACCGGGTTTTAGGACTAAGAAATTGGACTGCAATGGGATTTAACCAGGATTAAACCAGGCGCCTCCAGTCCCTGAAAATATGGCCCTGAAAAGAGCTCAATCCAAACTTATCACATGTCGGATGGCGGATGTTGGAAAAAAGCGAATGTGCCGCTGCTCCGGCCACGGGGGGAAAGTGCAGGACGTTTGATAACAAATGGACTCACCGACAATTAGACGTCAATATCGGAATGGCCTGTACCCAAGTGCAGCACCATTACGCAGCGTGAAGACGAGGTATTCTGCAAGATCAACTTTTCTAACATTATTCACCACGGCGAAAACATACGGCGAAGAGTGTTTGGACGTCATTCATGCGCCTTACGGTTTGCAGCCGGTCCCAGACTCGCCCACACTCGCCCCGGCACGTCCTTCCCAATAAATACACAAAAGCACGAAACAGAACCACACGCGACAACCTGACAAACCTGCAGTAGCTTCATGAACGTGACTTAAAAACAACTCAAACTAATGAAACGTTTTAAGGCGACGTTTTGGGCGAGAAAAGAAGAAAAACATGTTGATCGGTTGATTTACGTTCTGTTATTGAACTACGAAGGATCCGTTTAGAGACGTGCGACTCACACGCCCGACTGAAGCAAACTAAAGGCCGAATTATAGCTCTGCGTCGACTCAACGCATCAACTCTGCGTCGCTGCTGTGTTCGCTTCATGGTTCTGCGTCGAGGTTTATGCGCCACGAAGTAATTCACCGCCACGACGCTAAACCGGCCTCCGAAAAGTTTAACGTGAACCATCTCCAACGCGACATGCGCACAGAACAGACTCACCATCAGCAGCACAACCTCTGCCACAGGAAGAACACAAATAATCCACTGAATCATGTCCTTTATGCAAATGAGCCATGAAGTATTAAGTTTTATTTCTGTAAACAAATGTGCCAAAGCTGCATTAAACACATTATGACTCAATGTTTATTATTAAATTAAAAAGGGATATGTGTAGTATTGATTAGGGCCCGACCAATATATCGGTTGGCAGATATTATTGGCCGATATTGGCTCTTGGAAACATATCGGCCAAAATCTTGCCGATCTGGGCCGATTTTCCTCGTGGTCATGTTTTCCCTCGTTCTAAAGCTCAGACTCTATATTCTGCCCGTTTAATCCAGTTTCCAGACAGATAAATGTCCTGATCTGTGACGTCGTACTGACCCTGGATCCTCCTGTGCGTTTGTTTCCAGCCGCAGCCACAGATCCACCTGCACAACACTGAGATTGTGTTGTTTTTGCGGCCGCTCAGTGTGAGTCTGGATTAAAGGACAGTTCTTAGTGCTGATCTGAGAGGAGCCTGTGTGAGGCTGAGTGTTGAAATGTGTCAGTTTGAAGCTCGTTTTGGTTCTTTCTCATTGGTTAGCGATTAGCTGCTGTAGCTCGCACACATAAACAGGCTGTTTTCTCTTCTGTCAGCGACTGTAAAGTGACTATAGTGGCCGTATATATGTTACTGGACACACACTGATATGGAAATGAGCTGTGAATAGAGGTGTGAATTATCTGCATTTAGCAGATCATTCATTACCGCGGCGCACATGCATTTACCGCTAAAGGCTAACAGCGGTAGTTTACAGCACTTTATTTACTGGCTTTAACTGTCTTCAAATATAACGTAAAGAGGCAGAAGAACAAGAAATGTCCAATAGAGCCAAAAGTTTTATAAACAACTGAAGATTTACAGGGAATTTTTACATCATAAATAGCTCCAACTCCCATTTTATCTGCACCATATCAGTCGCACATTCCCTTGACCTACGAGTAGCTTGACAAACTTTGGAAAAAGCCTGAAACTGGCATCTTTCCGATCAAGGGAATTTAAATAGATGGGCTCAGGTTCAGTGGGAAGATCTGGCCCGTCCACCGAAGAGCAAGACTCTTCAAAGCCGTGCGCTGATAACCAGGTCATGAGTAATGCTCGGCTGAAACTCCACATCTGCAGACGCTAAAGCACAAACTGTCCATAACCTTTCGCCACATTCACTTTCCCCTCTCCGTTTTGAGCGCTCGTGCCTCAGAGTGCCCTCTCGGACTGTTCCCTGGCAGGGGTCTCGTGTTGCATCAGGTTCTGCAGGGGACTGAATGGAAAATTGCTGCGTTTGAGGGAATAAAGTGTCCATTTTTCTGGTAAATGTCAGACAGGAGTGTGCGCTGACAGCAGGTCTGTGACGCCCTGTGTTTGTCCAAACTGTGGAGGCAGGAGGGAAAATAAAAGTTGTTTTGGAGTTGTGCAGAAGTGCAGCGTCGCCTGTACTCAGAGCGATTTAAAGGAGTCCGGTGGAGAGCGTTTAAAGGAGCGCGTTGTGGCGCTTTAAGGAGCAGAACTGTAGAAACCACATGTTGGCTCAGACACGGCGAACGCATCCAAAACCACCAGGATTAATGTGGAAACATCTGAGCAGAGGCGCAGACGCAGGGAGGGCGTGTCCAGAACCACAGCTCTGACTAACCTGGTGACTAGCAGCTATTGTCTGTACACGGGTTCAAAGCCACTTAGAAGCACTTGAAGATCGGTGTGCGATAGTCTCACTTTGGACTGTGAAATTAAGGGAAAGACGGAGAGTTTGTGAATCAGTGAGTGCAGTTTTTGAAGCCAAACCTCTGTCAGGGAAAGGATGTGGACTGGAGCAGAGTACAGACTTTGGACAAAGATATTTGAGTGTTTTTATTAATCCTATGAATTTGTTATTTTGTAAAGAAACACTGAGCAGGGCCATGTTTACAGTGTGTAATAGTGGTGTTTACAGACGGCTCAGAGCAGGCGGTGTCCTCGGGCTCCGTCTGTTCCATTACAGCACAAACACTTCAGCGTCTTTCACCAAACGCCAAACACAGTCTTTATTTTGACTCCAGCACACCTGTGTCTGCTTCTGCTTAACCCTCGAGACCAACGACATCGTACACGACTCCGAGGAACATGTTTTCTGTAACCGCTGAACTTTCTCACCGTAAAACATAGAAGCTTACTTTTCCCCCTCTGAAAGTGCAGACATGGAGGTTTCCGTACATTTCTGCGGCAAAACCAGTGTCCAATAGGAACTTTGTTTTCCCCAAACTCATGCGCTCCGTCCATTTTGATGGAGCCAAACTTTGCCAAAGAGTGAAGTGAGTCAAGATGGTCGACTCCTCTGACTGTGTGTGTTTATAACGAGGGAAAAAGTCGCTCTAAGTGGAGTTAATTCTCACACACATGGAAAATGACACATCTTGGTGTGTGTAATTGTGCATCTCTTTCTATTTTTATTTAAAGGTTTATTTCAGTCCAAATGAACAAATCCAAATGTAATTTCCACCCTGGAAATGCAGAAGTGCTGTGGCTCTGGCCCTGGACCTGACAGGAGCTGTTTCCAGGACTGGACCAGGAAAGTCATGGAGCCACTGCACTTTTTTTGTTTTTAGGGCAATAAGGAGATTTTTTATTTACTTACAGACTTGAGATTTTGCATTTTTGTAGCTCAGGCCCTAAATTAAGCATTTTTATGTCCAAAAAGTTGTTTCTACATGTTTGCTGTGGGTTTTGTATAAAAGAGTGTGAATTTTATTTTCTGTTTTTTTTTTTCATCTCTATTTCTGGTCCTGTAGCTTTTCTCACAGCCTCATGACACAACTACAGCAGCAGATGTGAAATAACAGGTTGGACTGAACAAAAGGAGGTAGAACACTTCATTAGGGGTAAAAGGGGCAGTTTTAAAAGCAAAATTAAGAAAAAATCCAGGTGAGGAGAAATGTACTAAAGTTGCCCTCAGGTCTTCAGGGGTTAAAGTGGATTTACGATTAAGAGATGTCCCCATCGAGATGTTTTGGCTCTCCTTTTTTAGGAGTGCTCTTTTCGATACTGATCCGTTACCTTTTGTTAACTCAAGCCTAAGGAGTGGAAGGAACCGTACACAGATTGAAAGGATTACTTCAGTGTGTTATTGTGCTTTCAAAACCTCAAACAACATCTTGAGCTCTTCGCGCTCGTAAATCTCAAACTCGTCCGAATGATTCTTTTGTGAGTGACGAATCAAATTGGTCGTGTTAAAGTGGCTCTGCTGGTTCCCGTTTGTTTGCAGTGATTGCGTCGCTTTTGACTCTTGTTTTGTTGTCGTGAAAAGTCCCATACGGCGCAAATGGCGGCGTTTTGGTTCACGGCTGCCGTAAATCGCATCGATGCTGCAAAAACACGTGAAACTGCATCAGATCGGGACATCCTTTGCACGTACTCACAACGTACACTCACACTCCTGCTGCACCACATATGAGGACATTTATCTGTGTAAACTGGATTAAATGGTGATAATATGGAGTCTAAGATGAAGAAGGAGGTATATTCTGCTAGATTTAGGCTGATCTAATGTTGGCCAAATGATACATCCCCACTGTCGACGCTCATGTTTAAACTCTCAAAACATCGTAGAAGTCGGCAAACCGAAGAACTGCTTTGTTTAGAGTCCAAGGCTTTTGTCAGCGAACTCTTCTGGCTCTGGAATAGGGACTAACATAAGTCTGAAACATGATACTGAACCAGGACAAAAATAACATGATACTGAACCAGGACAAAAATAACATGATACTGAACCAGGACAAAAATAACATGATACTGAACCAGGACAAAAATAACATGATACTGAACCAGGACAAAAATAACATGATACTGAACCAGGACAAAAATAACATGATACTGAACCAGGACAAAACTCAGGTCTGAAATAGGTACAAACCCAGGTCTAACCCAGGTCTAACCCAGGTCTGACCCAGGTCTAACCCAGGTCTAACCCAGGTCTGACCCAGGTCTAACCCAGGTCTAACCCAGGTCTAACCCAGGTCTGACCCAGGTCTAACCCAGGTCTAACCCAGGTCTAACCCAGGTCTGACCCAGGTCTGACCCAGGTCTAACCCAGGTCTAACCCAGGTCTGACCCAGGTCTAACCCAGGTCTAACCCAGGTCTGACCCAGGTCTAACCCAGGTCTAACCCAGGTCTAACCCAGGTCTGACCCAGGTCTAACCCAGGTCTGACCCAGGTCTAACCCAGGTCTAACCCAGGTCTGACCCAGGTCTAACCCAGGTCTAACCCAGGTCTAACCCGGGTCTAACCCAGGTCTAACCCAGGTCTGACCCAGGTCTAACCCAGGTCTGACCCAGGTCTAACCCAGGTCTAACCCAGGTCTGACCCAGGTCTAACCCAGGTCTAACCCAGGTCTAACCCGGGTCTAACCCAGGTCTAACCCAGGTCTGACCCAGGTCTAACCCAGGTCTAACCCAGGTCTAACCCGGGTCTAACCCAGGTCTAACCCAGGTCTGACCCAGGTCTAACCCAGGTCTGACCCAGGTCTGACCCAGGTCTAACCCAGGTCTAACCCAGGTCTCTAACTCCAGTGTTACTTTCAGTCAAACTTTATTCTCGTCTGTACAGAAGCTTTTAAAAATCTTTTTACATGATGCACATGAATCGTCCACAGCTGAAACCGGAAAAACGAACACAGAATTATTACAGTTTTATTATTTCAAAAACAAAACAAGTCAAACCCCCCCCAAAAAAAGTGAGCGAAGCCTCAAATCCAGATCCAGATCCAGAACTAGATCCATTTCTAGTCATTTGGCGCTAATCGGCTAAAACTAAGCGTCTTGATCCGGTAAACGCGAAAATTAACGAAAACTTTGTTCGATTGTGAATTCTGTCTGCACCAGTGTGGTTAAGATTGGTGTCATTTTAAAGGGGACTTATTGAACTTTAACATTATGAACGTTTTATTGAAAAGTATTTATTAAAAAATAGACTTTTGATGCTTGGAAGATGATGCATTTGGCCTATTCCTGAATGGAAAACGCACTACTGCCGGTACCTGAAACGTAAGTAGGTATAAGTATACCTACTTACGTTTCATTGGCTCAGCGAATGTTCTGCTCTGCGATTGGTTCAGAGGCTTCGGGGTGTTCGGCGCACTTTCCTGATTTGAGGAGCGCTTTTCTGTCTTGCTTTCTGGATACTTGAAGGAACGACATATTCCCACATGCGAGGAGCCCTTAAAATACCGGGAATCACATAAAATACAATATCCTAATCTGTGGAGACTGGCTCAAAAATATCTTTGTACAGCGGCATCCTCCTGTTCCAAAGCTGCTGAGTTAGTGAGCCAAAGCAGATGCAGACTAAAGCCTTCAACTGTGCAAAAACGTCTATTTCTTAATAAAAACAGGGGACATATAAATTGTTGTATTTCTTTTTTAAATGTTCCAAATAGAATATATACTATTTATGACTTCTAATACCACAGAAAATAGAGGTTCGTGTTCCCAAATCATGGGTCGTGTGCTGGTTTGCACTGGTTAAATGTGTCCACTAGAGGCCAGTGTTTCTCCGAGGCCTCAGACACGTCGAACCGTTTGAGACGATGTTAAGACTGAGGCGTCAAACGCTTCACGAGGCTCCGTTCGCCCGTCACTAGTGCTTACAGTTAGTATAGAGCGTTATAAGGACAGTACAGAGACAGAAGGAGTTATTAAAGATGGTTATGTCTCCGTAGTAATCTCATAGCCTCCTGTTTCAGTTAGTCGTACATAAAGATCGTTATGTCTCCGTAGTAATCTCATAGTCTCCTGTTTCAGTTAGTCGTACATAAAGATCGTTATGTCTCCGTAGTAATCTCATAGTCTCCTGTTTCAGTTAGTCGTACATAAAGATCGTTATGTCTCCGTAGTAATCTCATAGTCTCCTGTTTCAGTTAGTCGTACA